>OW240919.1:12930377-12954983 GCA_933207985.1 Pelobates cultripes | reverse complement strand
AATGAAATGGGAGGGGGGGAAGGGAAGGAATGAAATGGGGGGAGAAATGAAATTTGAGGGAGGGGGGAGAGGAATGAAATTTAAGGGGGAGGAGGGAGAGGAATTAAATTTGAGGGAGGGAGGGGGGAGAGGAAGGAAATTTGAGGCAGGGAGAGAGGAAGGAAATTTGAGGGAGGGAGAGAGGAAGGAAATTTGAGGACGGGGGGAGAGGAAGGAAATTTGAGGGACGGGGGGAGAGGAAGGAAATTTGATAGACTGGGAGAGGAAGGAAATGAGAGGGAGGAGGAGAAGAAGGAAATTGGAGAGGGAGGGGGAGAAGAAGGAAATTGGAGGGAGAGGGGGGAGAAGGAAATTGACGGGGGGGGGGAGGGGGAGAGATTGACATCCATCACACACAATGCACCCCTTGCACACAGAAAAACACACAATGCATTACACACAGATACACGTACACAAGCAATGCATCCCTTACACACAGCAACACACAATGCACCCCTTACACACACTCAATGCATCCCTTACAGACGCACACACTGCATCCCATACATACACAAACTCATCTTGCAGCCCCTACACAGATTCACACAATGCATTCCTTACACACATCAGGACATCCCCCACACACACACACACACTCCACTCCCTGTGAACAAACTCATTGGTGGAACATGAAGGTGGACCCTGGGACCCAGACATTGAGCTGTGTAAAAGGCCCTCAAAAAAATGGAGCTGCTTCCCGTTCTCCCAGAACAGTGATTTTTGTGACCAGTTACAAACCGCCTCCAGAGAGCCTGTTGTACACCAGACCAGTGGAGCCAGACGGCAGCTAGAGCCCATCATCATCATCCGGTTGTAAGTAGGCAATCTAGTATATTATTCGTGGCACTAATCTCTAATTTACCTCACATTAAAGGGACACTATAGTCCCCAGAACCACTGCAGCTTAATGTAGTGGTTCTGGTGTCTAGCCTGTCCCTGCAGGCCTTTTAATGTAAACACGGCGGCACTGCAGCACTGGTGCTAGTTAACATGGCAGATCATATGGGTGGGGCATTGTGATGTCACATGGGGGGGCGGCAAACTTTACTTTTGCCTAGGGCGGCAAAAATCCTTGCACCGGCCCTGCAGACACTGCATCCCTGTGGGCGGATTCGGGGGAGGGGGGGCAGCACTTTGGGCGGACTCGGGTGCAGGCACGGGGGGGCCCAGGCCTTGAGCTGTGTCAGGGGCCCCAACATTTCTGATGGCAGCCCTGCTTGGAGTATTGCACGCAGTACTGGAGACCGTATCTTCAGAAGGATATTGATACCTTAGAGAGGGTTCAGAGAAGGGCTACTAAACTGGTTCATGGATTGCGGGATAAAACTTACCAGGAAAGGTTAAAGGATCTTAAAGAACCATTCTAGGCAATCCAGCCTCCAAATCCTCTAGTGGCTGTCTCATTGACAGCCGCTAGAGGCGCTTGCGTGATTCTCACTGTGAAAATCACAGTGAGAACACGCAAGCGTCCATAGGAAAGCGTCCATTGTAAATGCTTTCCTATGAGACCGGCTGAATGCGCGCGCATCTCTTGCCGCGCGTGCGCATTCAGCCGAAAGTGAGGAGAGGAGGAGGATCGAAGGGGGAGAGCTCCCTACCTGGCGCTGGAGAAAAGGTAAGTTTTAACCCTTTCCTCTCGCCAGAGCCGGGCGAGAGGGGGACCCTGAGAGTGGGGGCACCCTCAGGGCACTACAGTGCCAGGAAAACGTGTATGTTTTCCTGGCACTATAGTGGTCCTTTAACATGTATAGCTTGGAGGAAAGACGAGACAGGGGGGATATGACAGAAACATTTAAATACATAAAGGGAATCAACACAGTAAAGGAGGAGACTATATTTAAAAGAAGAAAAACTACCAAAACAAGAGGACATTGTCTTAAATTAGAGGGGCAAAGGTTTAAAAATAATATCAGGAAGTATTACTTTACTGAGAGGGTAGTGGATGCATGGAATAGCCTTCCAGCTGAAGTGGTAGAGGTTAACACAGTAAAAGGAGTTTAAGCATGCGTGGGATAGGCATAAGGCTATCCTAACTATAAGATAAGGCCAGGGACTAATGAAAGTATTTAGAAAATTAGGCAGACTAGATGGGCCGAATGGTTCTTATCTGCCGTCACATTCTATGTTTCTATGTTTCTATGTTTCTATCCGAACAAAAAGAGGAAAATCAACAAAAACACAAGTTGTAGATCTGATTTTACAAAGGTATATATTTTATTTAACAGTTCTTTGAGAGAGCTCTTTTCTCGACAGCTTTACTGAACATTTGTGCAGGTAAAAAAAATGTAAATATGCAATAACATGCTAAAAATAAATAGATTTTAAAAATGTTAAACAATGAGAAAATACTTTGTTACTGTCACTTTCAATTATGGTATCCCGTAGCCGCTGGACCCTAGTTTCTAAAGACTCAGTGATTTTTCTCTAAGCACACGAGGGGCTGATCACTGATGTATATATTCCGCTGAGGGCGTTTAATAAAAGCCTGAACGCTGCAAGATGTCAGCGAAGGATCATCTATTAATATCCTGCATGTGAGTGGACCATCAGAAGAGCAGAGATGCATATCTTCTCGTGTGAATCTGGCCTATATCCAGATGCACTGAGTGCGAGACATTGAAATACCATGGCTTCCCAATCACCTTCCAGTCCCATCTCTTTAAACATGAGGGTTTATTCACTAGGCTGGATAGTGCTGAGAATTAACATGGGAGTGGCAAATATTAGGGGAAAATATCCCAAACTGAATCATTATTTTACTCAAGTTGTCTCTCCAGCTCCTCTATTTTAATTAAAATTTGTGAATCTCTTGCAAATTCCCTGCAATGCTCAGTTAAGTAAATAAGCCCCTTAGCTTAATCCATGGCTTCCTGCCATTACGGTGTGATAAAGTCACAAATAATGCAGAAGTGCAGCTGAAGTAAGTACATGTTTTACTTACCTCTGCTGTTTTGATCACTCTGGTAAAAACTACAATAGCATGTAGCAAACAGTGTACTCAGCACTTTACAGGTTACATTATAGTAGAGGGAGGTACAGTAAGTGCAGTAGGTATACAGTGTATGTATATTATATTTATATAGCGCTAACAGGTGTACTCAGCACTTTACAGGTTACATTATAGTAGAGGGAGGTACAGTAAGTACGGTAGGTATACAGTGTATGTATATTATATTTATATAGCGCTAACAGGTGTACTCAGCACTTTACAGGTTACATTACAGTAGAGGGAGGTACAGTAACTGCAGTAGGTATACAGTGTATGTATATTTTATTTATATAGCACTAGCAGGTGTACTCAGCACTTTATAGGTTACATTACAGTAGAGGGAGGTACAGTGAGTGCAGTAGGTATACAGTGTATGTATATTTTATTTATATAGCGCTAACAGGTGTACTCAGCACTTTACAGGTTAGATTACAGTAGAGGGAGGTACAGTATGTGCAGTAGGTATACAGTGTATTTTTTATTTATATAGTGCTAACACCTCAGCCCCACTGCACCCATCAGCTGGAATGATTTTTTTCCATGATAAAAGTCAAACCAATATGCAGCCCCACCATATATGGGAGTACGTGTCCCTTTTCCCACACTTTTTCCACAGTTTCTCCAGCATGACCTCATCTCTTCCCACTGCATGTGTTGTAATCTGTCTGACCGTATACCATCTCATCATTATTTTGTACAGTAATTCTCAGCTATTAAAAGAGCTTAGTGGTGTACTAGCAAAACCATTAACAGATTTATTTAACCAATCATTGTTAACAGGAGTAGTCCCAGAAGATTGGAAGTTAGCGAATGTTGTGCCCATTTACAAGAATGGTAATAGGGAGGAGTCGGGCAACTATAGGCCAGTAAGCCTTACTTCAGTAGTGGGGAAAGTGATGGAAACCATGTTAAAGGATAGGATTGATGTCTAAAAACACATGGATTTCAAGATCAGAGACAACATGGGTTTACTTCAGGGAGATCATGCCAAACTAATCTTATTGATTTTTGATTGGGTAACTAAAATTATAGATCAGGGTGGTGCAGTAGACATTGCTTACCTAGATTTCAGTAAGGCTTTTGACACTGTTGCACATAGAAGGCTTATCAATAAACTGCAATCTTTAAGTTTGGATTCCAATATTGTTGAATGGGTAAGGCAGTGGCTGAGTGACAGGCAACAGAGGGGTTGTAGTTAATGGAATATATTCAAAGCTTGGACTTGTCACCAGTGGGGTACCTCAGGGATCTGTACTTGGACCCATTCTCTTTAATATTTTTATTAGTGATATTGCAGAAGGTCTTGATGGTAAGGTATGTCTTTTTGCTGATGATACTAAGATATGTAACAGGGTTGATGTTCCAGGAGGGATAAGCCAAATGACAAATGATTTAGGTAAACTAGAAAATGGTCAGAATTGTGGCAACTGACATTTAATGTGGATAAGTGCAAGATAATGCATCTTGGACGTAAAAACCCAAGGGCAGAGTACAGAATATTTGATAGAGTTCTAACCTCAACATATGAGGAAAGGGATTTAGGGGTGATTATTTCTGATGACTTAAAGGACCACTCTAGGCACCCAGACCACTTCCGCTTAATGAAGTGGTCTGGGTGCCTGGTCCAGCTAGGGTTAACCCATTTTTTAATAAACATAGCAGTTTCAGAGATGCTTTTGTAAATGCTTTCCTATGCGACGGGCTGAATGCGCGCGCAGCTCTTGCCGCGCATGCGCATTCAGCCCAGGAGGAGGAGAGGAGGAGGAGAGGAGGCAGAGAGCTCCCCGCCCAGCGCTGGAAAAAGGTAAGTTTTTAACCCTTTCCCCTTTCCAGAACCGGGCGGGAGGGGGTCCCTGAGGGTGGGGGCACCCTCAGGGCACTATAGTGCCAGGAAAACGAGTATGTTTTCCTGGCACTATAGTGGTCCTTTAAAGGTAGGCAGACAATGTAATAGAGCAGCAGGAAATGCTAGCAGAATGCTTGGTTGTATAGGGAGAGGTATTAGCAGTAGAAAGAGGGAAGTGCTCATGCCATTGTACAGAACACTGGTGAGACCTCACTTGGAGTATTGTACACAGTACTGGAGACCGTATTTTCAGAAGGATATTGATACCCTAGAGAGGGTTCAGAGAAGGGCTACTAAACTGGTTCATGGATTGCGGGATAAAACTTACCAGGAAAGGTTAAAGGATCTTAATATGTATAGCTTGGAGGAAAGACTAGATAGGGGGGATATGATAGAAACATTTAAATATATAAAGGGAATCAACACAGTAAAGGAGGAGACTATATTTAAAAGAAGAAAAACTACCACAACAAGAGGACATATGCTTAAATTAGAGGGACAAAGGTTTAAAAAATAATATCAGGAAGTATTACTTTACTGAGAGGGTAGTGGATGCATGGAATAGCCTTCCAGCTGAAGTGGTAGAGGTTAACACAGTAAAGGAGTTTAAGCATGCGTGGGATAGGCATAAGGCTATCCAAACTATAAGATAAGACTAGGGACTAATGAAAGTATTTAGAAAATTGGGGAGACTAGATGGGCCGAATGGTTCTTATCTGCCGTCACATTCTATGTTTCTATGTTTCTATTTACAGTGCATCAATACTATTAGTGAGGAAAAATAAGAAGGACACTCGGATATGTGATATTGTCCCATTTCTGTTTAAAAGAGCAGTTACCCGGGTGATTAAGATGGAAAAAAGCCCTGTAGCATGATGTTATAGCTTTTTTTTTTTTCAAAGACATGTTTAGGTTGCAATTGGGTCAGGGTAATTTTTTCCCACCTTGAGAGCCAGAGCCTTGAGATTGGCAGCATATCTTTTAATTAGGGTCTTTTGCCCATGTGGGTGAAGAAGACTAACTGGAGTCTCCGTGGAGATAGAATCAAGTCCTCCACCCACCCACTGAAGCTGTCTCCTTGGAGAAAATAGCAGGATTCCCTGGTGTGTTTAGCTACTATAAAGTGGTCTATACCAACTTGTATGGATGATATAGGTGTAACAGAGATCCAGACTGGCAGGGTTCGGAATAGGTATGGGAGCTTAAGAAGAATATTCCTCTTAACCATCATGATTCTGCCCAGCAAGGAGATATCCAATTTGCCATGTGATTAAATTGTTTTATATATTTTGACAGAGACTGCAAAAGCAACATTTTTTTAGAATACGCATGCCCAGATATACTATTAAATGTATTCGCAAGTCATATAGAAAATCCTTTTTCTGTTTTTGTACTATTTTGTCATAGAATCCCAAACATAGAATCTGTGATTTTGAGAAATTGATTTTATGTTATGAAATAGTGCTGGGATATCTCTGTATGTTTGGGTTACTTCTTACAGCAATAGCCAAAGATTCAAGTGTGAGACCATATAGTAAGGGAGACAAGGGATACCTCTGTCTGGATCCATTGGCTATGTACAAATTTGAGTATAGGAAATCAGAGTTCAACAGAGGAAGAGGGTCTGCTATATAACATTTGGATGGCTGCTATATATGCTGAGTGTAGGATAAAATGTTTCAAATTTGTGAACATGTATTGCCTATGTACCCAATCTAATGCTTTTTCAGCATCTAGGGAGATCAGTGAGCAGAGGGTGTAGGTGATCTGGGAATGGTACAGTATAATAAATAAAAAAAATCTCTATTGTTGTTAGATGGTTGCCTGTAGAAGACATAACCTACTTGGTCAGTATATAAAAGAAGGGTTAAAAGTGCTGCCAATCTGTTCGCCAGAAGCTTTGCATACATTTCGGTTTCCACATTCAGCAGTGAGATTGGGAGAAAGTTATGGCAAAAGGTTGTTTTTTTTCACCCCAGGTTTTGGTAATGTTACAATGTCGGTAATATAACAATGAGACGATGACTGAATTTGATTACAACAGCAAGTGAGATTTGGAACAATAATTTACTTAAATGTGGAGTAATATAAGCCATAGACCCAGTCTGGTCCAGGGCTTTAGTTTTTGGTGAGGCAAGAAATCACTTGTAGGACTTCCTCTTCCATAATAATACCATCAATAATGTGGGCTAAATGAATGGAGCTGCAATTTATCTAGGGAAGCGTTGGAGGTAAGAGTCGGTTCTATGATGTGTGGATATTAATTCTGACTAGTGTCTTTTACTCCAGGATGCAAATTGTATCAATTTGCCTCCGATCACTACTTTGTGAGCCAACCATAATGTTGTGGTTATTTCAGTGGTTGAGTTTTCTGTGAAATAATTAGTGATCTGGTCTCTGATTTCGGTGCAGAACTCAACATCTGCCAGAAGACTCATTCAGTCTCCACACCACTTTGCCTCGGGATTTTTGCTCCTCGGAAAGCATTAGAAAAATAGGATCAGGATGCATGACCAATACTGCATTTTGTAATGAGTTGTAGTGTGAACCTATCAATTACAAAGTTGTCTGTCCGCCATATCCCCTGTTTATGTAGCCTATTGTGATATGCGGGTTTGTGGGAAGTGGATGTGTCAACCACAGTGTCCGCTGTTGTGTTGAAGTCCCCGCATACTATCAGTTTTGTGTTTTCTCTTTATGTGTTTTGTTGAAAAGTCTCATGGGGTAAGATATTTGGCCTGTGTTAGGTGTATGAATGTTAATGATTGTATAAATGACTTGACTTTATTAAGCAAACATGTGAGAATTGGGTATCATGCCCTCCCATCTCAGCATTTTGAAGGATCAATGGAATGCTCTTATGCATTAGGGTTGAAACCCCCCCTATTTTGCAAGAGCCATTGAGTGGTATTCAATTGGATAGTCATGGGTTTGTAGCATGGGGTCCCTTAGCTTTGCTAAGTGTGTTTCCTGTACACAAATGATGTGTGCTTTAGCTTTGTGGGCGTCCCTGAAATAAATTGTGTTTAGGCCCTTAGCATTGATAGACATTAAATGAATACCCATCTTGAAAGTAAAAAATGGGAAAAGTGTCTACCCAATAGGACCTACCAAACCCAAGGAGGAAAGGATGTCTAGGGGCTTCAATCAGTCCCATCCCCGCACATCCCACATATTATTTTCATGCAGCAGATCGACAAACAGAAAGCAATGTAACTATATACAGAAAATGTAGATATATGGAACCATGATGGAAATTGATTACTACGGGCTAATAGAGCCAGTGTTCACACCATTAAAATGTTACATTGAGAGGAAGGAGGTCCACATAAGGTATGGAAAAATAGTATTACAGGAAGCACCCTATAATATATGCATGTTCAAGTGAGTGCAGCCCTAGCCATCCTTGGTTTAATTTATTTATATATTTGGGAGTCCAGGCCAACTCTGTGGTTTTCCACCCCTCCCTGTCACAGGTGCCTCACTCAAGGGCCCTATTTAGCCTTGACCTGCAGATAGTCCCAGGAGGAAATATTTCCCAAGTGGATTAATTTCATAAGAGCAGGCATTGGGCTGCTAGAGTAGGACCTGCCAAGATTGGGGTACATTGACGTTGTGGCAGGCTTATACAATGTATGATCATATAATGTAACTAAACCCCCATTATTTTTTTTGCATAGGGGAGGGTGTTTTTAAATAAACCTATTATAATCTGTGAGCCTTAAAATCTTTGTCTAGTGAATGAGCGAGTGTGCTGGATTGTGTATTTTGTGTGATTATATATATTCCCACACAGCAGTATACCAGCACCCCAAACATGTAATGTCACGAGATAAGATAGATCCCCATGATCTTATCATTTGTGTAATGCCACAGAAATCGAGATTAATCAGAAACTACAAAGTTTTTCCAGTCCTTATTCTTTCAGATATATGGATGTCATGCCCACTTTAAGGTACGATGCTTGTACAGTCACAGATGCCATGTTACCCAATCCCTTCACAGGTAATCCTAAATATCGATTTCCCCTGTTTAATATAATACTCTATTCACCTTCCATATGTTACTTACAGCTCAGAAAGATGGTTACATGATAGAATCACTGATAATTCAGAGCTTTGGATGGACTTTAAAGAGCAGGAATTTAACAATTTAATCAAAAAAAGGTAAAATAATCTCAAACAATATTGTGTGCACAGGGGATGAGGTGAAGGTTGCACAAATTGCCTGGATCAACATGCAATTACACCTACTTGCACCATCTACCACTATGCAAGAGGAATTATGAAAAAAAAAACGTATCTAACTGCTGATAAAATGTCAGGAGCTTGATCAGAAATGTATTTTTCAAACTCCTACATAGGCAGAATAAACAAGGTGATAATATATTTAAATGTATAGATAGGAACTGCTGTTTCCTCCTAATCTCAGAATTAAAGCAGAACAATTGGCAGATATTTGTTAAAAAGCATTGTATTCTGAAATGTGGAAAAAGGATATAAGTGTATAGTAATCCCCAATGGAATCGGTATACTGGATTCACTGGATACTACGGTGATAGCTCCACTTAGAGAACTTTTGACCACTGTTCAGATCACAACATTCTGATTCATCTAACAGTTGCTCTCCTTCTGTGAAGCAACAAAGTTTTCTCTTCTGGCAGTGTTTATGGCTTCCTTATTAGTTAATTAAGTAACCATGTGGAACTCTATACGCCAGAGACACAACTCTGTAGCAATAAGGTTGAACAACCAGTGGCAGTGATGTAACCTGTGTTTTCATTCACAATGTCACCTGGATGAGTCAAATCATTTTCCAGACCTGGAAACCCAATTAACAGTTGGAATGTCTCTGTTTAGACTGGGATTTTCTTGTCCAGACAATTCATTGGCCTTAAGAGAGAAAGGGAGTAGCTGAATCGACTGGTCCAAGGGAATTGGCAGACTGCCGTACCATCTGCCAGATTACTATGTCATGAATTAGAAATTGCTTTATACGAGACTCTTATGGGTTTCGGAGACCAAATTTCCACAAAGTAAAACACAAAATATATTTTGGTTAATTTCCCATAGTGGCAAAAACCATCCATGCTATGGAGTTTATTACTAGCAAAGCATTAAAAAACAAAAACAAAAAAACAACTGTGAATGGTCAAAAAAATTCCCAAATTTTAGCAGAAAATAGCAGAGCTTGTAAAACAGTACAGTTTGAGAATGTTTACAGTTTAATGCTAAATATGTGATGTCCTTGTCAACCTTTACAATAAATTTGCAGTTTACTGAATAAACCAACAATGATTTAATACAACCAAGGAGGTACATTCACTAAACAGTACATTTAAAATTCAGTTTGCAGAATTAAAAGGAACACTCTATACACCATAACCACTGCAGCACTCTGATGTAAGACGTCAAAACCGTTTGCTAATCTTTTACCAGCTTAGTTGAGATGGGCATTTAGAGCAATGCACAGAGTTTTCATTAGTTCTACTGAGCTAAACCCTGACCTTTGCAGGGTCAGCTCATTAGCAGAGAACATCAACTGATCACTCACAGCTAGTGATGTCCCGCACGGTTTGCTGAACACTCTACCCACACTCATTATTGGGGACAATTGACAAGATGATCGTATACATACGGCTAAAATAATGAAAATTGGAAAAGTTTGCCAAATTAGGTCAAAATCCTTTCCAATTTTCTTATTTTGACCTAAAGTTTGCAATGACCTTGTACATGCTCTGTAGTTCTCATTGATTAAGTCTAGATTTGGCATTAGGCCTGTTGTCTTTGCCCACGGCATTAGCTGAAGCTTGCCAAGATTCCCCCAAGCTGACCTCCCTCATCCAGACAGACCGCACTGTCCTCATTTACACACATGCAAACCCCGGAAAGAGGAATAGATATAGTGCTTTACACAGCAACCCCATTTTCAGCAGCTGTTTTAAGTTTATTTGTATCCAGACAGCAGCTTCTAGAAGGACGTCGGAGGTGATGAGTGTTCTGTGTCATGTGGAGTTAATTACTCTGTATGTAGGGCGACTTATTGTGCATGGGAAACTTGCAATTATCTTGTTTAGAAACTTTATTACAGTCAGTCAGTAGGTTATATAAGTCGAAGTAAATTGAATTCAATTGCTGGTAGTGTTTCCACTTAGTGTTCTACACACCTGTATTCTTCTGCTCCTATTTTATAGGTCGTCTCCCCCCACCTTGGTAAAAACCATTTGTTAACTTACCTCTTTCTAGCGAGGAGTCTTTCTCGTCTCGGCCTGGGTATCCTCCTCTTGCGAGGTCACTCCGATGGGGGAAACATAATGCACATGTGTGGAGAGCGCCCCACGTGAATTAAAGCTTCCTCATAGAAAAGCATTAATTCATGACTTCCTCTCTGGGATTTGAAGACACTGGACGTCCTAATGAAAAGCGTGAAGACGTCCAACGTTGGTTCACTAAGTTAAACTCAATGAGTTCCATGAGATGAAGTGGTCTGGGTGCGAAGAGCGTCCCTTTAACATGAACAATTGAACATCAACTTGGGATTCAATATATAGTAAATAAGAATTAGATCTACGTTACCTGCACCCATCTGTGTGCATATTCTTCAATGAGTCTTTGTGGATTTCTGATATGCAGTGCTCAATTTACAGCTACAGTCCAACAGAGTGACATCAGCGTGTGACATCATCGCTAGTGCTTTTAACCACTCCCACTCTGCTCACCTGTAATAAATGTTTAATTCTCTGTCTAATCATTGAGTAAAGGTTGATCTCCATTTCCCAAAGGTTTTCCTCTCCATGCATATGGAGGGTTAGTTCTAATCTAGGATCGATACACACCCCTTCTAGACAGTTTGCAATCGGCCTGATCCACATTAGCTGCTATGGATGTGCTCGGACAGAGTCCTTCCAATTCTAAAAAATAATAAACACTAAAAATGTAAGCAAAACAGGCAAACCTTTTCATAGATAAGACCTGTGTTTATATTGCTATGTAAGGAGGCACGATGTGTTGGGAAATGCAGTCTGGTGGAGACGTTTACAAAAAAATAAAATAAAAATTAACGTTTTTCCACACAGACACTGAAAATCTAGCAAGTTATTTGGACATGTATAACAATACAGAAGGAAACATTAATTCCAAAATCTAACGTAACAGACGATTCTATTTTTTTTTTTCCCCAACAGATTGACCATTTCCTACAATGAAGGTGTTGAAGATATATATTTTTTTCGGAGAAGCCAGGGAAACATTCACGCCGATCAGACGCGTCACAGTAATGATCTTGCGCCATTTTTAAAGGTTCAGTCGAACCAGATTATTCACTAAACTTCAAATTAGAGCAAATTAAAATCTAAATTGTGAGATTACCCATTTTTGGCTACATTTTAGTACTTGGCTTTTAGTTCACAATTTGTGGTTTCGAGAAAATCGGACGACCATTCAAAATAATTTTCAAACTTCAAAATCCAAACTGTAGCAAATTTCTTTTTACATATTCTTTTTCTCTAATCTTATTGTGGATGAAAAATAAGGACTTTATTTACTAAACAGTGAATTGTAATAAATTGCAAATCAAACTGCAAAACGGAGGCAAAAAAGTACTGAATTGGGAAAAACCCTCTAAACTCTGCTCTTTTTACAGTTCGGTTATTTGAGCCTAAATTTTGCTATAACATTTTCTATTCTTATTTATTGAATAAACCTTATTGTTTCCCTGGTGACAGGATACATAGTTTCAAGATTGGTGTGGGCAGTCCAGTTATGTAGAATAGCTCGCTTTGCATTCACATAATTATATGCCAAATTGGTATCTATGTAACTAATATGACTTACAAATATCCCCACTAAGGGAAGCAATACTACAATGCCAAGAATTTGGGCTGTGCATTTTAAGGAGCCAGAGCAGCACTTCAATGTCAGTGTAACATCTCTCCCCCCTCCTCGTACTGGTCAAAGAATGCGCTGAACCCAATTCATTTAATTAACCACACACAGAATCCTTATTGTGTGAGCTCAGCAGAGTGGCGTACAGAATTTTTCTCCCAATATTTAAAGTTAATGTATTAATTTTTAGCAGACAGACTGCCTACTTCTTCTAAAAACAAAGAGGGACAACGTACAACGACCGATTCTCCTTGCTTAAGTTCAAATAATGAACATTCGTGCATTTAATTTGTGATTAGAACTTTTTTTTTCTCTGATATACACTAAGGTCAGATTTGCATTTAATACACATTATTTACACTTATCCAATAACATTTCCTATCATTCTCAGATTAGAATTATTTTGAATCTTCGTAAGACTTTCTAAATGGTGAAGAAATACAGTTTGGGGGCATTTATCAAAGAGTTCCAGAACGTGAAGTGTGAATGACATTCTTTTGGTTGCATTTACGAACGTGATTCTGAAAAGTGACAGTTTTACCGTAAAATTTAGGGTAAAAAATATAAATAAAAAGAAGTTAAAAAGAACACTTTTCTGTCGTCAAAAATTGCAGTAAGTCTGATAAACCCAAAAACCGTCAAAGAATAAAAAATGTATGGTTAAAGTGCCAAGAAAAGGGGGGGAAAAGCCACAGATTAATAAAAACCTTAAATGTGTGTTCCCCATTCTGTGCCCTAGATGTGCCTGTCAATTTTATAATCATTAAGACCATTTTGTGAATAATGTGAATGTGTTCCATCATGATAGACAGTTTACACTGCTTCACATGTAAAATTTTGATACAATAGTTATTAAAATTAAATATCAAATTCATAATTAGATGTAATTAATAAGCATGGGAACGGGCTAAATGTGCCATAAAGATTTAGGGCAAGTTACCAGAGATGTTTCACGGTTTCATAATTTCCCTCTCTTTCCAAATGCAGTGTTATGTAAGCCCCCATTGAAAACCTGGTTTATTGTCACAATTTACAGACTTTTAGCTGTTTGCACTAAACAAATCAAACAAAAGCAATTGAAATTACTCAGCACAACAAATGCTTTGTGGTTTCCCTGAATTCAACTGAAAAAGCAATTTATAATGACTTCTCTAGTCTCAATTATTCAACCCCCTTAATATAATCCCTCACAATAGCACACATATGCAAAACAGGTGTTGTCTCAAGCAAACCTGATGCACCAAAGCAAGGGCTTCATTAGTCGCACCAGATATGCTTGAGCTGGGACACTTGAAATACCTGCACTGGCTAGGGGTTTGTGGAGTGTCACATTTGACTGCATGTTAACTCAAAAGAATAATCCACAAAGTTAAGAGATCATCTCCCTTCACAAACAAAGGAACATGATGAAAAAAACTGAATGTTACTAGAGACACCGTTGGAAGCATAGTTCACAAATTCAAAGCTGAAGGAACAGTGGCTAAACTACGTGGATGGGGCAGAAAAAGGAAGCCATCAATGGCTGCAACCAGATTTCTGAGAAGGCAGGTTGTGAAAAACCCTTGAATGACTGCTAAAGACCTTCAGCAAGACTTGGTGGAAACAGGCACTGAAGTTTCAGTGAGCACAGTAAGACGCACACTAAATGCAGAAGGTTTCCAAGAAGTACATCACTACTGACCCAAAAGCACAAGAAACGTCAGCTACAATATGCTCAAAAGCATATAAATAAACCACAGAAGGTTTGGGATTATGAAACTAAACTGGAACATTTCAACCCAATGGATCAGCAGTATGTGTGGAGGAAGAAGAATAAAGCAGAAACTGAATAGAACACTTTTGGCACCCAGACCACTTCAGTTCATGTGGTCTGGGTGTATAGTACCAGGCCAATGCCATGCATGCGCGTTAGGCCTTCCACTATGGCTGACGGCAGGTGAAGAGCAGAGCCTGAGCCACCACCGAGGGACCCAGGTAAGTGACAGAAAGGGTTTTTAACCTCTTCTGCACCACGGGGTTTCATTGGACCTTCCAACAAGACAAGGATCCCAAGCATACCTCAAGTTGCACCAAGGCTTGGTTGCAGAAGAAGTCATGTAAAATGCTACAGTGGACATCAGAGTTACCTGACTTGAAGTGCATAGAAAATATCTGGTACGATTTGAAGAAGGCGGTTGCAGAACGAAAACCCAAGAATGACCTGGAGGCCATTTTTCATGAGCAATGGGCTA
The DNA here is from genome assembly GCA_933207985.1 of Pelobates cultripes. Classification (NCBI taxonomy): domain Eukaryota; kingdom Metazoa; phylum Chordata; class Amphibia; order Anura; family Pelobatidae; genus Pelobates; species Pelobates cultripes. The sequence continues at coordinate 12,939,995 of OW240919.1, read as the reverse complement.
CGATTCATCAGGAACATTGCTAGAAGCCGGTGTCTTAGTATGCATCTCGTTTGCAGCAGGCCACAGCAGAAAAAGGGTGCCCTACTAAGTACTAAAGATGCTTGTCATGAAGGGGTTGAACAATTTTGAGACTGGAGAAGTCATTAAAAATTACAATTTAAATGAATTTGGGGAAACTACTTGAAGTATTCATTGTGTTGAGCAATTTAATTTTGTTTTGGTTTGGTTTGTTCATTGGAAACAGCTGAAAGTCTACGTTTTGACAATAAAACCAGATTAAAAATATTTTTGATTACAACAGCAACTTTAGTGTATAGTGTAAGATTCTCGGAGTTCGCTTCAAGGAGGGCAGATTTGCAAATACTGTCCCAGAAGTGTGGCTCCTATCAATCCCGGCCAGGCTGGGGCATGCACATCCCACTGAAGATTGATTAATCCTGCACCACTCAGAGTCCACCAATTATTTAATTTCTTTAATGAGCAAATAATGTATTCAGGTTCTTGAGATAGTGTATTGCATAGTGGGTCTAAGTACAGATATTGCCTGTCTTGGCAGATCTGCACACTGTAAGGCCCACATTGTCACTACTAGGGAGAAGCCACTACTAAAAAAAATGTTCTCTCCCAGCATAGTCAATATGGATTGATTTAATGAAGACAGCTGCTAAAAGCAATTCATTCCGGCAGTGTGAGTGGCATCCATCTGGTACTTGTATGTGATGGCATTGCTTTACAACTGATAGAACCCAGTCCTTAATCATATAAAATACAATTAAAAAATAAATAAATCATAATATAAGAACATAGAATGTTGAAGTGTATATTATTGCAAAACAACCCAGTCTTTAAGTTCTGGAGACCTTCTTTCATAGATATACACAGCATATAAAGGATTCTCGTTTTATTTTTCTACCAATGTATCAAGTACACAATCTGTCCTGTTTCACTAGCAATAAATAGATCTAAACACTGGGCATTGTCAGACAGAGATTTTATTTAATTGTTTGACTGCATAGTCACAGCAAATATTATTGCTAACCTGGAGATCTAATGCTGTAGCAGCAGACCGGAGTCACAGAACAAGCTGAACGAACACAGCATTCTAGAGCGTCTGTATATAGAACAGATCAGAATTACTCACCATTTCATGGGCTGGCTTTAACATCACCAAATTTCATATGATTACGGGTCAAACCACAGTATGTATATAAAATTAAATATGAGATAACAAAACGCAAAGTAAAACTGTGAGTCATTAAGTAGTTCTTCTGATAAAACTGTATAATTCAGGATTTAGTTCCATATGTAGAATAACTTTGTAGCCAACACAGTGGGAATTTCTGTTTGTGCGTCCATGTCTATCATTATGGGGATATACAACGTCAAGCGGCAGATCAAGTAAAGCATAAATCTAATCGAAAAAATGCAAGGATATTTATATTCAGAGAACAAATCGGCAAAACACGGAAATAAAAATAGAGTTTCTGGATTTGCGAAATATAACGAAAGGTAAAAAGAGGTCATTCGGTCTTTTTAACTCTCAATGTTTATTTCTCAAACTCTATTAGCAAAATTCAACCTGTAAGCCCCTGATTTGCCCTGGAAACCAACTCAAAAATTGTGCATCAAAATCATCAAAGAAAAGTTCCTGCTGAGTTCATGGAATGTCAGTATTATTCTTGAGAATCATACATTTTCCAGTAGGGGCATGAACTGGGGTTTTGTAAAAATGTCCCTTCATTAACATGCTCAGGGTCTCGAGCAAAGCAGAAGGTTGATTTGAGTGTGATTTCTTTTAATCTTGTCTATGTACATAGCTCATGTCAACTGCAGAGAATTGAGAGATCCGGCACAAGTTTACCTTCAACACCATCCGTCTAGACCTGAATAGTAATGACGGGCTGCGAGAGCTGGACACAGCTTAACCCAGCATTCACACCCTGTCATTACCAGGCAAGGCTGTGCAAATAACATGGCAGTGAGACTTCACTTTTTATCAGTGGCTGCAGAGGGATGTTTTTGGGTCCAGAGACACAGATTTGATCAAATTACGTGAAAACTGTTTGATACGATCTTGTTTTAGACCATTTTAGACCTGATCAATGGAAACTAGATTTCCAATAAACATAGAAACATAGAATGTGACGGCAGATAAGAACCATTCGGTCCATCTAGTCTGCCCAATTTTCTAAAAACTTTCATTAGTCCCTAGCCTTATCTTGTAGTTAGGATAGCCTTATGCCTATCCCATGCATGCTTAAACTCCTTTACTGTGTTAAATAACCTTCACAAGTTGAACTTAACCTTCCCTGAATTTCAAAAGATGAGTGGAAATCCAAGATTGTCTCTTTCGACTGACAAATGGCTCCACTACAGAGACCAGATTCCAATAGTAATTGAGATATGACACAGTAACACTTTAGAGAACACAAAGAATACCCTGGACATAATTGTGGCCAAACTATTATCAATGTCATTAAAAATAAGATGTTGCATTGTACTCCCATTTTCAATATAGAAGTATGGACTAATTGGATAGCAGCAATTGTGGACGTTTGTGTAACTGTGCACTCTCTCAACCGAGTGCAGCAACTCACAACGCCAAGTGTCACATACAGCAGACCTAAACTTCAAATTTATAATGCAATATCAGATGTATCAATTAAATTCTAAGACTATCTAAGGAAACCACATTCTAAATGCAAACCCATGATTATAAGTATGCATTAATTTTTCTATAAATCTTTCACATTAGATAATAAACCCAAACTTTAATAGTTATGAATGCAAATCTGATTTTCTCATCACATGATTAATTTCTCATCCATATCAAATGGGAAATTTATTTTGGGTATTTTTGTATCTGTTTTAGGGGTTTGTTGGGTGAAGTAGTTTTGTGCTAAGGATGACAAATCATTTTAAAACCAAAACCTCTATAGTTTAGATGATTACCAATTATTGTGTATTTAGAAAAAAAAAAAAAAAAACCAATTCTGCTTTCTTTAGATGTTCCTATCCTTGGAACGTAAAGCATTTCAAAAGTTTTGGATTGATGTCCTACAAAGACTAGTCATTTGCTGGAGCTTCATCATGGTCTTTTTTGGGGTTAATCATGACAACCAAGTGAACAGTTACTGCTCAAGTACAGACATTCCAAGACTAGAACAATACTTGCAACTCTTGGAGAAACTTGAAGTGCTTGTTACAAAAACGTCACATCATCCTGAGACTGCACCCACCTCCAATGAGCATCATATTCCAGATGAAGTTTATTATTTATTTTGTCCAAATCCACTTTGCCATTCTGACCTAGTTTTATTTTAGGACTTGTTTTTGAGGCCTCCTCTGAAAAATGTTTTGACTCCACACAGCGTTCATTATTTGCCTCTTGTTTGCCCAAAATTCCATTAGGAGTTTCACCCACATAACCTGCTTGTAGATGCCCAACCTTCTTGGTGATCCTACCTTTGTCACCAACATTTTGACTAGTGGCAGACATAGACATGTAATCTGCTCTAAAGAATTCCCTGTCTATTTTGGCTTTTTCACGTTCCCCTCTTGGATGCAGGGCAACTGTTGCAGTTAAGACATCTCTTTCTTGGCCAACTTTGTCCACATCTTTGTCAGGGATCATCAAGGGAAGTCCTTGGCGATGAGGAGTGGAGGTGACAGCAGGTTCACTGGTGCTCAGACTGTATTCATCCAGATCATCGGCAAGGGTGTCCAGATAGCTACCAATAGAGATGCTGTCCAGTTTATCAGCGGGATCCTGGAGACTATTCCAACTTCCCCGACGGGAGGTTTCCTGACTCTCTGCTAGACTGTACTGGCTGCTGGTCAAACTACTGCACCGACTGGTTAGGTTTCCCTTCTCCTCGAGGATCCATTTCACAGCCTCAATACCGTCATTAACAGCAAGCAGCTGATGAAGTATCTTGACGTCAATGGCTCTCAAGCAGGCCTGTAAAAAAGAAGCATATAACCCGATTAATAAACAGATGCACAGAAGATATTTTACACTAGCCTTTATTTAATATTTTGATACATTTAATTACCGTATATACTCGTGTATAAGTCCCTCTCTAGCATGTAAGCTCATCGAGCAGGGTCCTCAACCCCCTCTGTTCCTGTACGTCAGTGGTCTGATCTCAATTAGTCCACCCATTGTACAACGCTACGGAATTTGTTGGTGCTATATAAATAATAATATAATAATAATAATAATAATAATAAGTCAATCTCGTGTATAAGTCGAGTGCAGTTCTGTGACCAACAATTGTGAAATATGCTATGCCTCGTGGATAAGACGAGGGTAAAACTTGGGGCTATGAAATTCTGTGATTTTTATAACTTTGGCAGATTTTACCTAGGTAAGATCCTGGAACATAATCCTGTATATAATGCAGAGTGCGTGTTTGTATGAGTGTGTGTGTGTGTAAATAATGCACAGTGTGTGCAAATAATGCACAGTGTGTGTATTATATACACACACACACACACTCATACAAACACACACTCTGCATTATATACACACACACACTTTGTGTGTATATAATGCAGAGTGTGTGTGTTTGTGTGAATGCAGAGTGTGTGTGTGAACTGGGTGGGGGGAGGGCATTTTTATTATTATTATTTTTTTTTTAAATTATATATATTTATTTATTTTATTATTATTATTTTATTTAATATTTATTTTTGTCCCCCTTCCCTGCTTGTTACCTGGTCAGGGAGGGGGGGCTATCTTAATCCCTGGTGGTCCAGTGGGGAGCTGGCAGCAAGCTGTTACATACCTTTGTAGCAGCTCCGGTCAGCTCCCTTCACCTCTGTGCAGGAGCACGGAGCATTGCCACATTAACCCGTGGCAACGCTCTGACGGCCGCGGGTGACGCGAGATTTACACTGGGAGCTGACAGGGGAGCTGCACGGAGGTGAAGTGAGCTGACCGGAGCTGCTACAAAAAGGTATGTAACAGCTTGCTGCCAGCCCCCAACAAGACTGCCGGGCTTCTAATGAGCCCAGCGGTCCTGGTCTGTATTATGGCAATGTAAGGTGCCATTATACCAGGGGTCAAGTCCTGGGAAAAAAAGTGTGGGAACTCACCCAAGATCCACTCCCCCCCCCCTCCACCCCAAAAAAAATATATATTTCGCAGAAAATTCAGTGCAACATTTATTGTAAAGTGCCAGTTTACACAAACAACTGCAAAATTCACATGCAATAAACAAATATATATAGAACAGTTGAAATGAATTAAATTAGCTATGCAATAAACAAATGAATATAGAACAGTTCTAACAACTGTGATAAAGTGAATGGTGTTGTTTGGGAGGGAGTTAACTTGTTAGTCAAACTAACAGAATAATCACCACAATGGGTGATCTTTCCCTCGCAGGGAATTTCTAAAACAAATAGTGTATACAAACTAAACACACAGCCAATTAGAAAATATCCCACAAACTGGAATAACGTTGCCCTTGCCGTGCAAGATTATCAACTTTTCGAGATTTAGTATCATCTGCGCTGCGATGTGTGGTCAGCCATTTTGTGACGTATGGTAAAGGATCCCATAAATGCACTGGAGGCCCAATGAGACTTATAAACAAAAGAGAAGACAGGCGTTCAATGCCAAGCCCACTCCTAATGGGTGACATCACCAAATTCATTGTACTGAAGCCCCTTTCACAATCACCGGATGTCACTGGAAGACTGTTAACTGCTGTCACCACTGGTTTTAGATTTTCGGGAATCTCTGCACCACCATTATCAATGTAGTCTCTGAAACCTTCACATATGGATGCATAGCTGAGACGGAATCTTTTGCACAGCTGTTCCAGCTTCGCTTCACCTTCAAACCACGGACTGTCCACATTGATTGGCCAGCGCTGTGAATTTAGGATGTCAATTTCAGAGACAAGAGTTTCAAATTCACCTGACTGTGATGAAGCTGCAGGTCTGTTGCTCGCAGTTAAAGCAAAGAGTCTGGAGCGTAAATTATCCACCAAACTTTGATAAAATTGAGGGAGATTTATCCTCACTTGGCCTTTTGTACTCTCTGGATTGATGGTCACACCTTTGAAATTCCCTTTCTCCAGCGATTCCATTACTTCTTTCAGATGTTTGCCAGGCATGTCTTTCATTTTTTCAACGGCACGAACGGAGCGATTAATCAGCTGATAGGCTCGTGGAAGTGTGATGTCATCTCTTTGCAGTGCTTCAGATAACAGTCCCATTTCCTGAACAGCATCCGCAACCCCTGCAAGGTTTAACAAATAATCTACTGATGTCAAGACCTTGTTAAGGCCACTAAATACAGATTTCTGCTTACTGTTATTAGCTGAACTTAAGCTTGCTTTCTAGAAATGACTGTGTAGGGCAGGATATGACTCCCAAACTGCTCGTATAGCTCTCTGGCTTGAAGCAACCCATCTAACTGAAAAAACTTTTCCAATTTTAAGAATTTGTACTTCTAATTCTTTTGCACATTCTGAGAGCTCTGCCAGATTTTTTTGGTGACTGATGATACACAGCATACAACTTCTCAAAAAATGATGTTACATGATGAAGACCAGGAATAGAATCAATTGTATCTGAAATGCACAATTCAAGCCTATGACACAAGCAGTGCCATTTCACAATCTGTGGATATTTTTGACTGAGTCGTTCCAAAACACCCGACTTTCTTCCAAGCATTACACTTGCACCATCACTGCAAGCCCCAATCCAGTTCTCGGCAAGAAAGTCATTACTGAACCCAAATTTAGAAAGACAAGCTAGAAGAGTGGCTTCAATAGACTGTGCATCTGCTTTAGGCAAATCAAGCAAATCAAGAAAGAAAGTGACTGGGTCTTTTCCGTTAACAGAGGCACGAATATAAACTATTAACACTGAATGGGTAGAAACTGTTGTAGACTCATCAATATAAACAGAAATTTTTGGAGCCTGCTCAACAATTGCTTTGCAAAGCTTTTTTCTCATTTCACTAGCAATGCAATCTATTATTTGTGCTGCTGTGTACTCACTATGGAGAATACATCCTAGGTCAGCTCCATTTGCAACCTGCAAGCTGATAAGATCTCTGAAGTCTGTGAAAGGGCGATTTTTTTTCGCACAAAAGTAGGCAGTGCGAAATACCTTAGTAGTGGACGCAAACTTATGCTTCTGCTGTTCAGCAATATTGGATTGCAGAATCTCCTTTCTGGATACTGCTTGGATATCTCCTGCCTTTACATGTGCTTCTGAAATCTTATGTATGTGGATTTTTTTACGTAGTGAGGTCAACATATCTTTTTTTGTTTTGCCATATGGTGTAATTGTACCAGTGGTCCATTCTTTAGAAATGGATACACCCTGTGAAACAGACACTCCAAGGTGTTTAACCTCGCGACACACTTTGCACCCTAAAAGACCATTGTCTACAAACAGCCAAGGGTACTTTTTTTAAATTCTAGCCACTGATTCTGGTCCCAACATTCTGGAAGAATGTTATCACTGACATCGGCATCTTCAGCCACATCAGTAACCATGTCCACTACAGCCGATTCACTGACTGATGTAGTTTCTGCAGCGGACACCGCCTGCTGAAGCAAAGGCTCAGACTGAGTGGAGCAACTTGCAGAATCATCATGTGATTTTTTATTGGATGCCTTCGTGAAGAAATCCGTAATGCTGCTTTTTCATTTGCTCATTTCTGTACAAATAAAAACTATTTTAAAAAAATGGTGTAAAATCATTTTCTGATTAAAAAATAAAATTCTGATAAAAAGACCTCTTTAATTAAAGGACCACTATAGTGCCAGGAAAACATACTCGTTTTCCTGGCACTATAGTGCCCTGAGGGTGCCCCCACCCTCAGGGTCCCACTCCCGCCCGGCTCTGGAAGGGGGAAAAGGGTTTAAACTTGCCTTTTTCCAGCGCTGGGCGGAGAGCTCTCCTCCTTCTCTCCTCCTCCGTTCCGCGCCGTCGGCTTAATGCGCACGCATTCAGCCGGTCACATAGGAAAGCATTTACAATGCTTTCCTATGGACGCTGGTGTGCTCTCACTGTGAAAATCACAGTGAGAAGCACGCAAACGCCTCTAGTGGCTGTCAATGAGACAGCCGCTAGAGGCTTTGGGGGAAGGCTTAACCCATTAATAAACATAGCAGTTTCTCTGAAACTACTATGTTTATAAAAAAAATGGGTTAACCCTAGCTGGACCTGGCACCCAGACCACTTCATTAAGCTGAAGTGGTCTGGGTGCCTAGAGTGGTCATTTAAAGAATTCCCGATCGTTTTGTTATTACTTCTTATTGTGAAAAACTCTTTTGTCTCTGGTGGCAGTGGTGGGGGTGGCCCAGTGACTGTGAGGTGTAGGGTAAGGCACAAATCAGCCCAATTGTATGAAATAAAATGAATCATTATTCTAAAAATTATTTTTTAAAAAAATGATCTAACAATTAGTCTCATATATTGGTCTCCAGTCCAGTGGATGTGACACAGATCTCAGTTATTTTACATATGGTTTGTGATTCTGTTTGCCACCCTTTAGTGACTGTGTTTTTAAGCCCTTAAGGACTGAGCCAAATGTACACGTTGTGACCAAAACAAAATGTAAACAAAAACAGGAATTTGTGCAATATGTCTGTTCAGGTGTAATTCGCCTCTTCATATTATGTGCACCTACACTTATTATAGATCATTTTTTCAGGGGAAACAGGGCTTTCATTTAACAAATATTTAGGTATGAAACATAATTTAATATGAATAAAATATAAACAAATTTTAAAACAAATCTTCTACGTGACATTTTAACTGTGTCATAATACTGTTTGCTTTTACTGCAATAATACACACATATTTCAGCGATGTTTCACATGTAAAACAGTACCCCCATGTACAGGTTTTATGGTGTTTTGGGCAGTTACAGGGTCAAATATAGCATGTTAAATTTTTCAGTTTTTTCACATTGAAATTCACAGGAATAAGATTTACCCCCATGGTGGCATACCATTTGCAAAAGTAGACAACCCAAGGTATTGCAATGGGGTATGTCCAGTCTTTTTTAGTAACTGTGACTAAGTGGCTACTAAATAAGTCTGAACATACCACATACCTAGGGTTGTCTACTATTGCAAATGGTATGCCATCATGGGGGTAATTTTCATTCTTAAAAGGCAACATAACCAACCTGGCAAATTTCAATTAGAAAAAAACTGAAACGCAAGCCTTATATTTGACTCTGTAACTTTTGAAGACCCCATAAAACCTGTACATGAGTGGTACTGTTATACACGGGAGACTTCGATGAACACAAATATTAGTGTTTCAAAACAGTAAAATGTATTACAACAATTATATCATCCGTGTAAGTGCTATTTGTATGTGAAAAATGCAAAAAAAATTCACTTTCACTGGCGATATCATCACTGTAATACATTTTACTGTTTTGAAACACTAATATTTGTGTTCAGCAAAGTTTTCCGAGTAAAACAGTAACCCCCATGTACAGGTTTTAGGGTGTCTTGGAAAGTTACAGGGTTAAATATAGTGCTAGCAAATTAAATTCCCTGGATTTCGGCCTTGGTTGTCCGGCAGGTCCCACAAATTGTAATTAATAAAAATACCTAATTATGTAAAATT
>OW240919.1:12883690-12923449 GCA_933207985.1 Pelobates cultripes | reverse complement strand
AAAAACAAATTAGTTAGATAGTCTTTGTGACTATTGCATTGCATAAATAAATATATCATTAATGTAGGTATTAAACTTTTTTCCTAGAACAGTATTCAATTTCTATTAATGATTTAGAAAGCAATATTTTTACAGAAAATATATACTAGAGAGATAATGTTTTGATTAACATGGCTGTACCTAATGACCTCATATTGGATAATTACAGCTGTAAAAGGCATTTTATATTCAAATAAGTAAATTAAAATATAAAATGGAAACTTGTATAAACTAAAATTAAAGATATCAATTTTTAAAATATTCTGGAAACCCTACTAACTTTCAAGCTATAAAAGAGCCTTCAAACCTGAACAGGTTTTGGATATGAATGCACTTATCTACAAACTATAAGAAATATTTAATTGAGGGCAAATGTAATTGTAGGAGGTAAATTTTGAGCCAAATGTTATTTCTCGAAGTGCATTTGCAATACATTGACAGTGATGTCAACTTCATATTACTTGACCTTCTTAAATAGTCAAAGCAATTTAGGAGCCAATATAAAAAGATCTAACTTTTCAATTAACTTTAAAGGGAAAGCTGTTTGTCAAAGTCAGACAAGGAAGGTTCGAGGTGGATGCTGGAATGCAGTTCTGTGTCATTATGTCCAAACCAAATTGACAACAGTCAAACAGGACAAATACCATTTTCATTCAAAATATCCAGTATGATATTTGATTGTATTCCTTTAAAACAATCAGGGTTATCCAGTTATATACCAACTTGTTTCTTGCTGAAATAGTAGGCGCAGACCTCCAAAACACGTGGGAGTTCAGTGATAATGTAGAATATTACATATTCTATATACCTGTTTATATTAGGTATGGATGTCTAATGGGTTAAAAAGAACAGATGGTAGTTTGCTATTCTGTACAATGAGGTCTGGAATGTGGTGATTGGGGGTCTTTTCCTTATATGGCCAGAGTTTTATTTAAAAGTTCTGACATAATTTTTATCTATAAAGGAACTTCAGGCAAAGGACACGCTCTCGCTTCGGGTGTACCCATGAATTGCTGGAGAAAGACCATCAAAGATCTCTCTCTGTAACATCATTAACCCCTTACAGATGGCGGGTGTGCTATTCCGTCTTTGGGGACCCAGCTCTAAACGCCAGCGGGCGACATAGCACATCCACTTCGTCCAGGCGACTTACCAGCTCGCTGGCGATCCCCCGCTGGTGATCACGATGGGGGGACTTGCCTGGAATCCCAGGGAGTCCCCCTGCTGCTGATCCGGCCCTCTTGGGCCATGTGATCACACAGACGGAATAGCCGTCCATAGCAGTGCCAGCAGGGGCAGTGCCTGGAATGACAGGTAGTCCGGCTGCTGCCTGAAATAAAATTAAATAAAGTTAAAACACAGTGTAAAATAAAATAATATATACTTAGATCATATATATATATATATATATATATATATATATATATATATAATGTATATGGTCTAAGTATAGATGTATATACACATACACTAAGTGTATTTTATTAATATATATATATATAATTATATATAAACATCAAAATAAATGTAGAATGATATTAATTATATATATATATATATAAAATTATAATTTTATATATAATATAAAATCAATAAATATATAAATACGTTAAAAATGAGAAAATAAAAAATAAATAATTAAAATATATATATATGTGTGTAAAAAATATATATGTGTAATTTCGTTCTAACTGTATTTTGATATCAATATATATATATATATATATATATATACCTATATATAAAAATATTTTTAAAAGATTATATATATATATATATGTATGTATGTATATATATATACACATACGTACATATATATATATATATATTTTTCTACATATATATTTATGTAATATTTTTACATAATTAAGTCATTTTATTAATTAAAATTTACGGTACCTGCCTGATAACCCAGGCAGAAAGTGCAGATAATTTAATTTGCTAGCACTATATTTAACCCTGTAACTTTCCAAGAAACCATAAAATCTGTATATGGGGGGTACTGTCGGGGGACTTCGCTGAACACAACTATTAGTGTTTCAAAACAGTGAAATGTATTACAACAATGATATCATCAGTGAAAGTGACGTTTGTTGCATTTTTCACACACAAACGGCACTTACACTGACATTATAATTGTTGTGTATATAATTGAAAGTTGCCAGATTGGTTACGTTGCCTTTGAGACCATATGGTAGCCTGGGAATAAGAATTACCCCCATGACGGCATACCATTTGTAAAAGCAGACAACCCAAGGTATTGCAAATGGGGTATGTCCAGTCTTTTTTAGTAGCCACTTAGTCACAAACACTGGCCAAAATTGGCGTTCAAATTAGTTATTTGCATTTTTCACACACAAACAAATATTAACGCTAACTTTGGCCAGTGTTTGTGACTAAGTGGCTACTAAAAAAGACTGGACATACCCCATTTGCAATCCCTTGGGTTGTCTACTAGTGCAAATGGTAACTTTCAATGTGGTAAAAAACTGAAAAATATAACATGCTATATTTGACCCTGTAACTTCCCAAAACACCATAAAACCTGTACATAGGGGTAGTCTTTTACACGTGAGACATCTCTGAATACAAATATGTGTATTTTATTGCAGTAAAAGCAAACCGTATTATGACTTTCACAGTTAAAATGTAATGCAGAACTAAAAAAATAAGATTTCTTAATTTCTTAACAAGATTGAAAAGTAGAAGTAGAAAAAAATGTATATTTTTTTATGAAGAAAGTCAGATTGCATATTAGTATTTTTGGGTGATATAGAAGTATGTTATAGCGAGCTATTAACTCTCGTTCCTGCAGTTTGTCTCCAAGATCCTTGAGAGAGTTGTGTATGCAAGATTGACAGACTTCCTCGAATCCAACTCTCTGCTTGACCCACTTCCATCTGGATTCCACGCTCGTCACTCTGTTGAAACAGCTGTAACCAAAGTATCCAATGATCTTATCACTGCAAAAATCCAATGGCCACTACTCTATCCTAATTCACCTGGACCTTTCTGCTGCTTTTGACACTGTTGATCATCAACAGCTTCTTCTCATCCTCTGTAATCTCGGTCTATGAGATACAGCTCTCTCCTGGTGCTCTTCCTACCTCTCCCAGTGCTCATTCAGCGTTTTTTTCTCTGGCTCTGCTTCTTCTCCCCAATCCCTCTCTGTTGGTGTTCCATCTCAAAAATATTGCGCACATCCGAACCTATTTAAGGCCTGATACGGCAAAAGTGCTTGTCAGTGCTGCTGTCCTCTCTTACCTTGACTACGCTAATCCACTTCTCAGTGGTCTTACATGTTCCCAACTTGCCCTGATACAGCGTATAATGAATGTGGCGAGGCTCATCTTCCTGTCCGCCCGCACCTTCCACTTTGTCAATTTAATATCCTGACAGTTGCTTACAAATCTCTACACAATGCTGCTCCAACCTACCTATCCTCACTATTACAAAAATATGTCCCGTCTAGGCCACTACGCTCTGCCGGAGACCTACGTCTAACCTCTGTTTGTACTCCTACCTCTGATGCTCACCTCAAACACTTCTCTAGGGCTGCACCATTCCTATGGAACGCCCTTTCCGTCTCTGTTAGATTTTCCCCCAGTCTCCACTCCTTCAAAAAAATCTTTGAAAACTTACTTTTTTAGGAAAGCATATCAATTAAACTGTCAACAGCTTCCCTCCCTGCACCGATTCCTCTCCTGCAACTATCATCAAAACAAAACACTAAGCCCTCAATGAATACTATCCTAGAAGTGTACCTTTCTACCCTACCCTTACCTTTTGTGTCACATTACCCCACTCCCTCTAGCATGTAAGCTCATTGAGCAGGGCCCTCAACCCTTCTGTTCCTGTGTGTCCAACTTGTCTGGTTACAAATACTTGTCTGTTAGTCCACCCATTGTACAGCGCTGCGGATCTTGTTTGCGCTTTATAAATAATAATAAAAAGAAGAAGAAAATCTATACATAAAGAGGTTTATTTCAATCAGGAGTATTCACTAAAGTGAGAATTGCCAGAAATTCTAAGTAAATTCCAATTGCAGCATCTAGTTTATTAATGCCCCACTTATTATAAGTATTTTGTCGTGGAACCACTGAGTCTTTTCTAAATTATTTATTATGATTATAATATTTATTTTTCATATTATTTGTATATAGTTTTTTTTTAACGTATATATTTACTCCAATACTACTACTAATCCTACTGATAATATTATCCCATTCTGTTTGTTATAGTTGACTCAGATTTAAATTGGATTTTCTTGCTCAGTATTTTAGGGAACAGAACCAGTTGACAAAGTTAGTATTTAGCTGGAGAGTTTCCTATATCTTACCCTTTAAAATATTTTTTTAAAATATAACATTTAGACCTTTTTAATTGGAAACAGAATTTCGAGAGCTCATCCCTTTACAAAGTCTACAGCATTTTTCTGAGAAACAATTAAATAAAAAATTGACATAATCACCATTATTCCAGAAAATTGAAAATATTCTGTATGAGAATCAGGTGAGAGTTAATGGAGGATATAACACTTAAAAGGGCAGAGTTAAAAATGTCACAACAAATAAGCACGTATATTATACACTCATTCAAACATAAAGAATCTTCCTGAAATAATTAAGTCAGATGTAAACAGGGACAGAATTTTTGAAATCCGATCTTTGCATAATCCATTAAATATGCTGTATGTTAAAGTCCACTTCCACTACTAATCCTGGAGATTTAGAAGTCAGATAGTTGACACTCTTTACCAATAAACTGTCCATGCAGGGTTTTAGCATAGAAGAACTATGAGGAGTTCCTACTTAGAAGTATCTTTAACGAGTCCTCTTTCGTACCTTGCTAAAATAGACAATGTTCATTATTTCATCAAAAATATCTAAATATCTACATGAATACATTTTGCACAAGTGAGAATGTAGTCTGTGCGTGTGCATGTGTTATTATAAAGGGTTTGGTTTTATTCTAAATCTTTATTTTTCAATTAAATCTGCAATAACTATAAAAGTTTTCACAAGCAATCAGATGAAGGCCAATATAATACCAGACATGAAACAAATGTAAATGACAATGCCTCGCACATGTTTAGCATTGATGATGACCATATGATATTTTAGATGTATACTAAACACATGCCCTTTCCAGATGGTTTGTGTTATAGACTATTACTAAGCGTATGTTTTTTTTTTTTTTATATATTCTTGGCATGCTTACTTGGCATTGTCAAGATTTATTCCATTTAAATCTTTATAATGAGTGAATGATTGTTTTAAAATAAGGACTCGGCTAGGTGAAATTGCAGAACTATAAATCTCACATTTAATTTCATATAGATGGGGGAAAAGCATCTATCGCATTTTGTCTTACATAGTTCCCCTCGGTAGACAGAGTGAAGTCATTGTTTGGAAATAGGTAAAGATTTATCATCGCTCTCATTTTTTTTAATTTTTTTTTGCTTATTGCCACCATTCATTTTTTTCCCATTCTAAATGAGAAACATGTAATTGTGTCTTATAAATTAGATTTTTGTTGCCTTTGTAACCCCTTAAGGACCAAACTTCTGGAGTAAAAGGGAATCATGACATGTCACACATGTCATGTGTCCTTAAGGGGTTAAACAAAATAATTGACAACATCTATCAGCTATTTTTGACATTTCCCAAAAAGAACAATAAATTACCAACTTGGTTACATTTAAAGAGCCTTTGCTCAAGGCATAATTCCACATGATCATGTTGTGATATTAATATAAAATGGAATTGTCATAGTCCCTAATGCAATGCTGATTGCTAAAAGGAAATCTATAAAAAGTTGTTGAATGTTACTCGTGTGTTATATAAATAATATCTACATTGCATTTGTAATTAAATCAAATAATTAATAACATCTATGATCTATTTTATGATGTTTCCCCCGAAACACCATTAATGCATCCATCTCATTTGTATTTTGACATATCACTATTCATAAATGCATAACTTCATGTTTTGATATTAATATATATTGAAACTATAACATTACCTAATACATCACTAATTAATAGAAGGAAATGTGTTCGTGTCCTCTAGACCAGTGATAGGCAACCTTTGGCACTCCAGATGTTTTGGACTACATCTCCCATAATGCTCTTACACCCATAATGCTGGCAAAGCATCATGGGAGGTGTAGTCCAAAACATCTGGAGTGTCAAATGTTGCCTATGCCTGCTCTAGACTGTAAGTTCGTTTGAGCAGGGCCCTCATCAACCTATTGTTCCTGTTTCACTGTGCAATTGTCTCATTTATTGTAAATTTCCCCCCTTTCATAATTATTGCGCCGTCCGCTTGGTCCACTCCTGTTAGAGATCGGTCTGGATCCCGGCAGGCGCGTCTCGTCACGGCAGCATTCCCACTTCGCAAGGGGAATGCCGCCGAATACTTACCCTATGTCAAGGCGATTGCCGGGTCCGCTCCTGCTCACGGTGGGCGCATCTCGTTGCCATGGCATTCCCACGTGGTAATGTGAATGCCGCCGATTACTCACCTCCTCCTGCGATGCCTGCTGGCCTCACTGACAGGCACTCCTCCCCTCACACAGCGGCGGGGTCTGTAAACATTGCAGATGCCGGTCGCTGCAAGTAAGAACCTTTTAAGGTTCTTAATTAACACTTTTAGTGCCTAACCACTTTTTTGACACTGTTGCACATAGAAGGCTTATCAATAAACTGCAATCTTTACGTTTGGATTCAAATATTGTTGAATGGGTAAAGCAGTGGCTGAGTGACAGGCAACAGAGGGTTGTAGTTAATGGAATATATTCGAAGCTTGGACTTGTCACCAGTGGGGTACCTCAGGGATCTGTACTTGGACCCATTCTCTTTAATATTTTATTAGTGATATTGCAGAAGGTCTTGATGGTAAGGTATGTCTTTTTGCTGATGATACTAAGATATGTAACAGGGTTGATGTTCCAGGAGGGATAAGCCAAATGACAAATTATTTAGGTAAACTAGAAAAATGGTCAGAATTGTGGCAACTGACATTTAATGTGGATAAGTGCAAGATAATGCATCTTGGACGTAAAAACCCAAGGGCAGAGTACAGAATATTTGATAGAGTCCTAACCTCAACATATGAGGAAAGGGATTTAGGGGTGATTATTTCTGATGACTTAAAGGTAGGCAGACAATGTAATAGAGCAGCAGGAAATGCTAGCAGAATGCTTGGTTGTATAGGGAGAGGTATTAGCAGTAGAAAGAGGGAAGTGCTCGTGCCATTGTACAGAACACTGGTGAGACCTCACTTGGAGTATTGTACACAGTACTGGAGACCGTATCTTCAGAAGGATATTGATACCTTAGAGAGGGTTCAGAGAAGGGCTACTAAACTGGTTCATGGATTGCGGGATAAAACTTACCAGGAAAGGTTAAAGGATCTTAACATGTATAGCTTGGAGGAAAGACGAGACAGGGGGGATATGATAGAAACATTTAAATATATAAAGGGAATCAACACAGTAAAGGAGGAGACTATATTTAAAAGAAGAAAAACTACCACAACAAGAGGACATAGTCTTAAATTAGAGGGACAAAGGTTTAAAAATAATATCAGGAAGTATTACTTTACTGAGAGGGTAGTGGATGCATGGAATAGCCTTCCAGCTGAAGTGGTAGAGGTTAACACAGTAAAGGAGTTTAAGCATGCGTGGGATAGGCATAAGGCTATCCTAACTATAAGATAAGACTAGGGACTAATGAAAGTGTTTAGAAAATTGGGCAGACTAGATGGGCCGAATGGTTCTCATCTGCCGTCACATTCTATGTTTCTATGTTTCTATGTTTCACTTGGAACTTGTGTGTGACGTCACACAGACACGTTCACTGTCACATGCTCCCCTGCAGCCAATCAAGGAGCACCTTAGGCAATTTAAACCTTTTTGTCCATTTCTCTGTTCCCTGTCCTAGTTTCCATTCTGGTTATCCCAGAGCGGGTTTCTGGAATAGTTTCTTGTGTATTTTGACCTTGGCTTTCTTACTGACTATTCTGATCTCTGTATCCCTTGAACTTTGGCTTGGCTTCTGACTATTCTGACTTCTGTATTCCTTGACCTTTGGTTTACCTACCATTTATGTATACTCTGCACTCCTGTCTTGTACTTTTCTTTTTAAACGTTAAATCCGTCCGTTCTAAGGTCCGGTAATTCGCCTTAAGGTTTTCTTTATTTTTAATTAAGTTCTGCCTGTTGGGCATATTAGTGTATCCTGAAAATAATATTGTAAAGTGCTGCGGAATTAGTTGGCACTGAATAAATATAAATATTAATAATAATATAAAATGCATTGTATTTAGAATCAAATAAAGCATTAGTGTAAGACGTGCTTCAGAGCCATTCACAGTAATTGCAAACATACAGTCTGATGAACAGCCTATACACCTGCAGAGAGAGGAATTCAGGTGTACATGGTAAATATGCCGACATAGACCATAATAAGGTTAAAGGTACTCTTTAAAGTCTTGTAAAACTTAACATTTTTGTAAGCCTTGCAAAACTCACAAAACATATGTTGTTTCTCGCATTTAACAAAACATGATGCCTAGTAATTGAAGGTTCTAACCATTACAACTCCACTACCAAACTAAAAACACAATTTAGATTAATATTTTTAGTTACTAAATAAAAACTTGGAAAATAAGTTAAAGTGTAACACCAATTAAAATGCCACAACAGACTGGACCTGATCTCAGATTTAATGTATTTTCCTGGCTAATCATGGCAGCATTTAACATATGGGTAGCTCCTCCCTCCAGCCAATAGGACAGGAATACTAATTAAAGACTTCAATTATCCCTGAGGTATAAGAGATCCCATAATTCTAGGTTCCTCCGTCTTTTTTTCCTGTCCTCCTAGCCAGACAGGACACTTTTGTATTTATTACAATTATTTACTTTTTATTTTATGCTCACCTGGCTATGTATTTCAGCCCTTAATCCCTTAGAGGTCAGCCTCCCTATATAGGAAGACCAGGCACATGCAACCCACCTCTTGGTAGCTGGGGACCCCTGGTAGCCAGAGGAGTTAGTGTTCCTCCGGCATTCTGTGGAATCCTGCTGCTATGCCTGTCCCTGCAGGTGAAAAAGGCTCTCCATTCTGACGCCAGAGTTCCATTCCGAGGTTCAGGACGCCCACACATGCGCAGAGTTAAGAGGTCGCGAGTAGCCCTTAGTTCGCCACTAACAAAAATGGCGGCTTCGGGTGCTCACGACTGATCGCGCATGCGCGATTAAAGGTATAGCGCGTCCTGTGTATTTAAAGGGGAAAAAAAGTGCGTTTTTTTGCCGCGAAATTCAAATCCTGCAAGGAATTACAATCTGCTCTCTGTGAAACAGCCCTCTTACTCTACAGGTATGCATTTAAAATGAATATCCTTTTTAATATCTTTTTGTTCTCTTGGAGGGTTTTTATGTTAGAGCATTTTTCTTTTTCCCCTTTTAGCCCCAGAAATTGTGTTTTTCAAGGATGGATCACTCTACCACTTCAGCTAAGTCAGCAACCATAGGTCATAGGTGAGCATTATATTTAGTAATTTTTCACATAATTGTCCAAATAAAAAGAGTGCATTAGAGGGTACAGTCTCTTGACTTCTGTAATTACAGCCCTCAAGACCGGACAGGCCCTAGATCTCCTTCCAGGAGAAGGGATAAACCGGCTGCCTGCGTTGGATGTGGATCCAGGCCCTTGGACAATTGCAGACTGTGCAAAAAATGTCTTGCTAGAGCGGCAGGTGAAGCTGACTTCCAGCAACAGCCACAAGCATCCACCTCAGCCAAGGATATAGCCTCGTTGATTAAGCAGGCTGTGGCAGAAGGTATTGCTGAATCACAAAAAGGCAAACATCCTAGATGTGAATATCCCCAGGTGAATATTGATTCTTCAGATGAAGATTTCGGACAGGATTCAGGTTCAGTAGACCTTGAACAGATGTCTTCTAGCGATGAAGAATACTCCTGCCCCCTTGACTCTAAAACAATAGAGCGTTTGATCTCTTTGGTGAGAAGAACTCTAGAATTACCTGAAGAGGTGTTGGAAACCTCAGCAGCGGACAAACACTTTGGGGATCTCAGTAAAAGAAAACCTTCTTTTCCGGTCCACAGGTCCATCAAGGATCTCATAAGTAATGAATGGAAGACTCCAGAAAAGAGACTTTCTCTGCAGTATCGTCTACCTAAATTATACCTCATCCGTGAAGAGGACTCCAGGCTTTGGACTTCCAATCCGAAGGTTGATGCCTCAGTTATCAAGGTAGCCAAACGTTCTATCCTTCCGATAGACTGCAATGCTTCCCTGAGAGATCCTATGGAGAAACTAATAGATGCGGACATTTCTAAATGTTTATTGGCAGCTGGGACAGGATGTCACCCAGTGGTCTCTATTTCAGCCATGTCCAGAGCTATGAGAGTATGGATCCTGGACATAGAAGAAGATTTAGACAAAAGTGTCAAAAGGCAACATATTGCTGATTCCCTAAGGGAAGTTAGACTGGCCAGTGAATTGCTCTTAGAAGCCTCTACGGATATAATTAAGGTTATGTCAAAGGTTATGGCTTTCTCAGTGGCAGCCAGACGTGCCTTATGGCTCAGATCGTGGGGGGCTGATATGGCATCAAAGCATAACTTATGTTCCCTTCCTTTTTTGGGAGAATTATTATTTGGAAAACCTCTTGAAGATGCCATTAAAAGAGCCCTGGATGTCAAGCAGGCCCTGCTTCCACAGGATAGACGTCCAAGAAGACCTCCACTAGAACGTCGCTCTTATAGAGAACACCCTTCCTATAGAGACAGTAAGGCTTATAGACCAGGCCGTGAATACTACAGACCTACCTCTTGGAGAAGTGGTCAAACCAGCAAGTCAACCAGAGGTAAACCTAATACCTCTTCCTTTCGTCCTTCCAAGCATTTCTGAAGGTTACTACGCCCAAACACCTTTGGTAGGAGGAAGACTTTTACATTTCCAAAGGGTTTGGGCAGAGATCCCAGACAATTGGGTAAGATCTATAATTATGGAGGGCTACTCTCTAGAATTTATGGACATTCCCCGAGCAAGATTCATAAGGACCAGCGTTCCTTTGGATTCGATAAAAAGAGACACTCTGATCCAGTACACTGGAGATCTCATATGACAACAGGTGATTGTTCCTGTTCCAGTAAGACAAAGGTTTCAGGGTTTCTACTCCCCTCTATTTCTGGTCAAGAAATCCGGAGGAAAATGGAGACCCATTCTGGATTTGCATCGACTCAATATCCATTTGAGAATAAAGAAATTCAGGATGGAATCTCTTCGCTCTATTATACCGGCAGTTCACCAAGGAAATTGGCTAATCTCAGTAGATCTGAAAGACGCTTACTTCCATGTCCCGATAGCCCTTCATCACCAAAGGTTCCTCAGATTTTGTATAGACGATCAACATTTCCAGTTCCAGGCTTTACCGTTCGGAATCAGTACAGCACCAAGGACCTTCTCAAAGATACTGGTGACGGTGATTGCATTGCTCAGAAAGAAGGGAATAACAATATTCCATTACCTAGATGATATCCTGGTAGTTGCTCAAACATACAAGGATTTACAGGAATCATCGACTAATTGTACTCAGGACACTAGAACGCTTTGGCTGGCTAATCAACTACCAGAAGAGTCAACTTCGGCCTGCCAGAAGGCTGGTATTCCTGGGAGCACAATTCGACACAGCTTCAGCAGTAGTGTCTCTGTCCCACGACAGAAAACTAAACACATATTCCCGCATTCGAGAATTTCAGATACAAGAAGTAACTACAGCAAGAAGGACTATGAAAATCTTAGGCTCCCTTTCCTCCACAATCGGCCTAGTGAGATGGGCCCAGTGGAACCTCCGCCCTTTGCAAGAATACTTCCTGCAGATGTTCGACTCGACCTCTCAGAAATGGGAGATGAAGATGTCCATTCCGGATCATATAAAAAGATCCCTCAACTGGTGGCTTTCCTGGGAAAACCTATCCAAGGGTTTCCCTCTGAAGGAGGTGGACTGGATGATCATCACCACGGATGCCAGTCAAGATGGTTGGGGTGCACATCTGAAGGACCACTTTGTCCAGGAACTATGGCCCCTGCACACAAGACAACTTCCTTCCAATATAAGGGAGTTAAGAGCAGCCTTTTTGGCTCTTCTACATTTCAAAGATCTCATTCAGCATCAATGGGTGAAACTGAGAATAGACAACATGGCGGCAGTAGCATACATCAACCATCAGGGTGGTACCAGGAGCAGCGCACTAATGAAGGAAATCAAGCCAATCATGATTTGGGCTCAAAGGAATGTAACCGGTCTCTCTGCCTTATACCTTCCTGGGAAGGAGAAAACGATTGCGGATTTACTGAGCAGACATCAAGTGAAAGAAACAGAGTGGAAGCTATCCAGCTTGATCTTCTAACAACTAGCAAGGATGTAGGGTCTCCCACAGGTGGATTTAATGGCCACTGCTCAGAATACTCATCTTCCATGCTTCATGTCAAGGAGATTCCACCCACTGGCATATGCCCAGGACGCCCTTTCTTCAAGATGGCCATTTCAGCTGGCATATGTGTTCCCTCCGATCAAGCTAATTCCCGCCCTTCTGAAGAAGATCTCCAAGGAACGATGCAGGATAATAGCCATCATCCCGTTCTGGCCACGTCGTCCATGGTTTCCCCTCCTGAAAGGTCTGTTGATAGAGGATCCATGGGAACTTCCAGTCTTCCGGGACCTTCTCTCTCAGGGCCCTCTGGTACACCCAGAACCTCACAAACTGCGTCTTCATGCATGGCTCTTGAAAGGCAATCCTTAAGCGAGCAAGGGTTTCCTGATGAAGTTGTTTCCACCTTGCTACGTTCCAGGAAGACTTCTACCTCTACTACATACTATAAGATATGGGGGGCCTTCGCAGAATGGCTTCAGATTGATGTGATGAATTTAAAGTCACCGTCTATTTCCCAGGTTTTAGGATTCTTGCAGGCTGGATTAGATAGAGGCCTGAGTCTGAACACACTCAAGGTCCATTGTTCTGCTATCTCTGCCATGTCAGGTATCAGATGGGTGGAAGAACCCATGGTAATCCGCTTTATGAAGGCAGTTCTCAGGATTCGACCACCGATCAGGAACTACAAGAGTCCCTGGGATCTACCTTTAGTCTTACAGGCCTTGATGGAACAACCTTTCGAACCATTGAACGATATCCCTATGTTATCCCTGACGCAAAAGACTCTTCTTCTATTAGCCTTTGTTTCAGCTAGAAGGATGGAGGACATTAGAGGTCTCTCAGTAGAAGAACCTTATACCACTTTTTACCATGACAAGTTAATTCTCTGTCCTAGATCAGAATTTCTACCTAAAGTGGTATCTCCTCTTCACATAAATCAAGAAATTATTCTTCCGGTCTACTTTCAAAATCCTTCAAACGAGATGGAAGAAAAGTTTCACATGCTGGACCTTAAGAGATCCCTTTTGGTATACATCCAATGAACTAAGCCTTGGAGGAAGTCTCCCCAACTATTTATCGTCCCTTGGGGCTCCCATAAGGGTGAAGCAGCCTCTGTTTCTACCCTCCGTTCCTGGACTGTTTCCGCTATTTCGAGAGCGTATAAGGTCCGTGGCGTTCCAGTTCCAAAAGGTATAAGGGCACACTCTACCAGATCGATTGCCACTTCATGGGCTGCAGAGTCTGGAGTATCACCAGAGAGCATTTGCGAAGCAGCTAATTGGTCTTCTATAAGGATGTTTATTAGTCATTACAAACTTGACATTTCTTCAGATCCTCATCTGCAATTTGGTCTCTCGGTTCTGAATTCT
The DNA here is from genome assembly GCA_933207985.1 of Pelobates cultripes. NCBI lineage: Eukaryota > Metazoa > Chordata > Amphibia > Anura > Pelobatidae > Pelobates > Pelobates cultripes. Next base: position 12,909,570 of record OW240919.1, on the reverse strand, counting down.
TGTTCTTCTCAAAGCAAATAAATATTTCTGAGCATCTATTCCCTCCCTGTGGTATTTACTGCTTGGGTATTCCCCATATGTTAAATGCTGCCATGATTAGCCAGGAAAGAGGAAAATGTATTCATACTTACCGTAATTTTCTTTTCCTGGCTATTCTTCATGGCAGCATCGGGTTTCCCACCCATTTATTATGTCGGATCAGCTTGCTACTAGACTGAGGAACCTAGCATTCTGGGATCTCTTATACCTCAGGGATAATTGAAGTCTTTAATTGGTATTCCTGTCCTATTGGCTGGAGGGAGGAGCTACCCATATGTTAAATGCTGCCATGAATAATAGCCAGGAAAAGAAAATTACGGTAAGTATGAATAAATTTCCCTCTATACAGCATGATTCCCTCTGTGATTTATTTAAAAGGTGGACTTACAGAGTTAAAATGATTAGAGGAGATAGACAGGGAGCTACTAATGCTGTACTCTATCAAATGAACATTTTTTTTTGTGATGCTTAGAATATGCCATAAGCTATTGCCATTATTTCCATCAAATAAAAATTACTAAAAATATCAAGGACAAGTAAATTTATTTTTGTTGTGTGTGTAGCATTGTCCTCTTTAGTAAGCCTTCTCTTTGAAATATTCAAATTGTACTTTACTGCTACGCCAACCACAAAATGTGATTTCAATATTTTCCTTATAACCTATGAGAAACCATTGACCCAGATTGTTCTATAATAATAATGGAATTAATGTAGTATCATAGGCGTGCACAGCCTATTGCATTAGGGTGTGCACCCTAAAGCACAAACACACGTCGCGTGTGTGTGTGTGTATATATCTATATATAGATATATACACACACACACACTGCTGTGTGTGCTGTTAGTGTGCTGTGTGCTGTTAGTGTGCTGTGTGCTGTTAGTGTGATGTGTGTGTGTGAGGGTGCTGTTAGTGTGATGTGAGGGTGCTGTTAGTGTGATGTGAGGGTGTGTGTGTGTGTTTGTGACTGTGCTGTTTGTGTGTGTATGTTTGTCCTGTGAGGGTGCTGTTTGTGTGAGTGTCGTGTATTTGTGAGGGTGCTGTTTGTGTGTTTGTGTGTTTGTGGGGGTGCTGTTAGTGTGCTGTGTGTGAGGGTGTTGCGTTTTTTTTTAAAGGTGCTGTGTGTGTTTGTGAGGGTGCGGTTAGTGTACTGTGTGTGTGTGAGCTGTATGTGTGTAGGTGCTGTATGTGTGTGTGCTGTATGTTTGGAGGGATTTGGCAGATTAGTAAATCCTTGCTGCCATGTGCCATCCCTGGTGGTCCAGTGGAGAGTGAACTCTAGCCTGCGGGGCTAGAGTTAACTCTCGCGAGATCTGAGCGTTGCCGCAGCAACACTCAGATATCGCGAGAGGAACCTGGCGGAGCTTCTGTCTAGAGCTCCCTGGGTCCTCTCCTGCCTCCCTCCATGCTGCTGTGGGCCGGTGAGGTAGATCTTTGGTCTCCCCGCCAGCCCATGGAGGCTTAGAGCAGAGCCGGCACTCAGATAGCGCCGGCTCTGCGTGTGTGTGTGTGTGTATACACACACACATACACTCACAGACACACACATTCACAGACACACACACACACATTCACAGACACACACATTCACAGACACACACACACACATTCACAGACACACACTGACACACACACACACTCACTCACACACAGACACACACTCACTGACACACTCACACACAGACACACACTCACACAGACACACACACACTCACTGACACACACACACACACATTCACAGACACACACTCACTGACACACACACAGACACTCACACACACTCACTGACACACTCACACACACAGACACACACACACAGACACACACACACACACACAGACACACACACACACACACACACACGAGAACAAATTATTATATTTTAATTTTAAAAAAATGTCCACCCAGCCTCCTACCTGGAGTGCTGGCGTGGACTTTTCCCTGGGGTCCAGTGTGGCGGGCGCCTCTCTCCATCTCAGCCGCGGCGAGGGAGCTGTCTGCTCTCGGCTCCCTCTCGCCGCGCGGGCTGTCCGCTGTAGCTGGGAGCCGGAATATGACGTCATATTCCGGCTCCCGGCATCAGCGCGCGGCGAGAGAGAGCAGAGCACAGACAGCAGAGAGCTCCCTCGCCGCAGCTGAGATGGAGAGAGGGGGGAGAGGGGGGGGATCCATCACCTCTTGCCCCCCCCATGACAGGGGCAAGAGGTGAGTGGGGCGCTGAGTGCCTGCAGGAACAGCGTTCCTGCTCAAAAAAAGTGCGGGAACGCTGTTCCCGCAGGACTCAAACCATAGGCGTGCCACGGGGATTAGGGTGTGCCCAGGCACACCCGGCACACCCCGTGCGCACGCCTATGTGTAGTATAGCTAAAAAAAAACAAGACACTACTGTGTGTTTGGATGCTATGGAAATTCAGCATTGCAGGAAGATAATCCACGTAGGCTGAATTACCAAATCTACTGATCTAGTTGGTGTTTTACCACCAGAGACAATGAGTAGATGGCTCCTACTCCTGTATCCTTCTGAATAGAATTTCCAGAACCATCAATACACAAGCTCTGCATTTAACATTCTGCAGCAAACCCCACAACTCTCAGGCCTAACTTCACACATTTCCAGAACCATCAATACACAAGCTCTGCATTTAACATTCTGCAGCAAACCCCACAACTCTCAGGCCTAACTTCACACATTTCCAGAAACATCAATACACAAGCTCTGCATTTAACATCCTGCAGCAAATCCCACAACTCTCAGGCCTCACATCACACATTTTCAGAGCCATCAATACGCAAGCTCTGCATTTAACATCCTGCAGCAAATCCCACAACTCTCAGGCCTCACATCACACATTTCCAGAACCATCAATACACAAGCTCTGCATTTAACATCCTGCAGCAAATTCCATAACTCTCAGGCCTCACTTCACACATTTTCAGAACCATCAATACTTAAGCTCTGCATTTAACATCTTGCAGCAAATCTCAGGCCTCACTTCACACATTTCCAGAACCATCAATACTCAAGCTCTGCATTTAACATCCTGCAGCAAATCTCAGGCCTCACTTCACACATTTCAAGAACCATCAATACTCAAGCTCTGTATTTAACATCCTGCTGCAAATCCCACAACTCTGTTATCGACTGAAGCTTGGAAGATATTCCACCTCATGTATGCTTGCATTGCTACCATATTATTATGTGTTACTATAGAATTGTTACCATTTATACCTGTAGTTTGCCACTGTAATTTTCTGTGCATGCAGTTTGTATTGTTGTCTTTTACCCCCTTAAGGACACATGACATGTGTGATATGTCATGATTCCCTTTTATCCCAGAAGCTTGGTCCTTAAGGGGTTAATGTTTCTGACAAATATTACAAGGAGGGAAGAAAGATGCTACAAAGTCTCAATCTAAGACAAGACATGAGACCCAGTGCATCGCCTGGATATAAATATAGCCGTGTAGAAACTGCTATGCAGGTAGTATGAGCTAAATTAACCCTCAGAAATGAGGCCAGAATAAATAAAGAAAAATATCATAAATAAATAAAGTATAAACAAGTGTAACTAATACCTACTATACCTCCAAGATAGATATAGGGGGGAAAACACTGCTAAGTAGCCAGAGGGATCTACTATACTAAAATAGAGCTTTATTAAGAAATACAAAACAATGTGATAGTATTATAGTAATACACACAATAATAAAAAGTCCTCAAAACACCTTAGTGAGAGTCCCTTTCACCTCACAAATGAATACCAATACATACAATATAAGGTGGAGTATCTTCTTATTATAGTAAATTTTCCGTATCTCTAGAAAACAGAGAAGAATAGAGCATATGATGTCTTATATCCCACAATACTGGAAAATTGAGCCCTATTCTGAGGCTCTGCATTTGTGAGTGATATTCCTCCCACTCTATTATAACTTCTTTATTGAACAGACAATATTGCACTATCATATGCTTTATTCTTCTCTGTTTTCTAGAGATACAGAAAATTTACTATAATAAGAAGATACTCCACTTTATTAAGAAATGGCTAGAACGCAAATATAGATCCCCCCAGTAACCCCTATATCTAAACAAAGCTCAACCAGGCAACTGGCTAAAACCTACATAAGTATGAAGTCTCCAATCAAAACTATACAAGGTGCCATGGAGTCCCTAAATAACAAAGTAGTCTAGGGATATTACTGGTCAGAGCATAACCATATATAGATAGAAGGGAGAGAGAAAAATGAAATGAGAGAAATTAAGTGTGTATAGTGTGTGTGTGTAGGAGTGTAGTGATTGTATAAGGGATTTATTAAATTAATAATGATTTAAAAACAAATAGTCATTCCTCCTTTCCTGTTGTTACCTAGTTGAGGCTGATCTGAATCTGGTCTGCCCCTCCACTGGGTACAAGGTAAAACAAACAAACTAGTTGTGGTGATAGTTGCGGTGTCTTACACACACAGTCACACACACACACACACACAGGTTGACAGTCAAACACACAGACAGCCACACACACAGGCAGACAATCACACATAGTTACCTTTGTTCATTATGGAGGAGTTGAGGCAGTGCAGCTCCTGGAGACTGGTTGTTGGGAAAGCAGGGACTCCTTCATGGCTTCCCCTGCAGCAGCTACCTGGCACTTTTAGCTCCGCCCCTGCAATCAGTTTTGACCTGCCCTCGCCACATGGTAAGCTCTGCCACCGCTGCAATATTGGGGAGGTGTTTTTTTGTTTTTTTTATGATCCCGGCTGGCCATGTGTGACTTGTGTCGGCCGCATGGCGCCCCACTTCTCCCATGGCGCCCTGTGTGGCTACACAGCTCGCACACCCCTAAGGCCGTCCCTGGCATCAACGTTTGATGGTGTTAGATTGGAACTGATGATTGTATGGACTAATAAAAAGACTCTGAGTCGCATGAGACTCTGCAAATCAGTCCACCAGAATTGACAGTATTTCTGGAATTTGACCCAGTGATGTCCCACAAACCTGAATAAGTTAGAAACAGGCATGTCTGGTGAAGTTTAATATATGAAGTCTGGCCACCTCTAAGGTGTGTTATCAGTCCTTATAGGTGGCCAGACTTCATATAAAACCAACTGACAGAAAAGTCAGATGTAGCCAGAATCAAGGGACACCAGAAATTAGATAATGGTAAGACAAACCAGGTTAGGAATAATAGAATACAGATTTGGTAAGAGGAGAACGGGGTCAGTAACAGTAATTAAAGACAAACAGTATAAACATGGCACTGTGCACTTGTAAATTTGATGTTTCATAGACTGCGTGAGTATTTGCAATAACCACGCCCCCATAACATGAGGAAGCAGTGAATATGACCTGTTTTGTATTCTTGACGTCATGATGCCAGCACACGTGGACACAGTGACTTGTGTCAGAGATACTCGAAGAGTCAGTAGGGACTATGAAAATGGTGGTCCACTGTCCGGTAAAATAGGACCTTCTTACACTACAAAAGTATAACCCAATAAAAATCCTCTGGTTCACACAGACAAGTACAAAGTGTTTCTTTTATTCTGAATCTCTACTCTGTCTAGAGTGTATATCTATCTATCTATCTATCTATCTCAGTGTCAATTAAGTATCAATGTTTTTTTCCGTGGTTCCACATAAGAAGGTAACTGTGAAGGAGCCAGGTACCATTGGTAAAAGATTTTATAATGGTTCTCTACATGGTTAGAACACTGTATCATGCCTTAGAGAGAAAAAAAAAACAGTTTTAAATCAATCTTCCAATTCTCATTGTAGGCCCAAATCCATTTCCCAAGCTAACATAAAGTCATATTTATGTTTATTAGTTGAAAATAATAATAAGAATATAAAAAATGTGTGTTTTTGATTGGGGCTGAATAAATACCATATATAATTAATTTCATACATCCTATATTTATAATATTTTAGTAACTGTTATATTTTTGCTATTGTATACTCTGTAACTAGTGTTTAATTTAAGAGATAATTTACCAATTTTACTCTTTGCTATATTTGGATGGAATTTTTCCTTTTCCCCTTTCCCTTGGAATTGCCCCCTCTTACTTTACAACCTATTTGAATTTTTTGTAGTTTGGTTTCAAAATATTGTATTGTTGTGCCTTTATAAAAAACGGTTCAATAAAAACTATTTGGAAAGAAGGTAAACTACTGATAATTAAGGTTAAAAATCCCCCTTTTGCCCATTCCAAAATAAATAAAGTATATTTCAAACTAATAATGTTATCCATGTAACAGATTTCTAATTAATGATCTCATCTTTTTTTTAATTATTTTTAATAACATTAACTTCAGTTCCATGTCAGCAAATTATGAACACTTGCAAATAGAATTATTGTAAATCAAAACTACCTTGAAGTGGAAAATCCTATCTTTTTACTACGAGCTGTGACCTGATCTACTTTAAAGAAATAGATTGAGAGGCTGTAATAATGGCTTGAGCATTTATATGGATTGCCAGGAACTGGATTATGTAGTTACTATAACAGTCACAAGTGGGCTGTAAAAAGTGACATTCATTTGATGGACACTCTATAAAAATGTTATTAACTTTGTCTGTATACATACGGATCTTATGGAAAACATTAGGGCGATTTTCCTTCCAAGTTTCTAAAATTATATTTTTAAGAAAGAGAATATGAATTTCAAGCGGCACCCTCAGGATTTCGAGTAGCAAATATATTTAAATTTGCTGCAGTTGTTATGTTTTCTTTGTGCCCCCATCAGTGTTTTTCCTCCATATAGCTTAGTCCTTCTATGCAGCCCCCTCTAGATAGCCTTTATAAAAGTGTCCTTGACAAGTTTTTCTGGTTGTTAATGACATGTCATTATACTGACTGTCAAAATTGCCCAGCAGTAGGGTTCTGGGAGTTACATCACCTAGAACATCAGATGCTGCAAGGATCTATGTAGGAAAATGATTGTCTCATTACGAGATCTTTCATTGCCATTCCGGGGAAAAAGAGCTGAAAAGATACATTTAAACACGAGTTAGACATTTTACATTGTTATTTGAAGTTTCATTTTTTTTCCTACAATTATTATAATCAAGAAACCACATTTTTAAGTAAGAGTATAAGCTACACTACTAAAACCTAAACAAAGACGTTCTTAATTTAATGTATACTGAATTATTACATTCTATCTGGCTCCATAAACACACATGTGGTACCCTTTAAGTAAGACTTGTAAAATGCAAGTGTAGTGCTTCAGTTTGGAAATGATCCAGCATTGTGGCAGATTATACTGATTATGAAAGACGATAGTATATTTGTTTTTAATTTATAGATGAACTCAGTCATGCTGAAATAATGAGGTTCTGCTGATGTGATTTGTCCATAATCGCTTTCTTTGAATATTTCTACCCCAAATATTTATAAGGAAACTGGTTAAAGGGGATTTAACCAAATAAAAGAATGCTGTAACATTTTAATTAAACTAATACCACACCACAAGTTACAGCAAGATTCTGTTTGTACACAATGAATAGACAGCACTCATCTCTCATGATGAAAACTAGCCAAGCTCTGGGACTTGTTGCTTATTTTATTGAAGATTTTTTATATTGATTCAAGTAATAATTCTTACCTGAATTACTTAAGAATTATTCTTATTATTAAATAGCACTCCACAAAGCAGTACCACTGTGGTGGCCTACTCACAGGGGACCTGAGTGTTGCCACCAAGTAATCCCTTTCACACTAAGTGATTAGCTCACAGTGAATATAGCTCATCCCTCTGCAATAGTAGAGGCTTAATGAAAGCGTGAGATAGGACTGTTTTATTGGAGTGAATGTCACACTTTTATACCTGGGTTCCCAACAGAGGATCTCCAGGAGAATAACAACATTGCGCAATACCTAGTGCCTTGGTGTCTGTTCATGACCATATAAACTTATTAGCAGCCAGACACCTTGATGCTAAATTAAATTTTTTTCATAAAAACGTTGGTTCCCATATTTGCATCCCCAAACCAGTGCCACCCCTGGATGGCTCTCCCAGAGACAGATATTTAGCCCAAAAAGCACTCGGATCAGAGCGGTTTAGCCAGAATGGTCTGGAGGATGAGTTTTGACCGAGCTGCTAGCACCCACTGATTCAGCAGAGAGTTCAAGCTTTTTGAAGGTATATTAAGCTCCCTCAAGTCTTTGATATTGTTCGATGCCTCACCACCTCCTGTGTTACCCCTCCTCAGACCGAGAGCGACCTTGAAGAAGTTTCATCAGATCATGTCATCTCTGTGATCCAATTTGGAGTTCCAGACGGTTTGTGGGTTGCTCCTGGTCAGGCGTGCCATGCCTATGCAAGTTCTCTACCAGTCTCTGGTGTCTTCTGTGCAGCTAGATAGTGCGCTGGGCTGAGAGGCATGGTCTGGAGGTGGATAGGCAGGTAATTATAGTTCCTACTGTAGTGAATATGTTGACAGTAATGCCCTGATGCCTTCACACAGTAAGTAAATCAAACCATTTTATTATGGTTTGATAGCTTACCTATGATCCCCTGTGCATCCATAGTCACAGCCAAATTTAAGCAGCTATATAGAGCAAAGTATAAATTTACATGATTGCTCCTATTGTCAGTGTTTTTTTCTATACAGACATCTGACTTCTGGAGAAGACTGGATGCGAGGAGGGCTACCTAGGTGAGTCATCAAACCATACACAAATGGATTGACAACTTACCATGCGATAGCATCAGAGCACTTATGGCACCATAACCACTACAGCAGAAGGTAGTGGTTAAAATACTTGTAGTGCTCCTTTAAATGTTGCTCTGCTTTTAGCAGTGACTGAAATTGCACTGTGATGACCAGGACTATACATCAACAGACCCATGCATTCTACATTCTCGTCAGACATATTTCACATTTGATAACTCTATAGTACAGTTTAATGAAACTAAATCTATTTGTAAATATAAATGTAAATACTATAAGATTATAGTATTTTAGATCATATTTGAGAAAGTAGAGTTCTCCAGTGGTGAAACTCACATTTTATAGGAAAAAAGAAAATCAAAATCCAAAAACAAATGACACACAAACAGAGGTTTGCAATACTAATTCTCTTTCAATTATTATAAACGAGTGTCAAATATGCTTCAAGAACATAGACATTGGCAAGTCTTTGCAATTGGACCATACTTGGCAGAATGTGTTATGATTCAGATGACTTACGTAGGTTTACTGGAAACATGTTCTTTCAACACGGCAGTTTTCATTTAAAAAACAAAACTAAAGGTAAATGGCTAAATAGAAGACGCTTCACCATAAAACAAGGAAACATTTGCCTTTCTGAAATCACAATGGAGTTTATTCACTAAACTGCAGCAAAGATTCAAAAAAGGAAATGCAAAATGTATAGGCAAAAATAACAGATTTGGAAAAATTGATCATTATTTCAACATTAATTTTGCAGTTCAGTTTTTAATACACCACGATTCATTTCTTAGTACATAAATCCTATGATTTTAAAATGTTGTAAAGTTAACATCGGGGTGGAACACATTGTTTATACTGAGAATGAGGAATATCATCATGCATGTCTTTTCTTGTTATGAAATTCCTCACGTCAACATGACAGGTTAAAGGCAGTTTGGACTACGACATGTATAACACATCATTTTTATCCTAGCTATAGCCAGCTATTATCAGACTTCACTTGTTCTGTAACCATGGCTGGTTCCTCTGCTCAGGAAGTTGACCTGTTAGACAATGCAATTATGTCCTACACTGACCAATTATTTTGGTTGTCTGCATAACAAGATGTAATTACCAGAAAAATTGGCTTTTGTAAAACATGGTTACATAAATTGCATTTTAAATTGAATTTAGAAATAATCCTGTGAGAAATAACACATTAGTACAAATATAAACTAGCAGAAAACATCTGTAAAATATGTATAGCTCAAGTTAATATTTTCCACAAATCAATGTGGAATTGTATTATGTTATGTTAGTGTATTACACATTATATAACATTGATTATATCATTACAATGGCACCCCTCAAGGGACGGGATATATTAGGCAGCAAGTGAACAGCCAGTTCTTGAATTTCATGTGTTGGGAGCAGAATAAAATGGGCAGGTGAAAAGATCTGAGTGAATTCTAAAAGTGCAAAATAGTCATGGGTTAGTGGATCTCCAAAATGGCAAGTCTTGTGGGGTGTTCCCGTTATGCAGTGATTAGTACCTACTAAAAGTGGTGCAAAGAAGGACAACAGCTGTACTGCCGTCAGGATCATGGGTGATCACATACGTTCAAAATTATAGAAAAACCTAATGCTGACCACGATAGAGAGGTGTCAGAACACACATTGCTGTTTGCTACATATTGGGCAGAATAGCTGCAGATCATTCAGAGTGACCATGATGTCCATTGCCAAAAGTGCTTTCAATGCGGTCATGAGCATCAAAACGGGAGCATGGAGAATGGAAGTCCAAGCATTCATATGAATGTTACTGTGACATATACCAAACACTTAGAGATTGTTGCAGACCACATACACCCCTCGTCCCCTCCCTAGCAATTGTTTTCCCTGGTGACAGTGGCCTGTTTTAGCAGGAAAGATATATATATATATATATATATATATATATATATATATATATATACACACATATATACATATATATACACATATATATAGGGTGTAGCTAAGTGATGAAATTGGGGAGGGGCTAGGTGGGTTTTGGAAGCGACCAAGGTTGGGGCTTTAGAATGTCTCACTAAATTATTTTTGGGCTCAAACACTGGCTATCTTTTGACAATGCCCCTGACATCAACCCATTTCGCAACATGATTTGCAACACTATTTTTGCTGAGTAAAGTTGTGTTAGTTTACACAATTCACATATACCTAATTTTTTTCACCTTCATCAATGCCAAGTACTAATCCCTAAATGAAATTGATAGAAGGTAGGTTCAGGGGTTCTGTTCTCAAGTCCACCATTATCAGTGACGTGGCTTCTAAAAGTTTGAACACATCGACTATGAGGACTGCTAACACCTGATTGGCTAGTGCCATTAGTAAGGTGAAGTTTTAAATTTTTAAAATTTTACAAAGCTACTGAAAATCCCCTATATCAGCAAACAAATATAGAGTTTCAGTTCCACCATATGGCAATATCGTGTTAAGCCAACCACTAAGCCACAGTACCCCAATATTGGTGGGTCCAACACAAATTCCAACATGGGAGAAAATTTCATTGCAAGCTTCTTTTGACGTTCATGAACGTCCTCCTTTTCCTACAGACAACCGCAATTATGGAACGACCTTCCGCGCACTTTCAAATCTTCCCCAAACCTAAAATCCTTTTATGATATCCACCTCTATATATCTCAAAAGAGAATGCACCTGTCATGGTTGATTATGTTTCTTACCTGTTCTATGTTAAATTTTGTATATATTGTGTATTAATATTGTTTTTGTATTTTATTGTACCCTATTGTATCAATGCCATGTTTTGTGAACCCAGGACATACTTGAAAACAAACGAAATCTCAGTGTATCCTTCCTGGTAAAATATTTTATTAATAAATAAATAATTTTGTTGGATTTCATTCCAGGGACACAACAGGATTTCATCACTTTAGACATGCTGGCAATAATTTTGGAGGAACAGGAGAGGGCAATCAATACTCTATGTTCCCACCTCCACTGCCTGGCTGAGTCTTGCTATCCTGCCATCTCCATAGACACATTTGGGAGAAGCTGAATGGACACTGAAGGATGGTCACTGATGCTACAAACTAGATGTGTGTGAAAACATTGTTCTTGTCAAGCTGAAGGGATAGGTGGGTGGTCAATTGGCAACTGGGTTCTTCATTTTTAAGTAAATATTTTGATCTTCTAAAAATTCCTACTCCCCATTTTCCATTAATACAAATAAGCAAAAGGAAAAATATTACAATCAATTTTAAAAGTTTTCTCACTTTTTTAAAATCTAGATCTATAATAACCTAATGTGGCGGAACCTGTTTTATGATTTTCTATCCTAGTATTAAGGTATATGAACACTCTACATTCGACTCCTGAACGAGGACCACCCCTGTACCCCATTTGAACGTTCACACCAGCAACTTAAGTGTAATTAAGGAATGCTTCCCCTGGGTGGCCGCCATTTCATATAACTGAATACACATGGTCGACAAAAGAGTGGTGGCCATTTGGTCTCCCGAACGTGGACAGCGGTACATGGTTGTCGAGTGCCTGGAACTCTTTTTGGTTAGGCACTCACACGAACTCCGGTAAAGATTATACTGCTGCCCGTGCTACTTCCCGACCAATTTTGCGATCGACGTTTGGAAGATGGGAACTACCGACTGAGGGGATCATTCGTACACTGAAATCAAGAAAGTCCCTTGCATGGTAATCACACAGGAACCCCCGAACAGAGACCAACTGGGGCACCTATACCACTGGAACTGTTTTGGGCTATCTCCTCGTGTCCAGCCAATCAAAACTTTACCCCGGTGTCAATCCAATTACTTTGAACCGATCTGAGTGATATTTGGATATGTTATACAGCAGAATGCTTGGTTGTATAGGGAGAGGTATTAGCAGTAGAAAGAGGGAAGTGCTCATGCCATTATACAGAACACTGGTGAGACCTCACTTGGAGTATTGTACACAGTACTGGAGACCGTATCTTCAGAAGGATATTGATACCTTAGAGAGGGTTCAGAGAAGGGCTACTAAACTGGTTCATGGATTGCGGGATAAAACTTACCAGGAAAGGTTAAAGGATCTTAACATGTATAGCTTGGAGGAAAGACGAGACAGGGGGGATATGATAGAAACATTTAAATATATAAAGGGAATCAACACAGTAAAGGAGGAGACTATATTTAAAAGAAGAAAAACTACCACAACAAGAGGACATAGTCTTAAATTAGAGGGACAAAGGTTTAAAAATAATATCAGGAAGTATTACTTTACTGAGAGGGTAGTGGATGCATGGAATAGCCTTCCAGCTGAAGTGGTAGAGGTTAACACAGTAAAGGAGTTTAAGCATGCGTGGGATAGGCATAAGGCTATCCTAACTATAAGATAAGGCTAGGGACTAATGAAAGTATTTAGAAAATTGGGCAGACTAGATGGGCCGAATGGTTCTTATCTGCCGTCACATTCTATGTTTCTATGTTTCTATGTTACTCAGATTAGGGCTATCCGGGAATTTAACTTTTGTGGGTTTCCTAGGTATTGTGGGGGTACATTTTGGGTACTGTATATTTCATGTAAGTTTTTCTGTACCTGAGAGATAATTGAGTTTTTCTCACATAATTATCTCTCAGGCATAGAGGACGCTGGAAGGAAAACCATGTATTGTTGTGTGGGAGACCCTATGTAGGGGTCTGTGCATAAAAGCCATGTGTGGCCTGAAATAAATCAGTTGACTCCCAGAATTGTGCTTTGTCAGGCTACTGGGGGAATGGATGTCTGCATGTTTTAATGGTTCCAGTATAGCTGAGAGAAGGAATTAGCGGAGGTAACCAGTCGGGTGACCCGTGGTCTGCTACACCTAATTTGCACAATTCAAAATTGGCAATACAAAAATGCCTGGTATTGCACATACATTCGGTCAAGCAATATTGTAGCCAGTTTTGTATATCAACATAGTCATAGGCACCATTTTTATTGATTTTTATGCTGTCCAAAATGCTGTCCTGGATTTATTTGTTTCCAGCTTAACTGAATTTTTCCACCCTGAACACTGTCAAACCTATTAAACACAGAAGTAGATTTTCTAAAAGTACAGTAAAGTCATAAATGCACCACTCAAAATTTAACTGAAATTCTTGCTCAGTATTTCTGACTACCCTATGGTGCTTCTGAGACAGTCCAAGGCTATACTCATTTCTATGATGTGGTATTTTCGGAATACTGATTCAGGAACGCATATAAAAAAATAAACACATCAGGGCTGTTTCTGGTTAAAATGAAATCACGAAGTAGCATTGTAAAGTAATGTTTGTCCTTGAACCCATAACAAAGGAGGAAGTGTGAAATATTGATGAAGAAACTTCATATTCTCTTCTAGCTTTGGGAGCTCTTCAACCCTTGTTTAATTTTATTGCATGGATATTTAAGGTATATATTTTTAAGGTATATATTTTGAATTTGTTGCTATTTCAGTGTATCAGTATCTATCGTCTGTATTTCTAAACAATATTTAATGTTTACTTGGTGTACATGATTTTCAATATTTATTTCCCACTATACGATAACTAACAACAAAGATAAATCAATACCTTGCATAAGTAGAAATTCCCCAAATAATATAGGCAAAAATATGAAGAAATATTGAATTTGTATATTCCCATCTTACTAAGGATAAAGCATACATTATACAGTCATTTATTAGCGCTTCTACAACCAAGACTGCCAAATAACTTTTTTTCAGCTATGGGAGTGATGACAAATACTTTATTTTAGTTTTTTTTTTATACAGGAAACATCTCCACCTGTGGAAGGAAACATGATTTTTAAACCTCCAGGAATAGATAAATTCTGGTCTATGGAATTAAATTCAAAGACAAGCTCTCTAAAAATAACGTCTGACAAAAAAAGCTTTGTTCAAATATGAAAATTTTACTCCAATTTCATCCTGAACAATAAAAATAATGGTTTTGATCCTATTGTAAAAAGTGTTAATCAGTGCTAGAAAATAGCCTTTACTGATCAGGCAGGACTGAAGAATGAAGGAAACTACTAAGGCTGCAGTGTATGAGATTAGTACAGCCTCAGAATATTGTACAGATGAAGTTTGTGGTAAATCTAATGCAGAATCTACAGGATTCAGATTATTCAGAAAATAAGTAGGGATAGATTAATTTTTGATAAATGTATGTCAAGAAATAGAAAGAGTCTACTGACTTAATCTGACGCTCATAGCAATCCATTTTTTTAATCAGAAAATTTGAAACATTTCAAGTCTTCAGAGTAAGCTCCCTTAGAACAGGGGCATATTCGGGGTAGGTGGGGTGGGGCACCAGGGCTTTAGTGCCCCCACCTCCAAGAGAGCAGCCTTAATGTGCAGATAAATCCTGTATTTGATGGTGTTGTGATGGATAATGTACTACTATCCACTAAATCAGTTGTGTTTTTTATATCGATGTCCTGAGTAGCATTCTACGTTATGCCTATTTATTTTTATTAAAATACACACTTCCTTTTCTGAATACTCATGACATATTTTTGGATGTATGCTTACATTTGTATTCCCTTGTTTTGTTTTTGTTATTATTGTTTTTAAATACATAGAGGTTTTGTGGTGTTTTGGAAAGTTATAGAGTCAAATAAAAGGCTTGCCAATTTCAGTTTTCACATTTTCAAAATTTGCCTGATTGGTTTGCTGGGCCTATGTTGCCTTTGGCAGCCAAGGAATGAGAATAACCTCCATCATAGCACACCATTTGCAAAAGTAGTCAACAAATATAAGGTTTGCAAATTAAATTCTCTGGATTTTATGATTGGGTAGTCAGAACTGAATATGTAATTACATACATTTATGGACCTGGGGCACAGTGATTTCACCTTCATTGATTACCTCAAATCTTTTTTTTGCTAAAGCAGCCACAACCTTGGCCCAATTTAACACCCATACAGATTGGAGCCAGTTGGAGAGAAAATAATTCTATTGTCATTTTGCTGGACTCAAACCACCATCTTGTGTCATCTGCACCCACAACACATATTTCACCATTTTGTGTTCTGTAGATCCTAGCTCACCCACTACGAGATGTGCTTCTTATGGTTCCTCTAGTTAAGAACACAAGGACCTAAAAGACAAAGTGAGCAGGCCTATTGTGTTCTTGGGTAAAGCACAAGTCTGCAACAATCAAATCCGGCAGTTGAACTTTTAGCTCTTGCAGATTGCTACACGTCTGCTCCCTCTGTTTCAGGGCACATGCTAAAATGATGTGCCCAAACTGCCTTTACTCTAAACAATGACTTACCTAAGTTAGCACTGTCAACCTAGCATTTTACCTCAAGACACACCCATTCCCTTACCTAGTTGACATTCTGGTTAAGGATTTGTAAGGGTTCTGGCCTTATTTCACCTCCCTCAGGTACCCACAAATGTCACAACCTCCAACCCACACTGCTTCAACCCACTCACCATAGATCTCCTACTCAAGAAATAGTTGGATAATTGCTTCATACTGGGACCTTTCCGTCACCCCCCTTTTGTTGCTGGTGCACCAACCCCATTGGAATAGCCATGGGGAGATTTAATAATAAGCAGCAATTAATTATCAATTCATCAGCTCTCCATTCATTGTCCACTCACAGCCTGAATATCTTATTTCTTCAGAAGAGGTTTTTTTTTTGCACTATATCATGGTGGATAATGCTGTCCAAGCAACCTTGAGGGCTGGTGTAGGAATCTGGTTGGGTAAGACAGTTATATCAAATGCCTTCAAGTTGCTTCCAATTCATCCATCCCTGTGGCACTTGCATGGTCTTAAGTGGAAGGAACAGTATTATTTTGCCTACAGTCTCACGTTGAGGCTGGAGGTGATGATTCACGATGGTTTTCTAACTATAGAGGAGCCAAGCACTACACCTCAATGCAACCACAAAACCATGGCCCTGTTCCATTGTCCCCAAAAAATAACCTTAAGACCCTCCATCAACTTTTATTCCCAGGTATTAAACTCAATACAGTATCTATGCAGTCCAGCCTACCATGTGTTTTAGGGAGAACGTGGAATCCTTCCTTGGTAAAGGTACTTGTTCTCAGTTGGATCTCCAGTCTCTCCTGGATTCACTAAGCTTTACCATGCAAACTGCAAGACCAGGGGGGCGGGGCCGGGCCGCCGGGCCGAGTGGACGCCATTAACATGAGCTCCTGCACTAAGCGGATAAAAAAGGCACTAAAACACTCACCCCAGACTGCCTAACTATGCTATACTCCGCCAGATTTAAACAGAGAACGGCACCAGCTTACCCCCGATACCTGCACGATGCCCACCACAAGCCAGGCAAGCAGAGAGGGCCGGGACCGGCCTACACGAGGCAGAGCGCCAGAATACCGGCGGCCATTACAGGCAGCACGGCGCTGCGGAACAGAGAACAGAGGCATCCCGCTATAGACACCTAGACAGGGGGAGATACGCGGCCCGTGGCACGGTCCTGCCCCCCCCCCTTTTTTGGCCGGCGGGGGATATCCCGGCTTCCAGGAGGAGGCACGGGTCGCAGCGGGAGTCCCCGTGTGGTCCGGATGCCGACCGCCTGCACTGGCACCGGCTGCAAGACACTCAGCCAGCCAGCAGCATTGGAGGTGCCCGCGGAGGGGCTGAAACACTCACGCGAGGAGGCACCCAGATCGGTAGTAAGAAGGCTTAGACCCACATGGGGAGAACACCATTCTGCGCCCCTACACTGGCAAAGGCTGCCAAGATGAGGCCCACCAGGAAAATGGAACACAGGGACTGAGGAGGCAGACACGATGGAGAAAGTGCACCATGACAGAGGAGAAATGAGCTGGTGGGGGCCCAGAGGGTGAAGTGGAACAACGCACTCACTAGGGGGGTCTGGCATGGACTGCTCATACAGGCACAGGCGAAGCTGACGCCAGATGGAACCATGCTAAAGAGCCCCTAAGGGCATAAGTCTAATGCCGTTAATTAGAGCTTGTCTAATAACCGAACTGCAACATAAGATACTCAGACTCTAACTTCACGACACAGCCTACATACTACACCAATAGCTACAGCTAGTATCAGATTGATAAGTAATATAGCGTCTATACTATTCGATAATTAAGATGTTTTAATGTGAATAAGTATATGGTTTCTTGCTTTGCATTGCCCCCTGAGGCATTTGTTCACTGATGTTGCATAATGTTTATTACACTATAAACTGTATAAAGCTTGCCCATAGCGAAGACCTGCTCCGATTAAATACCTGAGCTAAATGGGCGTAAAACAGTTATTCCTAATACCCAAGTTAGAGTCACAATAGACTAAGCGCTATTTGAACACATCACATGATAGGTCTCATGTACCTAATCACTCGGGTTATAAATCCACAAGGTAACACGTCGCCCTCATACACTCGCTGCATAATTACCTACAGTTACTAATGCATATGTTGATTATGTAAATGCATGTACTGCAACTCAAACCAGAATATGTTCTCCACGCTACATGGCTTCAGCGGACATAGGCTGCATGTTAGCCATAGTAATCAAATTACTGGCAAACCAAATGCGAATATGGCATGTGGTACAACTTATATTAGAATTGTCTACTTAATTACATAGGGTTGCATATACTGAAAGCTTTACCACAGGCTTAGTTAGACACAATTTGACCGCATAGTGACATATTAGGCCCCATCTTGAACTCAGCCGACGCAGAGGGGAAAAAAAACAAAAAAAACATATTTCAAGTGTACCACATTCTAGGGCTATAACATGCTATGATAAACTTGTACACATAACTACTCATGTTTTTCCATAACAAATGCATTGTTTACGCTATATCCCCTGCGTGGGAAAACTGCTTAGTGTGTTGACCTCAATAAAAACAGATTTAAAACAAACTGCAAGACCACTCATTAATTTCCTGACTGCTCTGTCTTCTTCTAGGTTTGCCAACAGACAGTAGCATCATGACAATTGAAATACATGCTAGAACTGACCTCACTATGTGGCTGAACTTCCAATCCAATGGAATGGGAAGTCTATGTTTCCTATGGGGAGGGCCTAATGCATGCGCAGGAATGCACATAAGTGCCCATCGTCGAGGGACATCAGCGCTGAGATCGTAAGTAAATAAAAAATTATTATTTACCACCGTGGGAGGGGAAAGCAAGGGAAGTGGAAGAAAGAGGGAGCTATGGTGCCAGGAATACAGTTTTGTATTACTGGCACTATAGTATCCCTTTAAGTAGAAGCACATGTCTGGTACTTAGCCACTTATTTGGAATAGATGCAGTAAGCAGGTACTTAGTTTTTTACATATGGCTTCTCCATTTTGACTTTAATTTTGTTAAATAAATCATGACATGCTGTAATATATCATGTGTTGTTTTCCAGTTTTTATTTACCTAATTTTAAGACCTACTAAGGAGCAGATGATTATTATGTCCTGATATGTAAATTCAAGAGGGTGTACTTTCTTTTTCCCATGACTGAATATATGTATAAATCTCCATGAAGAAAGACACACGCTGGACTTTTTTGAAGAAAATGATTTGTCTTTATTAATAACACACGGGTTACAGCAAATCGACGTTTCAGTCCATTATAGGACTATCATCAGGAAAACCCCATAACTCCAAGAACAAACTTTAATTAGCAAAAAAGTGCGGGAATCTTGTAAAGGTGAAGTACCCTCCCCCTAGACAAAGGTAATACCTGTGATCAAAGATCCAGACTAAACAGTGCCAACTGTAAATTGATAAGCCACATGTGGACAATGCAACTTCACTTAAACACCATCAGGTGACCACTAAATAGTCTCTTTTTTAAATGTGAATATGAATACAACTAGATACAATCCATGCATCACAGTGTCTAAGATACATTCGAAAAATATTAAACAAGAAAAAATGTGAAAGAAATGTGAATATTATAATTTCGTCCTTGGTGTAACTAAAAGTGACACTTGAATGATATATATCCATGCAAGACAATTAACATACATAATATATTAGTACTAATTGCACACAATAATAAGAGCACTGTATGTCCCAGATAAAAATATAATGAAAAATATAAATGAAAAACAGAGACTCATTTATACTGAGATGTATAAAGAGAACACTAGTGAGTAAACATATAACCGTATCACATTTAGATTATTTTTATTTTATTTTATTTTTTGCAATTAGTATTTTATTGTTGTTTTTCCTTAATTAAGGGGGGATTACAGAAAAAAAGAAAGGGGAAGGGATTTCAATCATTTACATAAAAATATCACAAGGCAAACACACAATAAAGGTTACATCAAAATTTCCAAATAACATAATTCACTTATTTGACTCTTGTACTTTTTATCACTAATACTATTTGAATCTAGAGTTGTCAAATATAATATCTCCAGTTTAATTAAAAAACGTAATTTTAAGATAGTCAAGCTAATTATTTCTAATAATTATCCTAAGATTTAATTTACATTCTTGTAATATTATTATTAGTAAGGTGTTGTATAATTTCAGTATCTTAACATTAAAACATTAAATATAGTTCATAGAAATGAGGTCTGAATTCTACTCTTAAACATTTTTATGTTTGCCTGGTGGAGAAAACAAAACAAAAAATAATAATAATAATAATAATAATATATATATATTCTCTGCATCGAGATTCTCCAGTTTGAATAATATTTGATTAGTAATTAGCAACATGTAAAATGTGAAATGGATTTCTTCGCTCTTCACTCTCCAGAAAAATCATAATGTGGTTGAATGTGGGGAAGATGATTGAAAATAGGACCACCACCTATTGGCTACATTAGGGCTTAGTTTCCCTATTTTTGTCTGTCTCCACATAATCATTTCATATTCTACCATAGTAGTCATTAAGATTTTAATTTCCTGTATAGAAGGCAGATTTGTGGATTTCCAATATCTGGCTATTAATATTGCTGCTGTCGATAGAAGGAGGAAGATTATTTTACGTGGGACTTTAGCTATGTTGTCTGGTAAAATTTTAAGGAGCATCATCATTGGTGTATGTTCGGGCTTATAAGATGTAACCTCATCAATCAATGTACCTATATCTTTCCATAAATGATTTATTTTGTCACATGTCCACCATATATGTAACACGGTGCCTTTAAGAGAATGGCACCTTCAACAGACATCTTCCGTTTCCGGATAGATTGATTTGAGACGAGTTGGTACCATGTACCATCTATAAAATATTTTCCGAGAAATTTCTAAATGTGATGTACTAGATGAAAGTCCCTCATGTGCCATAAAGATTTTCTCCCATTCCTCTTGTGTTATTTTGATTATTTTTCAAATAAATGTAGGTGTTTCAGGAAAGTACCGTTTCCTCACTTAGCAACCAAAAATGTAATCTATCCAGCCTATGTTAAACGATAAAGACTCACTAAAGAGCTTATACATCACAAAAAGATTGAAAAACGAAAAGAAAAAAATGAAAAAGAAAAGGGTCTGCTCACCTAAACGGTTATACACCACAACCACTGCATGGCTTAGAACTCAAATTTCAAAATAAGAGCATGTCAATCTCTGAGCTGGACACTTGCTGGTGTGATGTCTTAAATGTATTTTCATATATAAAAAGATTCATATTATATCATATGCTTATAAAGAAATCAAGAAAGCTGGAAATACCGAAAAAACTAATACAGATATAACAAAGTAACACTTTCTGGGAATAGGTGCTCAATCATAGTGTACAGTTAGTACTTAAAAACAACAAAGTAAGGAGATAGTATGCAGTGATCAGTATTCAGTAATTCCAAAATTTAGAAATATACAAATAATGGGCAGGAATGGTCTCACAGACTAATAACCTGAAACAAAGTAACATCTCATTTCATTCAGCTAGATACCTATAGTAACATGTAGCTATTTATCTCAATGGTAAGAAACAGTGTACGTTCAATTAAGCCTAGCAGTGTAACAGTGTTTAGTGTAGAAATTCAATATGCTTCACATCTCAAAAGTTTTTTGTTTTTAATCACCCCCTCAATTCAATTTAGGCACATGATCAATCCCTGTAAATTTCAAGGTAGATAGTTGGTGTCCCGCCGTTGTAAAGTGTCTAGCGACTGGAGGTGCCTCGTTAGGGTTATTCAAGGCTTGTTTTATGGATGCTCTATGATTGGCAAATCTTTCCCTCGTTCAGTGAATTTTTGAAACATCTCTGTAATCTGGATTTCCCTTTTTACTGAGTCTGAATTATTCCTCATGACTCGCAGGAATTAAATATTAAATATAAAGTGTATTTTGTATGTTGTGTAAATTGGCCCCAGCAGCACCCTATAATATATGCATGTTCAGGTGAGTGCAGCCCTAGACATCCTTGGTTTCAACTCCTGGCCAACGCCTAGGTTTTGCACCCCTCCCTTTCACAGGTGCCTCGTTCAAAGGCCCTATATAGCCTTGACTTGGAGAGAGTCCCAGGAGGAAGAATTTCCCAAGTAAGTGGATTAATTAAGAGCAGGCATTAGGCAGCTAGAGTAGGACCTGCCAAGAATATGGTACATTGACAGGCTTAAACACAACCAACAGAACATCACACGGCACCAAGCACACATAACAACAGAACATGGAACAGTAGTAGGTGTTTTTAAATCAAACTATTACAATATGTGAGATTTGAAATTGCTGTTTAGTGAATAAGCATGTGCACTGGATTGTGTATTTTGTATGTTATATATATATATATATATTTTTTTTTTTCATATTTCCTTTTTATTATTTTAATTTTAAAAAGTTACATATAACATACACTTTTACAAAAAGTAAATTGTATATTTTTTTGTAAATCTGTTTTTATTTACGTTTTTGGTAACATAGGTTATAGATGACAAAGAAGTTTTTCACGTGGGACGCGCAGGTCCTCGTCAGAAAGAGAACATGTATACAAAACTCATGTGGTAAGTATGGTCACGAGGAGCTTGGGTGTAATTATGTTCCTGGGCTGGGTCGTAGCCTTAAGTTTTCCGTCGGTCAACATATCAGTTACCTTCTCTTCACCCTCCTTTCCCTCTGATGTATGTCAAAGGGTATAGCATTCTGCTTCCTGTCTAACTTTGTATGTTCACCTGTGACTTGAACTCAAGGTTTACCTTATTTAGACAGGTGGGCTGCGTCATACCCTGTGGTATATGACCCTATTCTATCTAGCTGGCCTATCTGTCCCTGTGCTCTGGTGGGGCGGGTCAGGTCCTTATCGATTTAGGAGATGTTTGTCGGTGTACTATTGGCTATATGTTTGTGATCAGGGACAGGCCCGGACTGGCCATCGGGCACACCGGGCAAATGCCCGGTGGGCCGCGATGGCCGTGGGGCCGAGGCCGGCAGGGAGATCACAGGATCTCCCCGGCCGGCCCCTGCAGGGCCAGCGCTATCCGAGTGCCGGCCCTGCATAGTGCCTCCATGGGCCGGTGAGGGAGATCAAAGATCTCCCTCACCGGCCCACAGGAACTGTTAGAGGCGGCCGCCAGCTGGGTGAGGGAGTGAGGAGAAGCCCGGCAGAGCTCTAACCAGCAGCTCCGCCGGTCCTCTCGCGGGATTCTGAGCGTTGCCGCGGTTGCCGCGGCAACGCTCAGATCTCGCGAGAGCGAACTCTAACCTGCAGGTTAGAGTTCACTCTCACCACTGGACCACCAGGGAAGGCAGCATGGTCCCCCCTCAAGGCTCCCCCTCCCAGGCAGAACGGCTCCCTCCCCCTCCCAGGCTAAAGGTAAGAAGGGAGGGGGGTGGGGGACATAACTTTTTTTTTAAAATATAATTATTAATTATTATAATAATTAATAAAATAAAAAATATATATTTAAAATAATTTCCCACACAGCACCACACAGACACACACAGCACCCAGACACACACAGCACACAGACACACACAACACCCCCCCCAGACAGCACCCCACAGACACACACAACACCCCCCCAGACACACACAGCACCCAGACACACACAGCACCCAGACACACACAACACCCAGACACACACAACACCCCCCACAGACACACACAACACCCAGACACACACAACACACAGACACACACAGCACCCCACAGACACACACAGCACCCAGACACACACAGCACCCCACAGACACACACAGCGCACCCCCAGACGCACACAACACCCTCAGACAGACACACACAGCACCCCACAGACACACACAGCGCACCCCACAGACACACAGCGCACCCCCAGACACACACAACGCACCCCCAGACACACACAGCACACCCCCAGACACACACAACACCCTCAGACAGACAGCACCCTCACTCCCACACATATACAGCACATATATATTATATACAATAACCCTCAGTGAGTTAACAGACAAATAAAATTAGAAAAATCAAAACTGACATACACAGCACACAGACACACACATCACCCCCAGACACACACACAGCACCCAGACACACACACAGCACCCCCAGACACACAACACCCAGACACACACAGTACCCAGACACACACAGCACCCCCAGACACACAACACCCAGACACACACACAGCACCCAGACACACACACAGCACCCAGACACACACACAGCACCCCCAGACACACACCCCCCAGACACACAACACCCAGACACACACAACACCCCCAGACACACACAGGCCCCCACAGACACACACAGCACCCCACAGACACACACAGCCCCCCACAGACACACACAGCCCCCCCACAGACACACACAGCGCCCCACAGACACACACAGCACCCAGACACACACAGCACACCCCACAGACACACACAACACCCTCAGACAGACAGCACCCTCACTCCCACACATATACAGCACATATATATTATATACAATAACCCTCAGTGAGTTAACAGACAAATAAAATTAGAAAAATCAAAACTGAGGATGCACTCACAGGACTTGGTTAAAGTGAAAAAAATTGACTTTTAATTATTCCATGTGAAATGTACAGAAAAATCAATTTTCCATTCACATGGAATAATTAAAAGTCCCTTTTTTTCCACTTTAACCAAGTCCTGTGAGTGCATCCTCAGTTTTGATTTTTGTATATTTCTGCCGTTTGGGATATAGCACCCAGGCTATTAGTTCTTTCTTATTACTTAAAGGAGAGTGCCAAGCATCCTGTTTATATACACACACACACTACAGCACCCCTCACACTGCACCACTACACACATTACGCTCCAGATACACGCTAGATCCCTTACCCTATATGCACTCTTAATCCTCTACACACACACACACACACACACACACACAATCTTCTATACACACTCTGGGTCCTTTACACACTAGATCTCTTACACACACATTGCACCACCTACAGACACACTACATTCCTTGTAAGCAAACACATACAACATTCTCTAAACACACCCTCTCTACACACAGTAGTGTGTGTGTATAAGTGACACACACTACGTCACCTATACACACACACACTACTGCCCGTATGCACACACTCGCTTCATCCCCTATAACACTATGCCACCATACACGCACTCTCTACAGCCCCTAGCCACACATATTACACCACAAAATTGACCTATTTACACAATACCACACCACACTCTACACACAGGCAATCCCACAAGCATGCACCATACACTTTCCTGGCCCTTTTGTCCTCTGGTATCCCACTTGTGGAGACACCAGAGACAATTTAAAAACAAACACAGCGCAAGCATGTTATTACATTTGCTTGCGCTGCGCAGAACAAATACAGGGCCTTTTTCTAATGCTAGAGCTCTTCAGCGGGGCTCTGCGCATTGAACCAACATGCTCACTTTCTCTGGCCCTGCCCCCTTTTGGGGGGGCCGCTCTAATTGAAAAATGCCCGGGCCTAATTTTTTTCCCAGTCCGGCCCTGGACACAGAGGAGCAGTGAGGGAGAGAAAGAAACATACAGAGTGACTGGGGGAGACAAAAAGGCACACAGAGGGGCTGGAGATAAAGAGACACACATAGGGGCAGTATATATCACTGGTGGATGGGGGGGGCAACGCCCCCCCCCAAGGCTTTCCCCTGCCGGCCGATCTCCCTCCCCGTTCCACAGGCACCGTGCAGCCAGTCGGCAGGGGAGGAAGAGAGGACCTGGGGCAACGCTCCGGATCTCATGAGGGTGAACTCTAGCCCTGGAGCTACTCTCACCAC
>OW240919.1:12856086-12883590 GCA_933207985.1 Pelobates cultripes | reverse complement strand
CTGTGACTAAGTGGCTACTAAATAAGTCTGAACATACCACATACCTAGGGTTGCAAATGGTATGCCATCATGGGGGTAATTTTCATTCTTAAAAGGCAACATAACCAACCTGGCAAATTTCAATTAGAAAAAAACTGAAACGCAAGCCTTATATTTGACTCTGTAACTTTTGAAAACCCCATAAAACCTGTACATGAGTGGTACTGTTATACACGGGAGACTTCGCTGAACACAAATATTAGTGTTTAAAAACAGTAAAATGTATTACAACAATTATATCATCCGTGTAAGTGCTATTTGTATGTGAAAAATGCAAAAAAATTCACTTTCACTGACGATATCATCACTGTAATACATTTTACTGTTTTGAAACACTAATATTTGTGTTCAGCAAAGTTTTCCGAGTAAAACAGTAACCCCCATGTACAGGTTTTAGGGTGTCTTGGAAAGTTACAGGGTTAAATATAGTGCTAGCAAATTAAATTCCCTGGATTTCGGCCTTGGTTGTCCGGCAGGTCCCACAAATTGTAATTAATAAAAATACCTAATTATGTAAAATTATTACATAAATATATACGTAGAATTATTTTATATATATACACACGTGTGTATATATATATCTATATATAATTTTTAAAAATTGTTTTTATTTATATATAGGTGTATATATATATATATATATATATATATATATATATATAGTTATGTATATAGATGTATATATTTTGTTCTACGTGTATTTTGATAGCAATATATATTAATTTTAAATTTTATTTTTTAATTTTATTTTTTAACGTATTTACATATTTATTTTATATTATTTATAAATATATATAATGAAAATTATATATATATTTAATCAATATCATTGTACGTGTACTTTGATATATATAATTATATATATATATATTAATATCAAAATACACTTAGACATGGATGGTTTGGGCGTTCTATGCCGCCCTCCGGCATTTAGAGCTGCTTCCCTAAGGACAGCATAGAACGCCCGCCGTCCTTAAGGGGTTAAACAAATGTGGTGATATTAGGGTTATTTGATTTATTTTTACACTAGCCCCCCACCCCCTCCATCCACCCTTCTCCAACCACCCAGCCCTCATCTCCATCCACCATTCCCCCCTCTCCAACCACTCAGCCCCCTTCTTCAACCACCCAGCCCCCATCTCCATTTACCCTACCCCCCTCTCCAACCACTCAGCCCCCATCTCCATTTACCCTACCCCCCTCTCCAACCACTCAGCCCTCTCTCTCCAACCACCCAGCCCCCATCTCCATTTACCCTACCCCCCTCTCCAATTACTCAGCCCCCCTCTTCAACCACCCAGCCCCCATCTCCATTTACCCTACTCCCTCTCCAAACCACTCAGCCCTCTCTCCAACCACCCAGCCCCCATCTCCATTTACCCTACCCCCTCTCCAATTACTAGCCCTATCTCCATTTACCCTACCCTCTCCAATTACTTCAGCTCCCATCTCCATTTACTCCTGATCACCCTCCAATTACTCAGCCCTCTTTCAACCACCCAGCCCCCCATCTCCATTTACCCTACCCCTCTCCAAATCCACACTCAAGCAGCCCTCTCTCTCCAAACTACCCAGCTCCCCATTCCATTTACTCCTACCCCTCTCCACTACTCAGCTCCCCATTCCATTTACTCCTACCCTCCTCCTGCCCAATTAGCCCCCTTCTTCAACCACCCAGCCCCCATCTCCATTTACCCTACCCCCCTCTCCAACCACTCAGCCCCCATCTCCATTTACCCTACCCCCCTCTCCAACCACTCAGCCCTCTCTCTCCAACCACCCAGCCCCCATCTCCATTTACCCTACCCCCCTCTCCAATTACTCAGCCCCCCTCTTCAACCACCCAGCCCCCATCATGTACTTACTTTTCTGAAGACTCAGGGGTGCTGGCTGGCTTGGTCTCAGGGGTGCTCCCTCCTTCTCACCGTCACGGTTGCCGACACGATACGTGACTCCGCCTCCGCGTGATGTCACAAAACTCCGCGTACGCAAAGGGCAGTGGAGGTCGGAGGAGGAGCAACCCGGAAGTACGTCCTCCGCTCCTGAGTCCTGACTCCTTCACTATGCGATGCCGCTCGCTCGCATAGTGAAGGCTCTGCTCAGGAGGAGCACCGGCTGGGCTGCCCTGGTCCTGCAGGAGCAAAGGGAACGGCGTTCCTGCCATGGAAAAAGTGCAGGAACGCCGTTCCCACGCGTTCCTGCAGGACTCGAGCCCTGCATTATACTGACACTGACTCGAGTATAAGTTGAGTGGGGCTTTTTCAGCACAAAAAATGTGCTGAAAAACTCGACTTATACGGTATATATTTTTTTGTGATGTATTTTTTTTCAAAGTCATTCAGATCTTTTCTCTTGACTATTTTTCCTGCTTCGAACAGATGAGATTAAAGAACTGACTGTTCACTGGCTGCCTAGTATATCCCACCCTTTGACAGGTGCCATTGTAACAATATAATACAATGTTATTCACTTCACCGGTCAGTGGTTTTAATGTTGTGACTGATCAGTGTAATGTGTTATTAAAGGAACACTATATGGTCAGGAACATAAACATGCATTCCTGAATTTATAGTGTTAAAACACCACGGCTTGGGTAAGGGGTGTGGTTAATTAGATTATAACCCGTCTAAAACGTATAAATTAGCATGTGCACAGGATGCTACTGTAATGTTTAACTGTAACAGAGCAATAATACATGCTAAAATAGGCCAAATTAACAGATTAGGAAAAATCTACAATTCAGATATTGTCACAGCTTGACTAGTTCTGTCTGAATTTTGCAATTCAGTTTTCTACAAATTACAAGTTAGTGTTTAGTGAATAAGCCCCATTGGATTGATTATTGATAGTGAAAAAACGAGGAAGGTTGGGGGCAGTTTTTTGTATTATATTTATATTATTTTTTTATATCCTACCATACACTTTTTTATATTGAAATTTTATTACACCTCCATTGAAAGATTTGCATAATATTGTGCACCAAATATTGTCACCAAAGTAAATTCTAATAAGAAATAAGACAGATTTTAGCACTGTATTGGTGTGTTGTCTGTTTATTTCTAAATACAATGGCCCAGTGACCCGGCACTCTATATGAAACATATAAAAAGTCAATCATTCCTCACAGACCGGTCCACACAAGATCTACAATATCTGCATACAAGAATCCTGTCCCATTTCCCACAGACTCTGGGATTTATTCACGGCAATAAACTAAGTTGACAAACTCATTTGTTTGTATATCTCTGCAGTAACAGGGATTTTTCAAATGAAAAAAAATGGAACACAGGCAGTTATTTGCTGGAATGTGGCAAATGACCCATTGCTGCTGTAAGAATACTGATAACAGAAACATAATTGATAATGCATACAGAATTGCATTTTAAGTAGAAAATATCCTTTAAAAAGGTGACTGTGCACTAAACAGAGAGATTGTTGTTAAAGACCGAGTGCCTCTTAAAACCCCATTAATTGGTGAGATTCTTTGGCTGAGAGCGGTCAGCTCTGCAGAAGCTGGAAGGAACCTCAAAGCCTGGCAGGGAAACAGGTAAGATGGTAAACCATTGCTTAATGGTTTACCCCACTATCGAGAACCAGGCCATAACCACCTAAACTGCCCAAATTGCATCCTGCATTTTTCCTGTTGCCTACAATAAACCTTAAAGGACCTGCTCTCTGAAACTTGCATAGAATTACTAAACAAAGTGGTTCACTTTGGTACTGAGGGGGTTAATTCTTCTTTTAGCCAATAAGAATGTTTTTCCTGCCATTGCAGGCTTTTATCCAGTTTCAATGGTATCAAACGGTTAAGCTGTGAGCTTCAGTTTGTTTAAGCTGCAATATTAACATTAGCTTTGCCTTTTAACCACAAGCTGTTTACATGAGCGGCTGGGAGGAGCACCTGTGTTTCCAAAGCGTGGTCATGCTATCTCGGCAGGTCAGTGATCCGAGGCCGGCCCACCTGAGTCCTCTAGGTAATCAGCTGTGCCTGACTGGTTCGTAAAACATTAATACAACATGGCACGCCGGCCCCCTCACTAGACTATAGACAAGAGGCAGATCAGTACAGAAAAAAAACAGAGGAATTCTGGGAAAAGCAGGTCAATGATAGCCGTAAAAGGTATGGTCGGAAAAACTATTAAATGAACGCACATTTATATCTAGAAGTCATCCGCTACCCTGGTACACTGAAGGATTCTACGAATAAATTATATATATATATATATATATATATATATATATTTATTATATTATATATATATATATATATATATATATATATATATATATATATATATATATATATATATATATACACACACACACACACACATATACATATACACACATACATACACATACATATATATATATACACACACACACACACACACACGTTTATGAGAATCAAAATGAACTATTATTTACTGTGTAATTATTGTAATTATGATCATATAATGGCATTACAAAGTTTGTCATTTAAACATGTTGGATGTTGGAACTGCAAGCAGAGCAAGCATTATCTCGTTTTGACAGTAGATTCGATTAAACCAGTGCTTGTTACCCATAGGACTCCATGTTATTTTAGTGGGCCCCCCTGTGTCAGGAACATACTGATCAAGTTCCTAGTGACATGCTCACAATAAGCACTGCCTTTACTAGTACAATGGAGACGCACCAGGCTCCGGGAAGAGGAAAATTAAGACATTCCACAAATCGTAATCTAATGTTAATTATATCACATGTGAAGAATTGGCTTCTGAGCTAATTGTTCATAAGAAGTATGCCTGGATAGATTAATGTTCTAAATATATTTATATATTTAAAAAAAAAAAAAAAAACACAACAAAAAAAAACACAACAATCCTGCAGTCTATCTATGCAGCCATTGGAGATTGATGGGAGTATGGGTGCAGGAGATGCATGTTTATTTTATTTTTTTAATGGAACACGGGGAAGGGGATTGCGTGCACAGAAACGTAAATGTTTTAGCCAATGTGAGCTTACAAAAACAGATACGTTTATACTAGGGTGTTACTTAGACCAATGAAGTGGTCTGGGTACTGTGTTACGGTCAGTTAAACCCTTAGAGGAAAAACGCTGCAATTTTGAAGAAATGTCAAGGTTTACCTGTGACTGTAACACTGACAGAGTTAAGGCGCTTCCACAGCCCTGGCTGTGTAAAACGGGGTCACGCTACACTGAAGTCCCAACAGGAAAGCTTTGATTCCTATGGGACAGCTTGAATGGGCATGAGACACTCACTGCACACGCGCATTAGGTCCCCAATTTGGAACACGCCGGAGGAGGCCATGTCTCCTCCATGACGTCACTAGAGTTAGATCAGCAGCGCTAATGGAGTCTCTGGAAAAAGGGAAGTAAAAGCCTAATTTTACTATTTTTATGTGACACATGGGGGGCGGGGTAAGTGGGGGGAACGCATCAGGTTTGTATTCTAACACGTTAGTGCTTCTTTCAGTGATTGGCAAAACAAACAAATTGGATTCCTAGTTTGTTTTGTAAATAAGTACTTTATTGAAAAAAAAAAATACTCACAATTTGTTCGCAAACTTCACAACGTCAGGTAAAACAGCCTGCTGAACTGGATGATACATTTAAATAGAAGTCATCTAAAAGGTCAATTATAAGCAAGTCCGGCTACTCTCCATACATTTGCACATTTCATGGGGACTTTTCGGAGCTGATAAAAATAGGTTGAAGGCAACTTATAGGAATTTTATTTATTTTTTGTAAATTTTTATTTTTTTAGTGCTGAAAAGTATACAATCACCTGCCTTGTCTCGACAACAAAAGCAAGTGCATGAGATAACACAATTATACAGGTAGCATGAAGGCAGGATCTGGTACTCGGAGATAAGTTATGTACAACTGCGATGAGACAGCACCATTTTATAGTAGAGAGAGTAAGAGAGCATGCTTGCGAATACTACATAACTTTTGGACAGTTAGTCAAGAGTCAGCTTATATTCCCTTTGAATTGTCGCTATAATACCCATGTGTGAATGGGATACTTAGCTATTCTATAATGAGGGGTGTTATCTAAGTAGTAGGAAATAGAAAACACAGAGCTGTAGCTAGTTAAATGTGAGGTTAGGCATGCTGGGACATAAAATGTTTTGCAGTGCTGCATTATAGCACATAATATTAAAATACAGAAGCATTGAGTTTGTTAATGAGGACACGATCATTAATGTCATCCACCTTCTACATATGGTTTCATGTGTCAGTCTGCAGGTCCGCGGTTGTCTCAGCCGATTCCCTGGGGCAGTAGGCCCAATGAACATGCATGTGAGGGCCTGGGGTCAGCCGAGGAGCAACAGGTAAGTAGGGCATTCCTCCAGCCCCAGGCTTTTGTGAAAGCCGACATCCTCTATCCACCGACTCAGTAGCCAAGTCCTTGCCCCCCATGGGGCAGTTGAAAGATCGAAGTGGTGTTCGATCTTTCTCCTATATGGTCGATGTTGAGAGGTCAAGCCTCTGGTGACTTTCGGTATAGGTAGGCAGACATTAGCGTGGTGAGGCACTTGGGTGGGTGCGCTGACCGGAGGTGTCCCTCCCGTTGCCTTCCGTGAGTCCTGGTAAGGTCCATTTGACCAACTTAAGGCTTGTGAGGCATGTAGAATGGCCTCCGCCATCTTGTGTGGTCGAGCTGCCACTAGGCTTCTGCTAGGAGCGATACACAGTTGCAGCAGGAAGAGCATGAGTCAATCCACCCAGTGGGGACCGGGATAACCCCCACTGGTCCAAAGGGGGGCGGGGTGTAGGAGTCCAGCTGAGTCACTTGTTGACTTTAGTGTCGGGAAGAGCGGCCACCTCTTCCCTGCTCCAACTCTAGTAGGCCGCAGCGTTCCGGTCTCCCAGCCGTGAAAGACTCAGGTGAGGTGTCAATCGGTTCATCGGTGCACCCCACTAAGTATTTTGGCTAGTGAGCTGTCGATATTACCCCAGAATCTGCGAGTTAGGTGGGAGCTCGGCTGCCCGCGTCTGTACTGCTCAGGCTCCACCCCTGAAATTTTTCTATTTAGAAACAGTAAATTACAACTCATATCTAGCAGAATTAGTGCAGAGTGGGACTTGCAGCTGCACACCTGCTATTCTTATCATCCTATGATGTGGACTGAAAGAATTATCCAATAAATGCAGGGGAGGGGATGCTATTTATTCTGGGGATAATTTACAAAATAACATGTGAATAAACTTTGGTGAAATATTTTTACTGTGTGGCTGAATTGAAGGAATAAATAGTATGAGGCTACATGTACTGTTGTAATTTGTGACCTTTAGTTAATCTCTACCCAGCCAATGATGCTTTTTTGTCGAGCTGGTGAGTCTTGGCCCCTATAATTGGGGGGCACTAGGCGAATGACCACACTGCCCAATTAGGGGTTCAATGCCAATACTTCCCAGAATTCTATTTTTCCATTTCTATTTTTATGGCAAGCATGATAGGTGACATAAAGATAAATGGGATTTTTTCCATTACATTGTAAACATAAATTAAACGAGTTGCTTCCATTCTGTTGATTTAAATAAAACCACAATGCACAAATGAAAACATTCAGCAGTTTTTCCAAAATGAAGGGTGTATGGCAGGGGGTGGAGGGGAATACAGCGTTATTGTTCCCGTCGCTATGGGAATGGGAAATTTTAAATAATCAGTTCTGCTTCTTTAATTACAGACGCCAAAATGATTTTTGCGATATGACAATTTAGCAAGGAGGATTTGAGAACTGACATAAAATGTTTTTTTTTTTTATACAAACCGGGACACGTAGAATCATTTCTGTGGGCAGCGAGTTAGCTCATTTGGCAAAAGCACCAATTTATATAACTGTTCAAATCCCTGATTTTCCTTCGTCCTTTCAAGTCAATAAAATGAGTTTGATTACATACGAATACTTATTCCACAGAAATATTAAAACAAGGGGGACAAAATTATTAATCTATTTTTGTTCTTGTAAAATATTTAAAAATATATTATTTTTTTTTCTCAACCAATAACGTATGAAAAAAAAAAAAAAACAAAGTCTGACGCAAACAGGGGAAAATAAAGAAACATACCTCACAGTCTATAGACCATGACCCAAAGCTGCTCACGTCATTAACAGTAAAATATAGTGGATGCAGTCCCTGTTCTTTAACGTTTTCTTGCTCATCCAGTTACACTAGTCAAGGCTGCTTATCCTGATGTATTTCCAATAACCTCAACTAAACACTTTGTACCATAAAGACAGTTTAGAAAACCCATTCTGTTGCCTTTTACAGCCAGCCAAGCACACACAATGTAGTATTATATTATATAGTATCGTCACATGAACGAGGATTAATTGGGCAAAATGCAACAAAGTGCTCAACCATTAGGGGCAGCAGAGCACCTCAGGTGAAGTGTATAACCTACAACAGTAATTGCCAAAAGGCTAACACCCCAAGCTGCTTTTCCAAGCCTTTACACTGTCATCATGGGGGTTGTAGTCCTGCAATAGCTGGAGAGATACTTTTTGGCTACCCACTATATATATATATATTTCTGTGCTCACAAAATAAAGAGGAAGCGAGTGTAACATCGGAGATGTGTCGTTTCTATTTATACCGGGGAAAGAGAAACAGCGTGGGAAGGTTTTTGGATCCACGTTCCCACTGGTAAACATCTTGAAACCAGAAGAGGCCATTACTGTTTGCTTCAATGAGAAAAGAAAACTTAGATTTAACCCGATATTCATCCTGGGGGAAAACAAAACATAACTATATCTCTGTAACAAAAACACAGGATAGTTATTCCCAAATTTAAATGAGACGAGGAAAAACTAAATTGGGACTGTTGGAGAATGGACAAGTGAATTATTAATTTGGCCTCAAATTATTCAAGTAAAAAACTAAATGAAAATGTTGTTTCTAGTTCCTCTGTTTCAGCCAAAAATGAGGTTATGGTGAGCTGTAAAGAGTGCTTTGAAGAATGCTGCAGTTTATAAGCCTGCCCCCAATTTTCAGACATTTTTGCTTCCTCTCTTGCGGTCAATGATCCGTCCAACGTCCGCATGCCACTTCCGTACATTGCACACATAACTATAAAACAGACCTCGATCTCCTGTGGCCACTAACATGTGGGATGTGTTCTTAGAAACTGCAGTGTTTTCCATTGTCAGGTAAAAAGAGGCAGTGCCAAAATATGGGTTTTGGTGCTTAGACTGTCCCTTTAAATAGGAGCTACACACACATAAAGCACGGCAGTGTGGTGAAGTTATTTATTTATGTGGAGCCTGTCACATTTGTGACTGTTTATAGAAATGCAGCTTTCAACATAAATCAGCTGTTTTATAACTGGGAGCAGAAACACTACCCAGCTGTCAATCAGAATGCCAGGAAGCTATTGTTCTTCTGGACCGCACCTGCCTCCCCCTCGCCCCAGTCAATAAG
Source organism: Pelobates cultripes (assembly GCA_933207985.1). NCBI lineage: Eukaryota > Metazoa > Chordata > Amphibia > Anura > Pelobatidae > Pelobates > Pelobates cultripes. The sequence goes on along the minus strand of OW240919.1, from coordinate 12,874,116 downwards.
CTGTATTACATGGAAAGCCATGATCACGTGCTTCAACACAAAGACTTCTCATTGGGAAGTCTGTGATTGGACAGCCACAGAAAGTGTGGGCAGCCAGGGTAAGAAGGGGAGGGCTTGCAAAGGCTGCAGACAAGAAATCTGCAGCTTTTACAAGCTATTTTTAGATGACTTACCTCACTTTCCGTTCCCGAGCGCCATTGCGCGTACAGATCTGTAAGTTACGCCCTGGCTCCCTCTGCTCTCTATTGACTGATTTGCCCTAAGCAGGGCAAACCTTCTCCATGACACCAACAGTCTGGCTTCATTGAAAGTATGCCAGAGTCTGAATGAAGTGATGACATAAGTTTCTATACTACCTAGCCTGCACTAGCAGCGTCGCCTACAGTGTTTCCATAGCAACCAAAGCACATGCGCTGTGGTTGCTATGCATGGCTACCACAGTGCAGAAGCACCGCCGGTGGGTGGCCTCCACTGCTCTCCCTGTTAATTCTTCGGCACAGAGTCTATCACTCTAGGACTATGACATTCCTTTATTCACCCAATAGAAAATTGGAGAGACATTTCTGGTCAAAATCCCTTAAAACAGAATCTATGCTAAAGAATTGACAACTGGGAGAAAGACTTCCTTTTAGACAGGGTTTTCTCCCCATATTTACATGTGCCAGCAAAACTGCAAGCACAATGTATGGATGACATGTGATGCTTTTTAAAACTAGTAAAGACAGTTTTATCCACGACAGGTGCCCTTTAAGTAATACGTGAATATTTTCACCCCCATGTTATCCATCTAGATTAGATGTGTTGATACAGTTTGTATAAGGAAGTTAACGCATTCTGTTTCCCTTTCATAAGGACACTACAGTCATTCAAAAATATTTGTTTTAACTTTATTTCTCGCTCTTGTTGAGTGATGCACATTATTATCATTTTATTGTTTATACAGCGCCATCAGATTCCGTAGCGCTGTATAACACATACTGTACATACAGGCTGAGGTGTAGTCACTAAACACACATTGTTAAAGTCCGACCAAGGAATTTTATGGGGCCAAAATCTATCACGTTAATTGAATCGAAACGCCGTTATTTCACAAGCTCAGTTTTTGACGTGAAAGTTGCAATTCTCCTATCAGTTCTCTCTAATTCTCTATTTAGTGAATATGTCGTAATCCTAGATTTTGTGAGTCCCTCTCACAGGAAGTCAGCGGATCTCAAAATTAACCTTTGTTGTGCCAGACACAGAGACATTTCTTAGCAACCTGCTGAACACCATTCTGGCATCTCAGAGGTTAATGACAAATTGCAAGTCAGATGGATTTGCTCTGCATTTCCCTCCCCCTAAGAGGGCCAAATGGTTAAATCCCACACAAGATAATTACAACTGCAAATTCCAAACTTCCTCCCACAACACATATTGCTCACCAATCTTCTCCCATCTTATAACAGCGAAAGGCTTGTAAGATGGCTCATTTGGTTAACATACCAACTCTATATTACAGCTAGAACTCCTCTCCCACCTTGGCAGACTACACTAGGTCGTCCTGCCAATTGTTGTATTTTAGATTTTTAGGAAACCAACATTTACTAGGTTTGTCTGGGAATTTAGACAAAATAAATTCAAATAATATATATATATTTTTTAAGTAAATGTATTGTGTTTGAATATTTTTATTTATTTATTAAACCCTTTAATTACCAAGAAAGAAAGAAAACCATTACATAGAGTGACAATAAAGATAGTAAGTATGTATTTTCACTCCATAACCAAATACAAAAAAAATAAAAATAAAAAAATGGATGAACTTTATACATAGAGAACCCAAGAGATTCCTTCAGGGATGTATTCACTAAACTGTTAAATGCAGAAAATCAAATCGAATATTCTGGGCCGTAACGGCCGAGTGTGAGAAGTTTTAGGACTCTGGCGAAATGTGGCCGGATTTTGTAAGTAAACCTAATTCACGATTTAACAAATAACCTCAGAGAGTTTCTTTAGGCGGAGGAATGTCTGCTCTACACAGACAGCTGTGTTTATATGAACGCACTGATGGAATCTGACACCAAGTATTGCAATGGAGAGTATATTAGAGCTTTTAATTGAATTATATCTAGAACGAAGTAACCCCCCACACACACACACCCAAAATTCCGACATAACTTTGCACACTATAACCACAAATTGACATAGGAATGCATAGACAACACCTGGACTATAATTATAATGTCCGTTATTGCCAGATCCCAATTAATTAGGTTTCAATATGACACAGTACAATTAGGCTGTCAAGAAAACAGGTTTGTCTGGGTTAAAGATCCAGTAAAGTGGGTCAGATGTTAAAAGGTTACTCCAAGTACCACGACCACTTAAGTGAAGTGGCCATGGTGCCTGCAGTCTGTACGTGTAGTATTTTGCTGTGAAACGCTGCGCATACCAAATTTAATCCCTTGACTTCCAGGTTTACCTCCACCTCTATCAGTGTCATCAGCCAATTCAGGGTTCCGGGCTGGCTAATGTCAATTCTGTGCAAATTCATTTGCACAATGTGCCATTCATTGGCTGAGAACAGTCAGCCGACACTCTCGGCCAAGGAAAGGCGATTGACTGGACCAGATCTATCTGTTGCAGAAGCGGGTCACATGGCACGAAAGGAGTCTCGGAACCCGGCAGGGACCAAACCATTGCTAACGGCTTTGCCTCATTACTGGGGAACCGGGCCAGATTAATCCTGGCTTTAACCCCTTAAGGACACATGACATGTGTGACATGTCATGATTCCCTTTTATTCCAGATGTTTGGTCCTTAAGGGGTTAAAACCACAACAGTGGGCTGTATGGACTGGTTCTGATATTTGGAGTACTCCTTAAGTGACTTTTATACTCCTCTAACATAGACAGGGGCATTATGTGCCAGTTAGTGGTCTGTCTCGCTGGCAAACATGATAAATCGGGTTTGTTTACAATGTGCTCCGGTCTAATCTGAATCAAATCACAGGATACATTGTATTGCAACATAAAGAGGGCTTTAAACTGGGACTTGTACTAAAAGTGTACATATTGACGCAAAATAGATGAATTGCCAAAGTGTTCCAGCTATGATTATAATCCACTTTCCAATTCTCTTGTAGAGTCTCCACAGTTCTCAGTTTAGTAAATATGTCTCCCAATGTCACGCTACCCCTTTTCACTTCTTGTCTCAGATAATATTCTGTATCTCAGTTACTTGTCAAATATCAGCATTCTATCATGCTAAAGGCTGCAGAACTATGTTGGTGCTATAGAAATAAATAATAATAATAATAATAATAATAATAAAAAACACTGTGTGTGATGTGCATCATGATAGACACACTGGGTGGAGATTACATAATTTATTTTATAAATTGAAATATAAAATGTTATCTCCCTTGTATACTCAGTTATGCCGAAACATGAAAATAATAGCACACACACACTAGACAGATTGCAAGGAATGACTGATACAACAAGGATGAAGTGTGAGAGCGATAGATCTGCTGACTCTGCACTGACAGCCCAAGCCCTCTCCCCCCTCCCCCCCATCCCATAGCTGGGTACCCAAATATTCACTCACCAGTTCCAGATTTGAAGCCCCCCATCGTTGGGTACCCCTGTAGTTACCCACCAGTTCTAGATGTGAAGCCCCCCTTAGCTGGTTATACCAGTATTCACTCACCAGCTCCAGTTTTAAAGCCCTGATCTTGTCTCCCAGCCCCTGCTCGCCATTCTCCATGATGACCAAGCCAGGATCCCCCTGATGTTGCACAGGGTCCTCTCTTATCCAGCGGAGCAGTCCATCGGGGGTCTTCCTTCCCAGCTTAGTCTCCAGGTCCCTGAGATCAGGGGGGGCCTCCAGGCAGCTTCCTTCCAGTCTCCCAGCTCCCAGCTGATCCATAGCCTGGACAGTGAGTGGCTGCTCAATGGGAACTCAGCTAAGCATCAGCCTAATCTCCAGCCAGGATCTCCCGGGCCCCCAGCGCTCTCTGACGACACCAGAACTGGGCAGTTAGTGCTGACCTGGGGCTATTGACACTCAATAATGATCAGCAGAGATACCATGTATACCTCCATTCAGAGCCAGGTTTAAATCCCACTGCAGCATGCTCTGTGTCCCACTCACATCTGCAGATCTGCCCCAGCTGGGGGTTTAAGGGGCTCTCCTGCCCTGCAACAACCTGCCCTCCACTTGCCTCCCCCTGTCCCAGCCACCCACTACCCCAGCCTCTTTTGCCCTGCAGCAACCTGCTCTCCACTTACCTCCCCTGCCTTCCCCCAACCTCCAATCCTACCCCAGCCCAATCCCAATCTCCTCTCCCCTGCACCAGCCTCCCCAACCCTGTCCCAGTCCCCTCTCCTCTGTACCAGCCTCCCAAGCACTGTCCCTGTCCCCTCTCCCCTGCACCAGCAATGTCCCAGTCCCCTCTCCCCTGCACCAGCCTCCCCAGCCCTGTCCCAGTCCCCTCTCCCCTGCACCAGCCTCCCCAGCCCTGTCCCAGTCCCCTCTCCCCTCCACCAGCCTCCCCAGCAATGTCCCAGTCCCCTCTCCCCTGCACCAGCCTCCCAAACCCTGTCCCCTCTCCCCTGCACCAGCCTCCCAAGCCCTGTCCCTGTCCCAGTTCCCTCTCCCCTGCACCAGCCTCCCCAGCCCTGTCCCAGTCCCCTCTCCTCTGTACCAGCCTCCCAAGCACTGTCCCTGTCCCCTCTCCCCTGCACCAGCAATGTCCCAGTCCCCTCTCCCCTGCACCAGCCTCCCCAGCCCTGTCCCAGTCCCCTCTCCCCTGCACCAGCCTCCCCAGCCCTGTCCCAGTCCCCTCTCCCCTCCACCAGCCTCCCCAGCAATGTCCCAGTCCCCTCTCCCCTGCACCAGCCTCCCAAACCCTGTCCCCTCTCCCCTGCACCAGCCTCACAAGCCCTGTCCCTGTCCCAGTTCCCTCTCCCCTGCACCAGCCTCCCCAGCAATGTCCCAGTCTCCTCTCCCCTGCACCAGCCTGCTTCCACCTGCATGAATGAAAACACTGCAGAAGGACAAATTGTATCAGCCTACAGCAGGCTACCGTATTCCACGCATTAGAGGCGCAGTTCCCTTCACTTTGATCTTTCCCACAGCCCCAGCTCCACTTCCTTTGAGATGATTAACCTTTACATGGTGAGATCAGCCTGGGGGGTTTGGCTTCCTAACAGCCACTGGGGCTAGTTCTACCAGATCCATCCCCTGATTCCTGCAAGCAAACCTTTTCACCATCTTGTATGGCACTGTAGGAAAAGTGATGCCCTGTAGTATGTAGCAATTCGAGTGACATTAAATAATCCAGGCAATTCATTTAGATATCCTTCATTGATTCATGAATTAAAGGTATATGTCATAGCTGCTGTTGTAGTTATGGTGCCAGGAGTTCGCTTGCGCTATTAACCCGGTTTAGAATGGTATGACAGCTTAACTGGGTACCTTCCACAGTTATCCGCAGTCTGACAAGCCAGATGTCACTTCAATGCAGGCGCACAATCATTGGCTGAGAGCATTAGGTACGCGCTCTCTCAGCCAATCACTGCACTCCTGTTTCAGCTCCGTGTGCTCTAAAGTGATGCCAGCCTTTTCCTACTTGAGAAGACCGGATGCAGTGGAGGAGGACCCTGGTGACCGGCAGAACTCAGATCTAAAATGGTTTGACATCTTACTGTGGCATGGCGCCAGGTCACTGCTGGCACCATAACCACTACAATGCACTGTAATATTTATTTAATCACTGACCGCAGCCAGAGGCGTCTTTTTACTGCTAAATGTAAACGTTTCTGTTGCTGAGAAACCCCAATGTTTTTATATTGTCTTAGAAAACCACTACATTAAAATGAAACTGTGGTTGTATGCTGGAATTGGATAGGCATACTTAGATCATAGGATGCAGATGTATATGAATGAAACTAACAGATGATGTGCGTTCAATGATTTATTTACCGTGAATTATAGTAAACAACAAATTACAAAATGTATCCCAAAAAACCTCACTGTACAAATTCTCTTCTTCATCTGTTTTTTCTGGCTTGGCTAATTTTAATTAACCACAATTCACTATTTAGTGAATGTAAATTATAAGAAACTCAAAAGTTCAAATGTAATTCCAGATTAGCACAACTGAAAAAAAAACAGTTTCCCTTGAAAATCACTTTTGTAACGGGCCCTGGGTGACCCAGCTGGTTACCCCAGCTATTAATGAAATAAGAGTCCAATTTTCCCCAGTAACCGGACGACACACAGTTCCAGGGGTACAACGACATCTTTATTGGCCACAATCGGCTTTATACTTGCCCCATGCAAGGGGTGGACACCAGACAAAGACAATGCCCCCTCCCAGGGTCCTCCCCCTCCCAAGATTTGCACAACGGAACCGGAACCCCAATCACTTTGTCCCTTGTTCTCGCCACTCGTGCTACGTCCGAGTTTTTCAAAAAATTTGAATCTTTACTAAAAAACTAATTTATACTGTATAGTATTTAATTGAAAAACGCACTGGGGTTATTTTCGGGGGATGTCTTTGAGGAAATATGGTAGCAAGCACGTTCAAGAAAACAGGCCTACGTTCGCTCGAACAGTGAACCAGTTCACTAGGGCATGGAATCCTGTGAATCTATATTCGGGGAAAATTCCCCAAACATAGATTAGCGAACTAGCGTCGATCTCAACAAGGGCTTATTTTTCAGATATGGCTTATATTGCAAGCTTCCCTCGAAAATAAGCTAGGGGCTTATTTTTGGGGATGTTTTCTTTTCCAAGAGTTTCCATCTGCCATACCCTGCCATTTCCCATCAGGCTCAGCCATCACTCGAGAAGCATGATTTGAACATGTGTAATGTGTAGTGGATGCCTCTAGATTCTCACTGCTCGTGCATTAGAAAATCTGTGGAGGATCCCGCGGTGTGCACGTACTTGTAGTTTAAATATTTACTGACAGCTGTGTAACAGTGTTATTCAGTAAACCGAGAACTCAAACTGAATTTCAAATACAAGGTAAAAAGACCTAAATTGGAAAAAGTCTGTCAAGCTTCCAGTTTGGCTTCTCTGGGATCACTGTAACAAAATGACATCACATCCTGTCTCACAGCTAGAAAACAAATATATATATATATATATATATATATATATATATAAGATCTTTTTACTGCTCCTCTTTCTTTCACTCTTTTTGTAACTTTTTCTCACTTAATCTGTGAACCAAATTGTGGGAGAATGCTCCTATCCTATCGGTATATCGGTATATTGCAGAATAGATACATAATATTTATATTACATTTTGTAGTAGACCGGCCCAATTTTTTGCACTTTTTGGTCTGTCCGAATAATTTCCTGAACCTGATTCATTAATTATATTGAAACGAGCCAAACCGTAAATCGAACGACAGTTGGAAGACTCAAACTAAATTTTATTTTTGGAAAAAATTTTGGTCAAGCCAAGTTTTTATGCTGTGCCAAAGCCTAGTCCTTCACAGTGAGGAGAACAATGACCGACAGGGATCTAAGATGAAGGTGCCCATTTTCAGGATAAAAAGATGGATTTGCACATCTCATTTTTTTTATCAAATCTCACAAATACATATGTGTTAAATATAAGGATAACGTTGAAGCTACAGTTCCCTTTTAAGGGAACAATGAAGTAAAAAACAACTAAATACTAATTTTAATGCCCATATAAAGAAGTATGCAAGTGTGTGAATGTGTTCCCTGTATAAATGTAGGAGACACTCTGAGACATCACCATGCCTACTGGCGTCATCTGCAATCTTGACCAATCCAATGCTTGTCGTAGAGAAATGCATCTTCACATATGAGTCCTTTAATACACCTCTTTATTACTCCCTAATCTATCTTTTCAATATCTTACCCCCTTTAGTATATCTTATCCCACAATTTCCCTTTGTGTCTCTTACACCCCCTCCTTTGTGTCTCTTATAGCCCCCTCCTTTGTGTGTCTCTTACTCCCCTCCAGCCCCATTTTGTGTTTCTTTCTACCCCAGCCCCTTTGTGTCTCCTTCTCCCCTCAGACTTTTTGTGTTTCTCTTTCTACCCCAGCCCCTTTGTGTGTCTATTTCTACCCCAGCCCCTTTGTGTGTCTCTTTCTCCCTCAATCCCCTTTGTGTGTCTATTTCTACCCCAGCCCCTTTGTGTGTCTCTTTCTCCCTCAATCCCCTTTATGTGTCTCATTTCCTCCCCCCGGTCTCTCCATGTGTCTCATTTCCTCCAGCCCCTCCATGTGTCCCATCCCCCCCCCCCTCAGCCCCTGCATGAGTCTTATTCCCCCAAGCCCATCCTGGTGTGAGCTGAGGGACTTTCACATAGGGCCAGTATGCTCACAAGCGGGGTGTTGCTTTATTTCCCAGACCAATGGACCTTCAGTGACTTTTGAAATTCTTACTCATGAGACTCCAGTGGCTTTCTGTAGTATGACATGTGTTTTGATTTTTAAGTTAGATTTTCAATGCTATGCCTACCTACACATGCCATGTTCTTACCTTTCGTTGGTTTCTCTTGAGTACTACGCCCTCATGCCACCATACAATATTTCACTGAGCCGATCAGGTACTTAATGATCCATATGAAGCTAACTTCAGTTAATACCATAATGTGTAATTAAGCATGTTTTACTATATTATTATTAGTCTGATGTCAATCTCCAGGTCTAAATAGTTCATGTCTCTATTCGCGTAGTTGAAGCTAACATGGTAGACATAGGTGCCTAGCCTGAACTTGTTTGATTATAACATTGGTGCTGTCCCCTTAAATGCCACACATTTAGCTAAACAGGGGTTTTGAAGTGCTTGCTAAGGCTGTTGGGGCATTGCAGGCTTGTTTGTAATCATATATATGCAGAGAGCATTAAAGGGAGTATCTAATCATTATTTTTAATGTATTATGGAACCATAATTATAATAACATTAAAAAAAAACATTAAAATATTTAAAAATAGAAAAGATACTGTCTTTGCATGGTTCATTATTTCCACCATTTTCCGAGGCACTGATTCCAGTGTCCACAACATGTTAAAAAAAAAAAAAATACTGATACTTTCACAAGAGATGATTGAAGCAACCCTTGTGTTCTCGTGGGAAATGTCAAATCACGTCCATTGAGAAGAGCCGGCTAGAGCAAAGTCTAGATGGTACAAGGCTTTCATTTAACGTATGTGTTTAATACATTAACAAACATTGAGACAGTGCACGGCGATATGAGGCTTCTATTTAACATCCACATATGATACATTAAACAAACTGTGGCCAAATTCACAAGGGAGCATCTCATTAATAAACAGAAACAGAATGATATAAATAATAAAATAATAATAATGGCAAATTAAAGCTATGGAAAAATCCCCAAAGGGTTTTATCTGAGCTGGAGAAACACCTTTCACCAAGCTATATAATTATCTGAATTTCCAGGTAATTATTAACTCTCCTTTCGTTTTTTTGCAGGTAATCTCAGCCGCAGTATTCTATTGACCTGTGTGTCTATAGGGACAGACTAATGTTTGTCAAACAGGCCTTACTAAGAATATTTATGGCTTAATTGTAGTTATAAATTCCATTGATTGATTAAAACATGAATCACAGGGAGGTTGAATGGCTCACGGTGTCCCCTAATCAGCGAGGTTAGTTAGTCGCCCACTATACTACTGGTTCCACACGCCATTCTCTTCATTCCCTTTTTATGTCCGCCACTTCTCTCTAATTCCTGACATACAAATCCAGCCTAACTTTCTTTATTCCATGTCAAATTCTTCCACCTACCATGTAAGCTTCCTGTTCCCCACTGCTTTTTCAGCTGTACCAATCCTATGTCGCATGATTCCGCATGTCACTTTCACTCATTCTTCTCCCCACGTCACGTGTCTTCACCTGTATCGCTACTCACTAAAGCTTAAAATCGAGTGACAATATCAGGCTTTCTTATCACTCTAGCACCCTTGATGCCAACAAGGCATAGCCTGGCACACAATGTAAACTGCAATCATACAAATCATACTATTGCATCACAAATCCCAAACTGCAACATTGATACAAAATCACTAAGTCTGAACTGATTCCGCACTAACAAACTGTACAATATGACAGCAGGTCATGTTACATTTACAGAAATCTGAATAACGTGTGCTGATCATATCTGTACGGTTCCTGCACTTTCCCAGACTGATCAGACTGAGCTGGGGCCCTTTCTCAAGGTCTATTAAAGCGATTACATAAACTTCTTTGTTTTCCTGGCACTATAGGTTTATAAGGGGCGTCCCTCCCTCGTGCCCCGCCTTCAACAGCACTGAAGGGGTTAAAACCTTTTCAGTCACCTGAATCCAGCACCGATGTCCCTCAGTGCTGGGTCAGCCTCTGCACACGTCAGCAGGGGAAACATAATGCGCATTTGTGGCAATGCCACGCTCACATTAGGATTTCATCATAGGAAAGCATTAATCAATGCTTTCCTATGGGGGAAAATCCTCATGCAGAGCGTGAGGACATCCAGCGTCAGATACCAGACCAAAGGTCCTCCCTCCCAGGGCTGGACTGGGAGAAAAATTCGGCCTGGGCACTTTTTTATCACAGCGGCCCACTAAGAAGGGAGCGGGGCAGAGAGGGTGTGTTTCGTCATCACCAGTGACAAATACGCCCCCTCTCAAAGTGAGCATGTTGGTTCAATGCTCTTCCAGGGCAGACCATGCGCAGAGCTCTGCTGAAGAGCTCTAGCATGATAAAAAAAAAAAGCCCTGTATTTGTTCTGCACAGTGCAAGCAAATTTAATAACATGCTTGCACTCTGTTTCCTTGCAACTTGTCTCTGGTGTCTCTATAAATGGATACCCGGAGACAAAAGGGCCAGGAAAGAGTATTATTCATGTGTTTGGAGCCTGCTTGTGGGATTGCGTGTGGGTAGAGTGAGTCGATTGTGGTGTGTGGTGTCGGTTTTAGTCGTGTTGTGTTTGTGGTGTAATGTAAGGCATATATGGCTAGGGGCTGTAGAGAATGTGTGTATAGGGGATGTAGTAAGTTTGTGCATACATGCTATAGTGTGTGTGCATATAGGTGACGTAGTGTTTGTAGGGGTTGTAGATAGTGTGTGTTGCGGTGTGTAGTATGTGTTTGTTTACAATGAATCTAGTGTGTTTATAAGTGATCCAGAGTGTGTATTTTAGGAATGTAGTGTGTGTGTGTGTAGATGGTGCAGTGTGTGTGTATACAGGAGTCTAGTGTGTTTGAAGGACCCAGAATGTGTAGGAGATCTAGTGTGTGTGTGTATATAACGGATTCAGAGTGTATAAAGGGATCTAGTGTGCGTATATGATCCAGAGTTGGGTAAGGGATCTAGTGTGTGTCTGGAACGTAATGTGTTTAGGAGTGCAGTATGTGTGTGAGGGGTGCTGTAGTATGTGTGTATATATATATATATATATATATTATAAAATATGTTCGGAAGTATTGTGTGTGTGTGTTTGGTGCAGTGGGTATCTGTGAGGGATGTAGTGTGTATGTGAAGGGTGCAGTATGTGAGTGCTGTGTGTGACGGGTGTGGGGGTGCTGTGTGTGACGGGTGTGAGGGTGCTGTGTATGTGAGAGTGATGTGTGTGAGAGTGCTGTGTGTGATGGGTGTGAGATTGCTATGTGTGAGAGTGCTGGGTGTGATAGGTGTGATAGTGCTATGTGTGATGGGTGTGAGAGTGCTATGTGTGATGGGTGTGAAATTGCTGTGTGTGATGGGTGTGAGAGTGCTGTGTGTGATAGTGATGAGTGTGATGGGTGTGAGAGTGCTGTGTGTGATGGTGTGAGAGTGCTGTGTGTGATGGGTGTGAGAGTGCTGTGTGTGATGGGTGTGAGAGTGATGGGAGTGATGTGTGAGAGTGCTGTGTGTGATGTGTGTGAGAGTGCTGTGTGTGATAGTGATGGGTGTGATGGGTGTGAGAGTGCTGGGTGTGATAGGCGTGAGAGTGCTGTGTGTGATGTGTGTGAGAGTGCTGTGTGTGGTGTGTGTGAGAGTGCTATGTGTGAATATTAGAAGGGATTGTGTGTGTTTGGGTGGTAGAAAATAAAATTAAGCATGCATTATGTCCTCCCCCCTCCCTTCTTACCTTTAGCCTGGGAAGGGGGGACCAGTACGCTGGTGAGTGGGAGGGGGGACCGGCACGGTGACATCGTCCCTGGTGGTCCAGTGTTGAGTGAACTCTAGCCTGTGGGCTAGAGTTCACTCTCGCAAGATCCGGTCGTTGCCATGGCAACGCTCCCGATCTCGCGAGAGGAGCCCGGCGGAGGTGCAAGATAGAGCTCCGCCGGGTCCTCTCATTCCCTCCCCAGCCGCAGGTCAATTTAAATGGGCTGGTGAGGGAGAGCTTTGATCTCCCCACCGGCCCTCCATGGAATACAGCGGGGCCGGGGCTCGGATAGCGCCGGCCCTGCATAGACCGGGAGGGGAGATCCTGGGACCTCCCCTGCCGGACTCGGCCCATGGACACCGCGGCCCACCGGTCATTTGCCCTCTGTGCCCGATGGCCAGTCCGGGCCTGCTCCCTCCCCAACCCACCCACCTAAAGCGATCTGACGATAGTTTCCAGTTTTTTGCCTCCTACGCTAACTGTGCTTGATTGCTGCAGGCCCTGACTTTACATTCTGACATTTATTTAGCTACTTTTCCTACAGTACTTCACTTTCAGACCTTTCAGACCCAATGGATAATTTGTTTCTCGGGGGCCTTTACGTGGTAGAAAGATGCTCCACACAGCCCTTTTTGCTAAAATCATGGCTGACATCTCTCAGTAAATTTTGCAGTTAGTCTGTTTTTGGCCCATGTTAAGATTAGTACAGGACCATCAATATTGTGCTTACACATGGCCATTTGGTTTGACTAAAATATCCATGTTTTTGCCTGACACGTGATATTAAATAGCCTTTCAAGATTTGAAACTGTGTCTTTTGATTTGAGCATTTTCCCTTCAAGAGTTACTCCAACCCAACAGAGAGGGGAAGTCTTATATGTAATATTCCCTATTGGGCACAGAGAATAATGCCACCTACCCCATGCTCTGTTTGCACTAGAACATGCAAGAAAAGTATTTTACTTACTTGGAATCTAGGGAGGAATGGAGGGAAAAACTATCCGTCCCTTGCAGGCGCTCTAGAAGATAATCACGTCTGTCGGCAGCGTGCATTGCCCGATGAGGGACGATGGTTTTATGCACAGCATTGACGTTAGACACTTCGAAACAGAGGTCTGGGCTGCCAATGTCACGTGTGCTGATGGTGCAACTAACCCCCAGCACACAATTAACAATAACCCAGTCTGGCAGTGTTTCAAGAAGAAACACTGCACAAGTTGACTCCAGCCACCATGACCACTTCAAATCACTGAAGTGGTCATGGTGGTTGGAATAAACCTTTCATTTGAATTTTATATAAAATGAATGAATGTAGAATTTTACAACAGCAGCACCACCATTAAAAATGTAATTCCCCCCTCTTTGATTGCTTCTTTTTCAGACATCAGAGAGAGAGGACATTGATTTTATCTGTACTTTGCTCGCCCTAGCCTTGACATGATCTCAATAATGACAGAACTCTGCTATTCACAAACCCACCATCTCTCGGTGTGCTGAGGAAATTAACAAGTTTCTTACTATGGTTTGCTTTCAAATGTTGTGTTTGCTTTTCCCGGCTATGTATTAACAAAGATCTGTCACTTTGGGAAGAAAGGTAAACTGATTTAAATAGCTAACTAAAACATATACACCTACTGAAGGTTTTACACGTATAAAAAAAGAAAAAAAGTATTTTATTTTATTTTAATTTCCCAGTTCCAAAAAATGTAATGAATAATATTATAAGATGGTGATATAAGGCTATAGTAAAGGCAAGTAAGACTTGCGCATAGCGTAAACATTTGGTTTGCCCAAACCTGTTCGTCTGAGGCCTTTTGGGTGTTGGTCCTTCTTTTTTTAGACAAATATATCGATTTTGAAGTACACTGATAGGGTGCATTTTCCCAACATTTGAGTCACAAATCAAGGGATAATGATTAACCAATAGAGGGGGTAAAGGAGGACCAACAGAAAATCTAAAATGATATATTATATATTTATCAAATGTCTAAAAAAGAAATATTTATTATTTTACGGCCCCTCCTTTATCGCTCTATGGGTCACTTCTCACTTGATCTGTTAATATTCTTTCTTTTTTGGGGGGCTCCATGGACAGGACTGAGAATCACAAAACAAATGATTCAGCTATTTTGGTCTAAATAAATCACATTCTCTTTTAATTTCTCATTTGACTAAATGACCCTCTTTGAGTTCTCAACAATTATCTCGTTATTAAGTGCATATTAGCAAAACTGATCAAATATCGGGATGTTGTTGGTGGCACAACTGCGTCTTAGAACACAGAAACTATTTTTAATGTGTCAAAAAAAACTGTCAACTTTAACTGAGCAACGTATCTCTGTTGACAGTCACTGGCTCAGAGGAATGCTTGTGAGATGCTTCCATTTGATTCTTGATATTAGATTCTTGATATTAGAAGAAAATGTAGAATTTTTCACACTTTTTCTGCTGTTTTCTGATTAAGACATTCACACCAAACACTTTGGGTCATTAGAATATGAACAGGCTGAATGATATTCCGAGTACAAAATGTTCCTGATTCCCAAACCAACCTTCACGACACCAACCTACGGCGCAGGATTTAAGCACGTTCTAATTGTGTCTTCATGGGGATCGTGGCAAAACCTTGACCTTTGGTGCCTCAAATTAATTAATAAAGTAATCCCTACTGTGTCTTATGTTCAAATTTCAGTCTTATCAGCATTTTAAAAAATGTTATCTTTATGAAATGCAATATTTTGGGGGGGAGGCGGAGGGTCACAGAGCTACTTTAAGCTTTACTGGTTCTGGTGCCTGTAGCGTCCCTTTAAATGTCTCATACCATTGCAGTACTCCTAGCAGGGCCGGACTGGGAATTAAAAGCAGCCCTGGAAAAAAAATATTTACCAGCCCCCTAATGCGGAGTTAGAACAGATAACTTAACCCCTTAAGGACAGAGCTTCAAAAGCTTGTCTTTCACTTAATGACAACGGCATTTTTTTCATTTTTTGCTGTTTGCGTTCAACTGCAATTTGCATTTTACTTATTTGTTGCACCAACACATATTATACATCGTTTTTTAAAGGACAGAAAGGGCTTTAATTTGATGTAACACACATATATATAAATGCTTATTTATTATAAAAAAATACAGAAAAATGTAAAAAAAATGAAAATTTTGTGGTTTTTTTTACAGTTTTTGCAATAATAATGTGTGCATAATTAGTGCAGGTTAAGAAAAGTAATTAAAAATAAATTAATTTAGTTGTTCTGATTTACAGAATATACAATGTGTCTGGGATTTAAAGTTTTTTTTGGTAGTTACAGGTCACAAAGCACAAGGAGTAAAATAGACTTTTAATGTGGAGCGATTTTAGAATTTGGTATGTTTGTCTTGTAAGCTTAATAGCCATAAAAGAAAACAAAATTGCCACACAAAAGTATATATTTATATAAAGTAGACATCACGGGCTATTTACCTAAGGTTGTTTTGACACTTTCTACGTAGCCATTTCACCGCCAACCTCTGCTAAATATTGGAGTAAAATTGTGTTTTTTTGGTTTTTGGCACACAAACTTATAACAAAGAAATTCTCGTGTATATTTTGTAAAGTTGGTGTGTGCTATTCCTGTACAAAGTTTTATTTTGTGTTCAGTTACATCTGCTGAGTAAAATGACACCCCCATTGTATGTCTTTGGCACTATTTCGTGAAGTTACAGTGCCATACAGGATACCTGTCCTTTTCAGTATTCACAGTAGAATTTTGAGAGATGGATTTAATGAGCCTTGCTTCCATTTGGGGTATTATAACAGTTTGACTGTTCAAAAAAACCCCACAAAGGCCTACCATTTGTAAAAGTAGACACTCCAGGGTATCTCATAAGGTGCATATTGTGCCTTAACATGCCCCCATTTTTTCACCAATATATGCCAAAGTATGTGGTAAAAAATAATTTTGTGCATTTTTTACATACGGATTGCATTTTTGCTGGGCGTTTTGTATATTTCATATGTGCCACTAAGTTCAAACCCCCCAAATTATGCTCAGCTAAGTCTTCTGAGTAAAATGACACCCCATATGAATGTCTTTGGCACTATTTCGTGAAGCTACAGTGCCATATAGGAGACCTGTCCTTTACAGTATTCACAGTAGAATTTTGAGAGATGGATTTAATGAGCCTTAGCTTCCATTTGGGGTATTATAACAGTTTGACTGTTCAAAAAACCCCCACAAAGGCCTACCATTTGTAAAAGTAGACACTCCAGGGTATCTCATAAGGTGCATATTGTGCCTTAACATACCCCCATTTTTTCACCAATATATGCCAAAGTATGTGGTAAAAAATTATTTTGTGCATTTTTTACATACGGATTGCATTTTTGCTGGGCGTTTTGTATATTTCATATGTGCCACTAAGTTCAAACCTCCCAAATTATGCTCAGCTAAGTCTTCTGAGTAAAAAGACACCCCCAATGAATGTCTTTGGCACTATTTCGTGAAGCTACAGTGCCATATAGGAGACCAAGCCATATCCGTTTTTACCAAACTTTGAATTTTGACGCTGGGCCTATGTGCAATTTCCAAGCATCTTCGCAGGTTTTAAATTCAAACTACCCCACAAAGGCCTACCATTTCTTAAAGTAGACACCCCAGGGTGTTTCAAAAGGTATATTTTGAACCTTAGCGTGGGATCATTTTTCCGCTAGCTTGTACCAGATGTAGTGGTAATAAGCGTTTTTTCTGCCTTTTTGACATACAAAGTGAGTTTGCACAGTATATTTTGCAAACCTTATGTGTGCTATGACTGTATAATACTTCATATGTTGCTCAGCTATGTCGGCTGAGTACAGCAATACCCCTGTATGTACCTTTGCTAGGTATATGTGGATGTTGAAGGGGCGCATTTGAGACGCAGCCATTCAGTTTTTTTCTAACTTTGAAGTTTTACGCTGTGTCCATGTTCCAATTTGGAGTAGTTTAGACGGTTGGTTATTGAAACTTCCCTACAAACACATACTATTTATTAAAGAATACACCCTGGGGTAATTCAAAAGGCATATTTTGAACCTTGGCGTGGGATAATTTTTTCTCTAGTTTGTTCCAGGTGTAGTGGTAATGAGCGTTTTTAAAATGTATTTTTTTACTTTTTATAACTTTTTTACTTTTAAAAACTAGTTTTTAAACTTTTGTTTTGCTTATAAATTTTTTTTAAACTTTCCTAAACTTTCTTAAAACTTTTTTACAGATTTAACATTTTTCTAAGCTTTTTTTTTTACCGTTAACCCCTAACTAGCAGTACGCAGCACTAACAGTAAATTCCCCATTTTCCCATAACTCCCACCCACCCCAGCTAGCAAAATATATAGTTATAAAATATTTTAATTAATTAATTAAATAAATTGAACCCCTGAGGGTTAAAAAATAAATAAAAAGTTAATCCTCAGGGGTTAAAAAAAATTAGATCACAGTATAATACTGTGATCTCTATTTGATCGCTGTAGGCAGTGATCGACTGGCAGGGAAAGGGTTAATTTTTATTTGGACTAGGTAAAGGGTTTTTTTTTTTTTTTTACTTAAACGTTATTAAAACATTTTTTAAGCTTAATTTTTTACTTTTTAAAGGTTATTTTAAAACTTTTTTTAACGTTAACCCCCTAGTTAGCCTAACGCCAAATCCCCCAATTCCCCACTAACTTCCACCCACCCCAGCTAGCTAAATATATAATTTTAAAATATTTTAATTAATTAATTAAATAAATTTAACTTGAGGGTTAAAATGAATTAAATTCCCTAGGTTAAAAAAAAAAATCAGATCATAGTAAAATGTAATCCCTGCCAATTGATCACTGTAGTCAGTGATCAATTGGCAGGGAAGGGGTTAATTTTTTATTAAAATGGGTAAGGGGGGGGGGGCTT
>OW240919.1:12821981-12855986 GCA_933207985.1 Pelobates cultripes | reverse complement strand
ACAATCTATCACTAACTCCTCAACATGTGAATCCTGGAAGAAGGTTTACCCAATCACCCATGGACATGTGAAACCACCTGACGGAGTCACCATCTACCCAGGTAATTACACATGCTATTCAATACCTAAGAACACTGGTTTGTATCTGGGCAAATTCCCATCAGGATACTGCTCAACTTACCATAGTCCACCTGTATCACTGCTAATGAATCACACAAAGACAATCGGTGATATCTATTGGTTATGTGGTGACAAACAATTGAGGTCCCAATTAGTTGGGCAATGGTGGGGGGAGTGTGCCCTAACCAAAGTCATAATGCCTATCCACATTATTCCAGATGGTAGTCATAACACTTTAAATCTTACACATATATATTCTAGAACCAAACGAGAGGCTCCTATCCGAGGGAGCTTCGACCCCCATGTATATATTGATGCCATAGGTGTGCCTAGGGGGGTGCCCAACGAATTCAAAGCAAGAGATGAAGTAGCTGCAGGATTTGAATCCCTAATTCCAATGATAACTGCTAACAAAAATGTCAATTGGATCAACTATATCTATTATAATCAGCAGCGCTTTGTCAATTATACAAGGGATGCCCTACAGGGCCTAGCAGAACAGTTACAAGCCACAACCCAAATGACATTTCAGAACAGAATGGCCCTAGATATGATTTTAGCTGAGAAAGGGGGGGGTATGTAAAATCCTCCCCGAAACCATGACATGTTGCACATACATTCCAGACAACACTGGGCCCAATGGTAAGGTGACTATGGCCATAGAGAAGCTAGATAGTCTTGCAGACGAATTAAAGAAGAATTCGGGAGCCACTGACATATGGGATAAATGGTTTGGGTGGATGAATGGCTGGCAAAAGACCCTCTTCCAGGTGGGGACAGCTGTTCTTATAGTGTTCATTATCTTCTTGTTTTTAGCCTGTTGCATACTCCCCTGCATACAGAAATATCTGCAGAAAGCAGTGGATAAGACTGTAGATAACGTGACCCCTACCTTCCTACACCAAGATATCACAGACCTCGAAGATGACACCCCGCATACACCCCTACAAACACATCAGTTTAAACAGACAACTGCCTTCCTATAGGGATAGAGTAGGGAAAGCATCTGTCTTGACAGGTGAGTCTCACGTGTGGAGATGTAGTGGGCTAGCCACTGCGGGATACCCGCGGAGTGAAGCGTTCGATGCTTGTCAAGACAGATAGGTTGCGGGCAACTAGGGATATATTAGGGACAGCAGCAGTTGTTATGGTAAATAGCCATTTTAGGGGGGACTGTTGTGGAAATAAGGTCTGCGCATATTTCCTAGATAGAGAAAATGTCTATTTACTCATTTCATGATATATATCGTATAAAGCTAAACACACATATTTTAATCAAGATGGCTGCTAGAAGCTTCTAATCCCTCCTTCCCCCCCCTCCTAACGTCGACTAACTACCTCGTGCATCAAGATGGCGCCGGGAAAACCGTGGGAGACCCTCATGGCCCCGGTGACATCACCTACAGTAGGCAGAGCATTAGAGCAAGCACTTAACACCTAACCAATTGTTGATGTATTATTCCATGTTATCTCTGACAATGCATATGATGTAATTTTGCTTTAAAAGGGACTTGCCGTCCCCTCTGAATAAACATTCCTCAAGTTATTCAACAACCTGGAACCTGCGTCTGGTGTGAATTACTTCAGGGAGCGTGCACGCATTGTTTCATTGATTTGGCCAGGGGCAGATACACAAAGAAATAATCAATACTTTAATTGATTTTTCCACTTCAGTTATAAAATATTTTAATTAATTAATTAAATAAATTGAACCCCTGAGGGTTAAAAAATAAATAAAAAGTTAATCCTCAGGGGTTAAAAAAAATTAGATTTAATACTGTGATCTCTATTTGATCGCTGTAGGCAGTGATCGACTGGCAGGGAAGGGGTTAATTTTTATTTGGACTAGGTAAAGGGTTTTTTTTTTTTTTTTACTTAAACGTTATTAAAACATTTTTTAAGCTTAATTTTTTACTTTTTAAAGGTTATTTTAAAACTTTTTTAACGTTAACCCCTAGTTAGCCTAACGCCAAATCCCCCAATTCCCCACTAACTTCCACCCACCCCAGCTAGCTAAATATATAATTTTAAAATATTTTAATTAATTAATTAATTAATTAAATAAATTTAACCCCTGAGGGTTAAAAAAAAGAATTAACCCTCAGGGGTTAAAACTAAAAAATCAGATCATAGTAAAATGTAATCCCTGACAATTGATCACTGTAGTCAGTGATCAATTGGCAGGGAAGGGGTTAATTTTTTATTAAAATGGGTAAGGGGGGGGGGGACTTTAAATAAACTTTATTTATTTTTCCAGCAGGGGGCAGGATCAGCACTGATCCGGCTCCCTGCACTTCACACAGAACCCGGAAGTGCAGGGAGCCGGTAGGTAAGTATACAGAGCACATGTGCTCGCTCAGACTTGCGGTCAGAGCGAGCACATGTGCTGGGCAGCCTGACCGGGTGCTCCCGGTATGCCTCTAATGCAGAGGCATACCGGAGCACCATTAACCCCGCTTCGCCGGTCTGGCGGCACTGGTGTCTGAAGGAGGAGGAGTCTGTCTACCATTCTCCCTCGCGGTTCCCACAATTCCCAGCACAGGAACCGCGAGGGAGCATGGTAGACAGGCTCCTCCTCCTTCAGCCATCAGTGACACCAGTGACTGGAGTGCCGCCGGACCGGCGAAGCTGCCACCCGGTCCGGCGGCTCCAGCCTGGAACGCGGCCGCCTCCCCTCTCCCTCCCTCCCCCTCCATCATCTCTACCATCTCACATGCCCCTTTCCTGTGTCTCTCCCTTTCCCCTCCCCTCCATCATCTCTCTATTCCCCTCACCATCTCTGCCCCCCTTTCCTGTGTCTCTCCCTCTCCCCATCTCCCCCCTCCACCATCTCTCTATTCCCCTCCCATCTCTCCCCCTTTCCTGTGTCCTCTCCCTCTCCCCATCTCTCCCCTTCCCTGTCTCTCCCTCTCCCATCTCCCTCCCCTCCACCATCTCTGCCCCCCTTTCCTGTGTGTCTCCCCATCCCCCATTTACCTTAGAGGCGGGGGCCGGCCGTGTTCAGGCTGGAGCCGCCCGGGCCGGGTGGCAGCAGCGGTCTGGCGGCACTGGTGTCTGAAGGAGGAGGAGTCTGTCTACCATTCTCCCTCGCGGTTCCCACAATTCCCAGCACAGGAACCGCGAGGGAGCATGGTAGACAGGCTCCTCCTCCTTCAGCCATCAGTGACACCAGTGACTGGAGTGCCTCCACCGGCAAAGCTGCCACCCGGCCCGGTGGCTCCAGCCTGGAACGCGGCCGCCCCCCTCTGATTGCCACCGGAAATTTCCCGGTATCCCGGTGGGCCAGTCCGGCCCTGACTGCTAGGATTAAACAGTATCTGATTTAAATATGATGTGGACTCCTTCTCCCATGATTTTCAGCCAGTGACCTAAGAGAAAGAAAATCTGAATTCATGATGGCTATTCAAGTGCCACAAATTCAGCCTGGATTCAAGAATTACTTGTTTTGGAGAAGAGGAAAAGGTAACTAGGGCTTGCCATTGGGGTTTAGAATTTGGGTCTGTGTTGCACCCATGTAAAAATGTTGGTGGTATTTATAAACAGGTTAACCTGCAAGGTATATTCTCTAATCATCAAGCTGTGATTATAGAACCAAACTGCAAAATTAGAAGAAAATAAATCAATGCTACAATGAGCTCCAGCGAGTCTGGATTGTAGATTTTATATAAACTCAAATCGGTTCTCAAGTGTACAGGACTCTTTCCTTCTTCACTAAACCCAATATGATACATAATATGAAATACTTAAGAGTGGCCTTTTATTGTGGCCAGCCAAGGCACACCTGTGCAATAATCATGCTGTCTAATCGGCATCTTGATATGCCACACCTGTGAGGTGGATGGATTATCTCGGCAAAGGAGAAGTGCTCACTAACACAGATTTAGACAGATTTGTGAACAATATTTGAGAGAAATAGGCCTTTTGTGTACATAGAAAAAGTCTTAGATCTTTGAGTTCAGGTGTTGCGTTTATAATTTTGTTCAGAGTAGATAAAATTAAAATGTAGTTGACCGGATATTTTTTCGATTTAGATATTTTGATCTGAAATCCTTTTGAATTCAATTTGAATTCCTGACAATTAGTGCTAAACCATAACAATGATGGACAAAAGTTGGAGAATTTTTCTACATCCCACAGTTTTTACATTCTGATTTAATATGCAAAATAAATTCCAGGTTTAGTTAAACAACCCTGTGGAAGTCTGTTGGGATGTCAGGAGCCTTACAGATAAGAAAGTAAAATGTTGGCACGCAACAGAAGGCACAGGTTGCCAAGAAAACGCCAATAATGAGATGAGATAGATATTATGGGCTCTGAATCAATGTTAAAAATGAAAGATATTTTACTTTAATAATACAATATTGTCCGTAGACGTTAAGTTCCTTTAAAAAAAATAAAAGTGAATCCAAATTTAGGTAACGGAGTTGTGAGAATCCATATGAACTGTTTTATGACCAGAGGCTGTGTTGATGGATTGCGCTGCAGTGTGCTGCAGAACCAGTTTGACAATATGGGTTAAAGTCATTGTAATTTAGGGCTGACACCATGCACACATTGGAAAAAGACAATGAGACAATGAGATCCTAGGGGACATAGGAGTGGCCATGTCTGGAGGGCGGCTATGACCTTTTTTGGGTTCACTGATGCGAAATAGAAGTTGCATAGACCAGGCTGGAAGTGATTTGCAATGCAAATGAACAGCTTTCTCACTGGGGCCCATATCCCTGAGCTGTCAGATATTCACAACAAGCGCTGATATAAGTAGGTCATCTTTTTCCCTGTAGAATCCATCCCTTCGATGTATGGAACGTGGGTTTCTGTATATAGAACACTCAATATGATTAGCTGTTACAATGCCACCCATGCTGCCTATTTTCCTGAAATACAAAAGCACAGCACATGAGCCTCCTACAAGAAAACAAGAGGCGTTCTCTGACAAATCCTGTGTGACATTAGTAATAATAATAATATTTTTATATTTCCGTTTCGAAAAAATTATTTTACTTTAAATAACATTGGCTTTTGGACATACCTCTGTAAGCTCAGCAGGTTAGGTATCTAATGTGGTATCTGATGTGGGTCTAATTAATTTTATTTTAGGGGCCCGGCTGATAACTTTTTAAGGAATTTATCTTTGAAAGAACTAACACCCAAATATATTTAGGTCTATTCAATGAGCTCTGATTTTGGAGTATTACAAATATTAAGCTGAAAAAAATATATTTAAAAATAAATACTGCAAGGGAATTTTTTTTTTTTTTTAAATTCTGTTATTTTTGGAGTAAAACGTTTAATTCTCCACGATTACTGGTTTAGTGATTAAACACCATTCTGAAAATACAATGGTCAAGATTTGAGATATTTGCACTAAAAAGGTATAATAACCCTTTCACTACTCTCCATTCCCAAAGTCGGGGGTACACCGCGTGCAAACTTGCAAACAAAATTAATTTGTTGCAAAACAATGTAGTTTGCAAGTTACGCTGAGCCTTCCTTTTGCGCTGTGAGCACCTGTTAAACACTGGATTCAGACAGATGTTCCCTCTCCAGTTTGTGCCAGACAGGTCTCTAGCAGAGTACTGCGCACAGATTGTTAGGTGGTTATTCACTAAACTCTGAATTATAGCAATTAAAAATCCAAATTTAGGCTACAATAGTCAAACTTAGGAGAAAAATAACTAAAATTCTTATTATTATTATTATTGCCATTTATATAGCGCGAACAGATTCCGTAGCGCTTTACAATATTATGAGAGGGGATTTAACTATAAATAGGACAATTACAAATAAACTTACAGGAACAATAGGTTGAAGAGGACCCTGCTCAATCAAGCTTACATTCTATAGGAGGTGGGGTGTAAAACACAATAGGACAGGAATTTGCAATCAATTAAGGTGGGCTGCCCTTTAGGAGAGGGCAAGAGACAGGTATGTGAGGTAGGGGTTAGTCTTGGAGGCCATAAGCTTTCCTAAAGAGATGGGTTTTAAGGCACTTCTTAAAAGATGCAAGACTAGGGGAGAGTCTGATGGCGGGAGGCAGGCTATTCCATAGGAAGGGAGCCGCCCGCGAGAAGTCCTGCAAGCGCGAGTTGGCCGTACGGGTGCGGACAACGGACAGGAGGTGGTCACGGGCAGAGCGGAGAGACCGAGAAGGGACATACCTATGGATCTGTGAGGAGATATAAGAAGGGCTAGAGTTGTTCAGTGCTTTATAGGTGTGAGTTAGTGCCTTGAATTGACTCCTATAGCACACAGGAAGCCAATGGAAGGACTGGCAGAGGGGTGAGGTGTGAGAGAACCGGCTAGAGAGGAAAATCAGTCTAGCAGCAGCGTTCATTACAGACTGTAGGGGTGCAGTACGGCTTTTGGGAAGACCAAGCAGGAGAGGGTTACAATAATCCATGCGGGAAATTACTAGAGCATGGACAAGCTCCTTGGTGGTATCTGGTGCAAGAAAGGGGCGGATGTGGGCTATGTTTTTAAGATGGAATCTACAGGATTTGGCAACATGCTGGATGTGAGGCTCAAAGGTGAGACCAGAGTCAAGTATGACACCAAGACAGCGCGCTTGCAAGGATGGGCTGATGTTGGTACCACAAACTTGAAGGGAGAGCGAAAGAGGAGGATCAGTATTAGGAGGAGGAAAGACAAGGAGCTCAGTTTTTGAGAGATTGAGTTTCAGAAAGCGGGAGGACATCCATTCAGAGATGGAAGAAAGGTAAGCAGTGACACGTTGCAGGACAGCAGGGGAGAGGTCTGGGGAGGAGAGATATAGCTGGGTGTCATCAGCGTACAGGTGGCAGTGGAGTCCAAATGAGGTAATAAGTTTGCCAAGAGAGGCAGTATAAAGAGAAAATAGAAGGGGACCAAGGACAGAGCTTTGGGGGACTCCAACCGAGACAGGGCGAGGGGAGGAGGTATCATTAGAAAAAGAGACACTGAATGAGCGTTGGGAGAGATAAGAGGAAAACCATGAGAGGACAGAGTCACAGAGACCAAGCGATTGCAAAGTTTGAAGAAGGAGAGCATGATCAACGGTGTCAAAGGCCACTGAGAGGTCAAGAAGAATTAGTATGGAGTAGTGGCCTTTGGATTTAGCTGCGATTAGGTCGTTAGTAACTTTGATAAGGGCAGTCTCTGTAGAGTGGAGAGGGCGGAAGCCAGATTGAAGGGGGTCAAGGAGAGAGTTGGAATTGAGGAAATGAGACACACGGGTAAAGACAAGTCTTTCTAGAAGCTTTGAGGAAAAAGGGAGCAGGGATATGGGACGGTAGTTAGAGGAGGTGGACGGGTCAAGGGATGGTTTTTTTAGTATAGGTACTACAGTGGCATGTTTAAGGTCAGCAGGGACGATGTCAGATGAGAGCGAGCAGTTGAAGATGTGTGTTAGAGAAGGCACGAGACAAGTGGAGAGAGATCTGATAAGGTGAGATGGGACAGGATCGAGGGGGAAAGTGGTGGGGCGAGAGGAGCAAAGAAGAGCAGCCACCTCTTGGTCAGTGGCTGGGGAGAATGTCTGAAGGGTAGGAAAGGTATGATATATGTGTGATTGAGAAACAGAAAGGCAAGGAGGGGAGAATTCTTTCCTTAGCTGTTAAATTTTGTCAGTGAAGTAACATGCAAAGTTATCAGCAGTAAGGTTGGTTTGGGGGGTGGCCACAGCGGGGCGAAGAAGAGAATTAAAGGTGTCAAAGAGACGCCTGGGGTTGCGGGAACATGAACTAATGAGAGAGGAAAAATAGGACTGTTTGGCAAGGGCAAGGGCTGCACTGTATGAACACAATATGAATCTATAGTGGAGAAAGTCTGACTAAAAGCCAGTGAAACCTCTGGCAACAAAGTTGTTTAACTCTGTATGTGCATTATGCAGTGTTTCAAACTGAAATGCTGCAAATATAGACTAAAAACACCATGACCACTTCAAATCACTGAACAAAGGGGCATGTGGCAACAATGCAGCAAACTGCAATGGACTAGTGCTGTGGCAATATGACAATATATAGGGCAATATGAATGGTGGAGTTTATATGGAGACATTATGATACGTATTGGGCAAAATTACGTTACGGGGGATATGCAACATAGGGAAAATGATCTTGGGGGAATTATATTATTTGTAAGAGGATTGTATGATTTGTTGGGTAATAGCCCCATTGAGAGGCATGTAGCACAGAATAAGGGTGCAAGAGTATGCAAAATGTAACATATTCTCAGAATTTTATTTAAAATATTGTTTTCCTATCTGTAACGTAATTCTTCTAAAAATTATAAAATCAAATTAGAATTAAAAAAATATATATATTATTTGAGCAATAAATATTGTGCTATTTATGAATAATGAGAGGAAAAATCAATATATGCTTCAAATTCTCCAACACAGAAAGACCTTCTTTAGTGATCATTTTTTCGTAAATTACTTGATAGAAGAAACATTCAAAGGGAATACAGAGAGAAGTAAAACAGAAATGACTTAATCAGCCTGTTCACTGGTTTGAAATGAGTTTCTTCTCATTCTTATTTGCATTTCTACTATTTTCCCATTTTGTAAGTCAGTTGTCAACTCACCATGTGTCACTGTTTAATGAGACTCCGCTGAATTTCTAATTTTTCAGCTTCTTGTTGCTTGGCAGCCAGCGTTCAGCCGCATTAGAACCTTCCAATAATCCCAGTAAATTTAAGTGTTGTAGTAGCCTATTCACAGGTGGCCCGAGTGTAACCACCAAGGACTCCCTTTCCCGTATGTGATTATGGCCCGAGTGATTATAGCCAGTATATCTGTTCCAGACAAACACAAGCCGAGACTTAGTGAAGGGTGAAGAAGAACTGTTTTATTAGAAACAATGGCACAATGGTTATTGCACATCCTTTGGCGTCTAGGTGTCCATACCTGACCAGGTAATTTTATTAGCGGCCAGACACCTCGACGTCTAATAACATGTATACATAACAGACAGGGTTCCCATGCCCGCATCCCCAAACCTGTGTCAACACAAGATGGCTTTTCCTGAGTGCCCATTCTGTCCAAAGGGTGCTCGGATCAGAGGTGTCTGGCCGGAATGGTCTAGATGTTAAGTTTTGACGAGGCCATGAGCATCCTCCGATCCAGGTCAGAGTGTCATGGTGCTGGGTGGAAAGTCCCGGTTACTTTCATCAATGTCACTTTCCGTTAGTACATCAAGCTCCTTCATGTTCTTGTTACTGTTCAACGCCTCACCGCTTCCTCTGTCATCCCTTTAAATAGCTTACTGTTTGGTGGTCCTGGGACCAAGAGCGACCACAAAGACGTTTTACTGGATCGCAGCATCTACGCAATATGAGTTGAAGTTCCAGGTGATTTGTAGATTGCTCCCAGTCAGGTACGCTGTGCCTCTGCGAATCTTCTCTGGGGTTCTGACATCTCAGGGACCATTGAATGGGGTGCTGGGCCAGGAGGCACGGCCTGGAGGGGGAAAAATGAGGGTAATCATAGTTCTTTTAGTGGTAAATAGTTGTGGTTGGGAGCTCTAGTTATAAGTGAGCAGGTGGTCTGTCACAAGTGTCTATTCACTGAACTGGGAATAACAGAGAATTGATATTGTAATTGCAATTCGTAACCCAAAAGAGAAAAAAATGAAACAAACATCTCAGATTCTTCCTTTTTTCCTCCTACTTTTTGGCCTGAAATGTCAAATTCTATTTTCAATTATCTACAATTGTAGGTTTGTGCAAAAAAAGGCCCGCTTTTTAACACCGCAATTAATAATTCATTTATTCTGACCTCTCACCTTCCTAGTCATCAATCATACCACCCAACATGGGCAAAAAAGAAACACTTTAAGTTTAGGGATGGATGGCCAGGCATGAGACTCTTCGGAGAAATGTAAGGTGACTTACTAATAACAATGTATGCAACTGGAATCTAATTTAGAAGAACAATGCATCTTATTTACACAGACTGATTTCTAAACACATTTATTGTAGTTTAAATACACATTAGTATTCAACAGAAGACAAAAAAAAAAAACAAAGGATCTAATGGGTGTTCCCACCTCTCAGACCTTCAGTCTTTAGAGTGCAGCACTATATCTAAAGGAGAGGTGAGTGAATTCCTCTTCAGAGTGTTTAAACACTTACCCTCTATGTAACACTTTGTATATAATGTACATAAATGGAAACAAAGAAAGACATGAAAATAATTGTGCAGTATATTTAGTAGTGCCCCAAAAAGGTTGCGTGAGTTGTGAATATAAGTGAACTCACATGTTTTAGAGCCTTTTCCAGTTATAAGGCTCTAAACTCCCAGGCGCCTTCCAGCTTTTGGGGCACTACTAAATATACTGCACAAATATTTCTATGCCTTTCTTTGTTTCCATTTATGTACATTATATGCAAAGTGTTACATAGAGGGTAAGTGTTTAAACACTCTGAAGAGGAATTCACTCACCTCTCCTTTAGATATGGCGCTGCACTCTAAAGACTGAAGGACTGAGAGGTGGGAACACCCATTAGATCCTTTTATTTTTTTGTCTCCTGGTGAATACTTATGTGTGGTGGGGTATAAGGAGTACCCACAGAGTGTATACAGCAGCTAAAACCTATTTTATATCTATACGATAACACTATACAGCGGCCCCAATTCCACACCTTTTCTGTGTATAAATATTCTGTTAAATACACATTACTGGGAGTATTATTGCTGTGGAGCTCTGTAATACACTCAGACACATTACTGGGAGTATTATTACTGTGTAGCTCTGTTATACACTCAGACACATTACTGGGAGTATTATTGCTGTGGGGCTCTGTTATACACTCAGACACATTACTGGGAGTATTATTGCTGTGGGGCTTCGTTATACACTCAGACACATTACTGGGAGTATTATTACTGTGTAGCTCTGTTATACACTCAGACACATTACTGGGAGTATTATTGCTGTGGAGCTCTGTTCTACACCCAGACACATTACTGGGAGTATTATTGCTGTGGAACTCTGTTATACACTCAGACACATTACTGGGAGTATTATTGCTGTGGCGCTCTGTTATACACTCAGACACATTACTGGGAGTATTATTACTGTGTAGCTCTGTTATACACTCAGACACATTACTGGGAGAATTATTGCTGTGGAGCTCTGTTATACACTCGGACACATTACTGGCAGTATTATTGCTGTGGAGCTCTGTTATACACTCAGACACATTACTGGGAGTATATATAGCTGTGGAGCTCTGTTATACACTCAGACACATTACTGGGAGTACACTCAGACACATTACTGGGAGTATTATTACTGTGGAGACACATTACTGTACACCCAGACTATTATTGCTGTGGACTGCTGGAGTATTATTGCTGTACACACTCAGACACTACTGGGAGTATACACTCAGACACATTACTGGGAGTATTATTACTGTGGAGCTCTGCAATACACTCAGACACATTACTGGGAGTATTATTGATGTGGAGCTCTGTTACACACTCAGACACATTACTGGGAGTATTATTGCTGTGGAGCTCTGCAATACACTCAGACACAAAACAATATAAAGCTCCTATGAGGGACATTAGGATAGAAAAGATGGACAGAGTCGTTTGGGTTTACAAAAGGGACTGTCCCTTCTAAATAGGGACACTTGGGAGGTATGTGAATAATGATGAAAAGTCTAATACTTGCAGGATTATTCACTAAACTCAGAATTTGATATTTTTCTCTATGATAACTGATGTAAGTTGACAGTTTTACTTTAATCTAAAATGTACAGCCGCGGGGATGCATCTCTCTGTATATTGTCTAGTAATTATTTCAAGTAAAGAAACAGAGATTTGTGTTTTCTCAGTTCTGTTCTCATTGCACGGTGTTATTGTCTTCTTCAAAGCTGTTTTTAAAGTATATTTACAGGGAATGAAAAATTGCCTGGCCCTGGGGTCATAAAACCGCTGGCTCGTGAGAGAATTTCACTGTTCACACATTTAGATCATCAGATTCCTCCATCTTACAGAGAGACAGGGAATGGCATTATCTGGCATTAAAACAGGGCAATCTGTGTGAGATATTACATGAATACATGCAAAGATTTTAACTCATTGACATGTATCACAGTCATTCACACGGCAGAAACCGGCATCAAATCTCCTTATACAGATATCATGACACATCCTCACTATTTTGGTTTAAAGAGAGCATTTGAACAGGTTTTGTTTTTCATTTTTTTGGATAACACATTACAAACAAAAGCTGCAGATCACACGTGTAGCCTTTACAAGTCCTCCCCTTCTAACCCCGCCCAGACTTTCTGTGGCTGTCCAATCACAGACTCCCCAATGCAGCTCAATGAGAAGTCTTTGCAAGGCAGGTGCTCTGGGCAATTGCTGCCTCTTGGGTTTAGCTCCAATGCAGCCTGATTTTATCCCAGTAGTTTGTTTCATTTACAGCTTTATCTTCTACTAAAAGCCATGCTATAATTGATCGACTTCGCAGGACAAAGCTTATGCATTATTCAAGAAAAATTAAAGACACAAACTTTATAAATTCACATAGACATACAGCAGAATTCCATACAATTATGAAATCCTTATCAGGATAATGCAACGATTGGTAGTAATCTCTGCATATATATATTGGCAATATTACAAAAAAAAATATATAAAGCTGCGTAAAATCACATAATTTTACTTTTCTTCAATTAATCTAAATAAAGCATACAACAAAACTATAGACATCTGATAGAGAGAAGATTTGTATGACTTAAAAAATAATAAAAGAGTACAAATGAGTTTTAAATTTTTTTATAGGCAGCAACTCACCACAAACTTCAGTTTATTTAATTGTTTTTTGTTCAAAATGGCCATTGACCTTTTTATTTTTGGCTCCTATCACCATGGGCACTTAAAGGACCACTATAGTGCCAGGAAAACAAACTCGTTTTCCTGGCACTATAGTATTAATAGGTCCCCCCCACCCTCAGGGTCCCCCTCCCGCCGGGCTCTAGGGAGAGGAAGGGGTTCAATCCCTTACCTTTCTCCAGCGCCGGGCTCCCTCGGCGCTGGGGTCTCTCCTCTCAGTGAGACAGCCACTAGAGGCTGGATTAACCCATATGTAAATATAGCACTTTCTCTGAAACTGCTATTTTTACAGCAGGCAGGGTTAACCCTAGATGGACCTGGCACCCAGACCACTTCATTAAGCTGAAGTGGTCTGGGTGCCTATAGTGGTCCTTTAAGCTCTGTTATAGTTCAGTAGTTAAATATATTCACATCTATACAATCTGAACAACCTTAGAGGTCTTTGGCGTGTGATCGTCTTCTCTTGAACAAATCTGAATCACGGTCACAGGATAACCTCACACAGCAATTTGCACATCTGTGATATAAATAATTCTGAGGAAGATTTTTTTTTATATTTGTGTGACATTTGTCATTAAAATTAAAATGGTTGCTGTAACACAACCCTACAAAGAGACATTTAGCTTGATATCCCCCTCCAGGTCCCATGGGGTTAACTAATTAAAAATAACAGATCTATGAAGGGTTAATTAGCCTTACATTACACATGGATTTTACAGCAAACCGTTGCACATACAGACTCCAGGCACCATGACCAATTCAAATCACTGAAGTATTGATGGTGCTTGGGGTAGTTCTTTAAGGCTTAATCCTTTCTGGCATGTAAAGAGTTAAGTCTGCTGAGACCTGAGATAGCTGTGAACCACAAAAGGTTAACATTGTGTAGGAAGAGAGAATTTTGCAAAGAGTTATTGTATTTGGGGTGGTGGGGCTGAAAAATGCAATACCCTTCTCGTGGTTCTCTGACCTGAAAATTCTAATCGGTGTAATCACCCACGAGTGCACATTTCCATGCGGGCCCTTCTGGCACACACTGGTACATTTCACAGAGCTTTAGTGAGGACCCGCGGATAGCCCAGTGTGGTCGCGATGCACCGTCAGCGCTAGGAATGCTTTCAATGCTCGATGACATTCTAGTGTGTGTCACTGTATCTTTTGGTGGTAGGAATGCTTGTCCTGGGTAGGTAGCTTCGATGACGAGTGTACTTGTTGTTTTGTTGTTGTTGTTTTTTTTTTTTTTATACAAATACCCTGCCTGCTCCATATATGAGCAGTCTTCCCTTCACTAAGACTTTTTATTTATACTTTTTCCTTTTATTTTGTGTTTGTATCACAGATCGACATCATAAGTTACAGTACCATTTATCATTCTTTCTCACGGTGACACATTTTCTAATACACAATAGATTCATCATACATATATAAACACTCCTCCAGCACCTGTCAGGTATGGTAACTATTTCCCTGGTCCTGTGCTTTAGGTAGTATTGCTTCCTTCAGTGATTCCTCCATGAGAGTTATAAGGTAAGTGATATCTTAATATAACATAATACAAAATGTGTAACATGAAATATAACATAATGTAAAGTAAAAGTTGATATAGCAAGTATGAAGGACATTACTATCCCTGTCCACAGTACTCATCTATTGTGTGGTTGGTGTAGTTCGGATCCAGAAGTCCCTTTGTTGGCAGGCCCCCCCTGTGCTATAGCAATTTTTCCTTTATTTATTTACAGTAGCTTGAATATCTATGTTCGGACACCGCCACCCCCTTTACCCCTAGGTTCCCCTGTGATTATTATCGTGTGATTGAGCTATCCCTTGATTGCCTTCCAGGTGCTGTGGACACTCTCATGGAACCCCTTTCTAGTGGTAACCTTTATATTTTTTTTCATGGTTCCCAGATTTTTTCATATACATGTACTTTGTTGTTTAACCCTTTAAGGACCAAACTTAAGGGGTTAAAGACCATCTAATTTCCTCCATCACCCTTACATTTTCTCCCCGAGACAGCCATCTTAGATGGTTGATTAACCTTTCCTCCATCACCCTTACATTTTCTACCCAAGACCACCATCTTCGATGGTTGATTAACCTTTTTCCAATTTGCCACCACTTCTATTTTTGCTGCTGTGAGCATAAAGTATAGCAAGTTTTTGTATTTGTGTTTGTGTTGAGATGATGTAGACTCAGGTACATGCAAGAACATCGTCGGGATATCATCAGGACATCTAAGGCCAGGAGAAACCCAATACCTCCTTGATCGTATACCTCACCTTCCTCCAGTATTTTTGTACTATGGAGCTTTCCCACAATATTTGCTGAAGACCACCCATTTCTTTGTGACATCACCAGCATATCAGGGAGATAGAGCCAGCTATGTTATGTATGTTTTGTGGTGTGATATACCACCTAGTGAGTAGTTTAAGGTTTGCTTCCTGTAAGGGTATATTTATATGTGAGTGAAATGTCCTCTGAAACACCAAGAGCCATGTCTGGTCAGGCAAGGGGTTTGTTAGGTGGTTTTTCCATACTCTCGTATACCGAGGCAGTGTCGTTTGCTTGGCGACTTGCAACATAGTGTAGCAGGATGACAATGTTTTAGTAGGTGTTGTCGTCGGTCAGCAAATTTGTTCGTATTTAGTTTTTCGCTCTGATATCTGTCTCTGGGATAGGAAGGGTGTTAATGAAGTGTTTTAATTGGTGGTCCCTTCACTTGTCTAATGTTTGAGGATTAACTTCGAAGAGTTATTAACGCTCTATCCAGGAGTTGGCTGATGGTTGTTTGATACTACTGAAAATTTGAAATAATAAATTTAACAAAAACAGTAGGTTGTCTTATTGCATGGCCACCTAATAGTAATTACTGGCTAAAAGATAGGAAACGGTCACATAAATACAAACTAATCACACAAATTAAAGAAACATAAAAAAAAAAACGACCAAAATAATTACTGAGCGAAAAAGTGTGAACACTGTGTCATAACCCAGAGTTTAAGACTATACACAAATTATAATCTATGTAACTATGTAAAATCTATACTACTCAACAAAAGTTATCTAACACCCTAACTTTCACATACAAATGCACCCCTACATTCGCACTTAGTAATACTACACAAAGAAACCTTACTTTAATATACTTTGTCAGCATACAGAAATGCAGAGTTACTTGCAACAAAATACCCAGCATTCCCAAACACTTTACATGTATTAATTAGTATACTTGGAGAAAGAAAAGAAATAGAAAAGACAACAACAGCGCTCTCTGTATTAATTAAAACAAGGAGTAGTATATAAGAAATTTGTACTCACATTTTACTGAGCAGACAAACCACTCAGTGGATAAGGTATGAGTGGTATAATCTCCACCTTGGATTTCTTTCATGAGGTCCTCCTCACTGTAAAAAAAAAACTTGGTGCCAGGCAATAAAATATATCCACAACACATTTTAATTTGTACAGAGAGACAATTGTTGTTGTCTTTTCTATTTCTTCTAGGTTCTCACTGTCACCATATTGCTGAGATACCCACTAACTACTTCCTCATACATATCCTATTAGTGGGGATTATTCCACTGAATACCATGCACACTAGAGCTGGTATTAGCTCTTAAAAACGTGAGTAGGATTACATAAGATCTATGAACTATTAGGACTAGAAACTATTGGGATCATACTACCAGAGTTGAGCGAACCCGAACTATAAAGTTCGGGTTCATACCGAACATTACGATTTTTTGACCCCGAACCCAGACATTTCAGTAACAGTTTGGGTTCGAGTTCGGTGTTCAGCGATTTAATGGCGCGTTTTGAAAAGCTGGAGGGCAGCCAATCAACAATCGTTTGACTTGTGTGCCCTTAGAAGCCATCGCAGCCATGCCTTCTAATGGCATGGCTGTGATTGGCCAGTGCAGCATGTGACCCAACTTCTATATAAGCTGGAGTCACTTGAGATCTTATTAAACATGTCTAGTAAACAGTGAGCAGCCAGTGGCTGATCACTGTAAAAAAAATAAAAAAATAAAAAAACCTATTGGCCCCCACCCCTGAACGGCAGGTGGGGGCCCTAAAGTAAAATAAGGGGGGGGGATCTATTGTCCTTCCCCCTTCCCCACCCCTGCATGGTGGGTGGAGGCCTAAATAACAATGGGGGGACCTACTGTCCTCCTCCCCGGGCCCCCACCGCTGCACGGTGGGTGGGTACCCTACATAACAATGAGGGGGGGGACCTACTGTCCTCCCCACCCTGCGTCCACCCCTGAGCGGGCCCTAAATGAAGGGGGGAATAAAATAACTAACCTGTAAATTAAAATAAATCTTACCATTTGATGTCTTCTTTCTTCTAAAATCTTCATTTTTCAGCCCCAAAAAGGCCAAATAAAAAACCATAATACCCGTCGAATTTAAAATAAAATAAAAAATCTGAGCGCAAAAAAAAAAAAAAGATGAAAAAGGAATTTTTATTTTTTATTTTAAGTTCGACAGGTATTATGGTTTTTTTTATTTGGCCTTTTTTGGGGCTGAAAAATTAAGATTTTAGAAGAAAGAAGACATCAAATGGTAAGTTTTATTTTTATTTACAGATTAGTTATATTATTCCCCCCTCACTATTTTTAGGGTGAGGGGGGTAGGTAGGGGATAACTTTTATTTGGGTGGGGGGGGGTGACTAGGGGCTTGGGGAGTCACCCATTTAGGGCCCCCACCCACCGCTCAGGGGTGGGGGGTGGGGGGGAGGATAGTAGGTACCCCCTCATTGTTATTTAGGGCCCCCACCCGCCGCACAGGGTTGGGGGCCGGGGGGGGGGGGAACAGTAGGACTTTTTTAGAGCCATTTTAGTGCCCAAAGGTTTGGGTCCCCATTGACTTCAATGGGGCTCGGGGTCAAGTTCAGGTCATGTTCGAGTCTCGAACTAGAACTTTTAGCCGAAGTTCAGCCCAACATCCAGGTGTCCGCTCAACTCTATACTACACCATTTGGTTGTTTCTCTGTGTCTTGTTTTTCATACGGATCCCCAGGTGTCTTCTGATCTGACAAAGAAAAGAAACTCTTCTGCAGAATATGGCTGCTGTTTTTGCAAGTTTGCTTTTATTTAGACATTTTTAGTATTACTTCTCCATTTAAAGTCTCTCTCTGACTATTGGTTCTGTTTTACTATTGAGAATATCTTTTCTAGTGCAACCTTCTGTTCTTTTTTTGTTGTACTGCTCTATCCATTTTTTATTTTTTTTAAGGAGCCCCATCCCTGTTAGGTTCGCTACCTCCCATTTTAGATTCTGTTTGGCTGAACAAGCGCTGATCCTTCATTTTTTAAATTGTATTACTTATAGATGGAAACTTATGCAATCACACTTAAAGAAACTCACAGACAAACTAATACACTGAGAAACACACAACTTACAGAGTTCTTAAAGGGACACACTAGGCACCAAAACAACTTAATAAAGCAGTGTTTGTGTATAGATCAGTCTCACCGTTTGATTCTCTGCCATTTAGGAGCTAAATCACTTTGTTTATATAGCCTTAGTTACACAGCCTTCCTAAGCACTTCATGTAAAAAGACATCTAATGTTTACACTTCCTTTATAGCACAGTCTGTTTAATTAAGCCTTTCTTATCTCCTGCTTTGTTAATAGTTTGCTATACCCTGCAAGAGCCTTTTGTGTGTGATTAAAGTTCAATTTACAGAGAAGGGGATGAAAACATCTAAAGCAAGTTAACATCTGATTGAAACTTAAACCATTGTTTTCATGCAGGCTGTGTAAGTCACAGTCAGTGGAGATGTGGATAGGGCTGCATAAACTGAAACAAAAGTGACTTAATTCCTAAATAGCGTAGAGTTGAGCAGTGAGACTGCAGGTTCATGATCTATACACCAAAACTGCTTCATTAAGCTAAAGTTGTTTTGGTGCCTATAGTGTCCCTTTAAACCTTACTGATAATGACAAACATGAGTATAAAACTGGAAGCCAAACGGCATCTGAGTCAGAATCCAAATTATAGAGAGAATGAATGGGACAGACTGTGCTTTCTGCTATCATGGATACAGCAGTAATTTGTAAATAAACCTTTCAGCTTGTTACAGCTCCACCTATAAACCAGCCTGTCGAAAACACTCATTATAGATGATGGATGATGTCGCTACTCCCAATACTCTCATTTATAGTCAACACTGCCCTAACTTCCCTTCCACATTATCTATTTTGAGATGATCGGTCCTCTCAGAGCAGTTTCTAAACTTACATTTTTACCATTAAAAGTTACATTATTGTCTTTCTCTGCCATGGTTTGGATTTTTAGTCAAATCTTTCAGTCTTGTGTTAAGGTGAAATGAATGAATGAGTTTATTTTGGAATGTCTATCTGGGTAATTCACTAAACACTGTTATGCACCAAGTGGTGGGTGGGGGGCATATGGCCAAATAGCCATTGACTGCTCACGGTAGCTATAAACTAGCGACTGGGCAGCCATTGCAAAATAACGGTGGGCATCAGGTGGGGGCTTTACATGAAATGTTTATAATTACCATCTGACATATTCTACTTCTACAAAAGAATCCAACTAAAAAATGAAAAACGCGATGCAGGTAAAATCAGGTCCGATGTGAACTCCTTTTAGAGAGAAGTGAGACTTTCCTGTCAGATCACTCTGATTGGCTTACAAGCCAACCAATCAGAGTGTTCTACTGATATTTCGAAGCATGGGAAAACCTTTATAAAGATTTTTCCCACCTTGATACCTCATTTAGCGTGAAGCCTTCAGGGCCTCAAATTGATATTGTCTTCCTGTGTCGCGTTTTTCATTGTATTGTCTATTTTTTATTTTAATTTTTAGGTTTTTTTTGCAAATATTGTGTTATTTCTATTTTCATTATTGGCGTCGGGAACTATGTTTTTTTTGGGGGGGGGGGGCCAAGAAAAGAAGATTTAAGAAGGAAAATGTCTGATGGTAAGTATATACAGGTGTGTGTGTGTGTGTATATATATATATATATGCCACATTAATAGCACTTTTGCTCTGCCACCAGGCATATAGTTCAGATTTTTAAAATCCAGCTCAGATTTGAAAATAGGGTTCCAGCCATTCACCAGCATTTCGTCTGTCTAAAATCTGAACAAGATGATATAGAGAATGCATATGCAACCTTCGGCACTCCAGAGGTTTTGGACTACATCTCCCATGATGCTTTGCCAGTATTGTGGGTGTAAGAGTATTAAGGGGGATGTAGTCCACAAGAGTAAGAGTTTAAGAGTGTTATGGGTTGGTGGGATTCATATGCGGATGGAAAGAAAAACAAACAATGAGTAATACATATCTTTTTGATTTTAATGCTGTCACTGTATGAGAGTGATAGGAGTGAGAATCTTCATACTCACTAAAATCATTTTTCACTTGTGCTACTACTGCATACGACACTATTACTTACACTATTGTGTTTTTCTTTCCATACGCATATGAATCCCACCAACTTGGAATAAGAACAATTATATAAAGTATATACATTGTTTTATATTTTTTTATTTATCTTTGCGCTCCACTTTATACAAACTTTTAAAATCTGAATAAACCTTAGAGTCGCTTCAAAATGCAGACATTGTTAATTAGCGCGAATAATATCTGCGTTTTGCATTCTGAGTTTAGTGTAAAACCCTGTTTGTCTCACACGACAACATTAGGTGACCAAATAGAGGCAGGTAGGGAGAAGCTATCTCTGATTGGTTGAATAAAAATGACATTTATTAAACTGCATTGACATGTCGAATAGATCCATTTGGGTTTCATGCTCGAAAATCTGAAATCGTGAAGGACTGACAAGAGAACTACAAGTTTTAGGTCAATTTATCAATTTAGCTACTTTAGTCTCAAATTGCCAATTTCAGCTGTCCGCAATTAACATATTAGTAATCAAACCCAACACCAAGTCATATTGGGGTATTTTTAAAGGGACACTATAGTCACTTGAACAACTTTAGCTTAATGAAGCAGTTTTGGTGTATAGAACATGCCCCTGCAGTCTCGCTGCTCAATTCTCTGCCATTTAGGAGTAAAATCACTTTGTTAAATCACTTTGTTACAGGTAATGAGAAAAATAACAAATACCAAAACAAATCCATAAATATCTCATACTTCAAACAGCACACAAGACGTCTGTATCTCCGTCTTCACAATGGTTTGCAAGGCGCTACAATTTGTCATTGTATCAAATGGGTTAAATTTTCTGTACCAGTGGCATCTGTGCACAAACAGAACCTCCTTCTAAAGATAAACTCCTCTGCCTTTTCCAAAAAAGAATTCTCCTAGCAACAGGAGCCAGGGATTTGTGGGGGTGGATGGCGCAGACAGCTGGGGAAGCGGTAGAGGGAGTCAGTAGCTGTATTGCTTTGAAATATTAATTATTCATATTTTTATCACTATTGGTGATGCACCAGTGACCATAGTAACAGCAGCAATATTACCCATAATCCTCGTGTGACCTTTACACTACCTTTTTTGGGGGGTGTGTTCTTGGTTGGTGCTGGCTGAGAGAGGTAGGAGTGGTAGTCCGGCAATTTCCTGATTACTTCATGCAATTCAGCTCTGCTCTAACAGATTCAATAAAATGCTCTCTTTAACCCTATCTGATCCAGTGAGTGGGAATGTGTGTCTTTTAATTGATAGCATAAAATCTGATAGTCACATAAAATGATTAGAAAGCTACCAGGGAAATACACGGCAGTGATGATCTGTGTCCTCTAGCACTGGTTTTATGTGTGCATTAAAAGGTCTCCTGGGATTCGAGATTTTCACATTAATGTAATTGTTTCAGAAGTTAAAACACATGGGGCTCATTCTCTGAACTGGGGAAATGTGAGGAGATTGGGGAGAGTCACTGTAAAAATGTTGACTTGTAAGTGAGAACATAATGAAGTTGTTGAAATGATTGCGACGCTATAATGTTGACATATTAAAAAGAATGGGCAACATTGAGGTGATGAGTCATCACCACTCCGGGTACACTCCGTACCCCCCCTAAATATAGCGACGATAATAGAATCATAGGGCTGAGGTGAACCTCTCATTAAAGGTTCGACTTAATGGATAACGGCTCTCAAAGTAATGAACATAACATTTATCAAAAAAGATAGAGTATTTGTTTAATTACTATAGGAGCTATTCTGTGAATTCTCTGCCACAACGCTATCACTGTCCAACCCACCCACTCACCTATACTTTATTGGTTGGACTTGGGACCACTACCCTAAGAAGGCAAGGCTATCCCATTGTGGTCTCATACTGGCTTTATTGCCAGTACATTAGCATCAGAACAAAGTGACATACAGTATGTCACTCTGTTCCGAGCAGCTGCTCTGACAGAGAGCAGTAGAACTTCCTTTAGGTGGGCTATCCATCACTTCCACCACAATCACATAGAGCTGATTGATATATGAAAGAAGAAGCCGTATCTTTAGACAGCGTTTTTAGACAATCTACAGATATAAATGATATGTTGCAGTCTGTTATATAAAGGACCACTAAAGTCAACATTATTTCAACAAAGTGGTCGGGGGGCGATCCTGTATGTTAAACTCTTTAAGGTCAAACATTGCTCTCTTTGCAGAAAGTGCAATATTTACCTCGAAGGTTCAAACACGCCTCTAGTGGTGGCCATGCTGAAAGCATTGGCTTGGACCATCATCAGAGGTAGCCGTGCCTGCACAATGATGCCGCGGGAGACAAGAAAGGCCAGCAGCACTAGGAATACAGGTTTGTTTTACTAATGCTATAATGTTCCTTTAACCTCAGTTGTGATCACAATGACAGCTGAACATGTAGTCTAAACACCCTACTCTCAAAAGCCCCCCTTACCTCCACCAACCATAACCATAACCTCCCCCTAAGCTTACACTAGCCATGTTGCTAGTGCTGTACAACCATGCTGTAATGCTACCATGTTATTGTAAACACTGTGCAATTACCCAGCCGGTATAGTGACGTTGAGATATAAAATTCTCCATTTTCACTTTAAATGTGTATATAACAGGGTTATTGCTAATTTTACACCAAATAGAAATTGGAAAAAAATCTCAGAATCTGCAGTTTTAGCAGCCAGGTAATTGGTGTAAATTTTGCAAATAACTCTTTATATTTTCACAGATCGTAGCATTTCCTGTTTGTTCGCCTTTGTGCCAAACTCTCTTTTGTCTAAGAAGGGATTCCACAAAGAAATGAATGCTGTAAATTGAAACAGAAGATCGACCGGCTTTGTAAAGAAAAAGAAACTAGCCAGGATGGTATCGTAGCAGATAATGCTACAACCTGGAAAATAATCCCATAAAGTGTATTGTTGTAGACATCCAGAGTCAGATGAACTGAAATTCATCTAAATTTTGTGAATGATGGTGGGAATGATACTGTGATCAGAAATGGGTGAAATGAGCAAATCAGCTCCTTATATTAATATGGTGGCCATTGGGTCTGTCCAATCCTGTGTGCTGATTCCTGTCCAATCCTGACACTATATTAATCAATAAATGTTGATAAAACGCCGTCTACCTGTGAAGCTTGGTCAATCATGACAAAAATGGGAGGCTGTGAAGAAAAGGGATTTCAGAGTCACTGCCAGAGCCATTGATGGAGCCGGTTCATGTGACAGTAACTTCCCTTGGAATGTGTAAAATGGATCATGGGGTGCACAATTTCTCTGAATGCAAACTCTGCCCTCCCCCCCAAAAAAAAACGCCAGTTTGGAACTGAGCTGCTGGAAGTGGAGATCAAAAAGGGAAAAAAAAAATAGTTAAAAAATGCTAATGTAAGTTTATGAACCTGGAAGACACATTTAGAATCCCACTTAATAGTTTTAGGAGTCAGCAGCAATATTTGTAAAAGGGTTTGCCAGGCCAATGTGATCCATTTACAGATTATTTGGTTAGACACAGTTGGCTGCACATACACCAAAAGTGCAATGTGCGAAAACCAGATATAATGGCGGACAGACAGCAATCACATTGCTTTCTGACATGCATGTCTCTTAGAAATAGTGTGGAGATATGTTTGCCTTTGTCACTAAAAATGAAAGAAAGGGGAAATTTTCATTAGAACTAGAGACATTCAGTTCTCTCTGTTACACCTCCTTCCGCCTCTCCACTCCCTCCACCTCGCTCCCCTTGCTGGCTCGGAGTGGGCGCATGCGCTTTAAGCCAGCAGTTGGTCCAATCACCGGCTTCTCATTGGATTGGTTGCAGTCCCCATGACGTAATAACGGGGCAAGCAAGGCAGCGCCGGGTGCTGTGTATGGTCCTGAGTTCTGCAGGCATGTAAAATATAAATATAACATTTTTTAAATCTAAATTTACTTGCCCAACGGACTAATGCGGGAGCTCAGTCTACCTGTACATAATGACAATGTGCTTATCCTGACAAACAAAATAATTTCAGATTGGACCACCTGCCTAGAGTCTTGGACATTGACCAGGTTATGCTCTAAACTTAAAATTTCTGTGAATCAAATGTGAATGGAAAAGATGAGACAAAAAGAGTTTCGGGAATAACCCAGAGTGTCTCAACCTCTGTGCCCCCCACAGTGTGCGTAATGTGTGTTTGGTGTGTACTGGAGGAGTGTGGTAGCTGTGGGTAATGTGTGTTTTGTGCACTGGCTGTGTGTAATGTGCTTATGGTGTGGTCCAACTGTGTATAATGTGTGCAATGTGTGCTGGCTGTATGTAGTGTGTGGTGTCTGCTGGCTGTAACTAATGTGTATGCGTGTGTGATGTTTGCTGGCTCTGTGTAGTGTATGTTGTATGTGCTGCCTCTGTGTAGGTTTCTCTTTAACCCCTTAAGGACCAAACTTCTGGAATAAAAGGGAATCATGACATGTCACAAATGTCCATTCCTGATGACATCATATCCATAATCCACGGTGGAACACATTTCCGGGTTGAGGTGTCACATGACTTCCAATAGTGACATCAATTCCGGAAACTGATTTGTCGTTCATCTTGCCAATTGCAATAAAGTTTATGCAGTTTGTACACATATCGGTGGTATAATCCACCATCTTATATAAGGGCAGATTAGTCCACCCAAAATAAAAATCCTATGCTTTCTCAAAGGTGTATTACAGGTTGCTTGGGATGCTTAAAAGCTATGGTCCCAAGCAACCTGTAATATACTTTTGAGACAGCCTATGTTTAGGTGAAACGCGTTAAGTGTTCCAAATATATTGTTTATCTATTGTTTAACTTGTTTTTTGCTTTTATTGTTTTTTTTAACATTAAAGTACGTTTTTATTGGACCTTCTTCTTCTGCTGCTGCTGGATCTTTGGGCTACATCCTTGGTGGGATTAATACCACCTAAGCTTACAGTCTTGTTCAGGGGTAGCCAACCTATGGCATCTTAGATGTGGACTACATCTCCCATGATGCTTTACCATCAATATGACTATAAGAAAATTATGGGAGATGTAGCCCACAGCATTTGGAGTGCAGAAGGTTGCCTACACCTATTAGTAGTTTGCAGTTCTCTCTACGTGTAGTCTTAGAGGTAGCTAAGTAGGTAGCAAGGGGCACGGTCTCGGCAATGTAGACTCCCATTCCTGGTGAGTAGAGGAATATTTGAGGTTTTCTCTGGCAGTGTGTAGTTGGACTCTGGTCCCACCATTTAGCTAGACCGTGTTAGGTAGATACAGTATTGTAGAATCCCATCTGCTGATTATAATTCTGTCCAGCTATACAGTAATGGTGCAGGGGACACTGACTTAGTTTCTGCTAAACTTTAGTCCATTTTCAAGAGATATACCCCCCCACCTCCCCTCCAACCGATGTTACAATTCTTACAGAATCCATGCAATGAGTTTGGTTCCACTTTTGCTACATTGATTACCGCAGCCAATATAGGAGTGCCATCTAGTGGTTATACATAGAAATATCACACCAAACTCTTACCCAGCTAACACTGGGATCTCCATGTGAATTGTAAGAAAATTGAGTCAGGTGAGTCTGGCCTCTTCATGGCGTTTGTCTTTTTTCTTACAAGAATAATAAATAAAAATACATCCTTTTAAAATTCCCTACTTCGGCGCTCATTTTTTGTTTTCTTATTAAATAAGAGGCCTACCCTCCATTTTGTTAATCAAATGTTT
Source organism: Pelobates cultripes (assembly GCA_933207985.1). Taxonomy (NCBI): domain Eukaryota; kingdom Metazoa; phylum Chordata; class Amphibia; order Anura; family Pelobatidae; genus Pelobates; species Pelobates cultripes. The sequence goes on along the minus strand of OW240919.1, from coordinate 12,829,914 downwards.
AACAGGTTGTAACATGTTCAATTTGCAGATCTGTAGTGTATGCAGTTCTGCAGAGGAAGATTTAAATTTTTTTTTTACAAAATTGGTCTTATTTGGCTGCTCTCAACCACTCAGCGCTTCCTCTAAGTGAAAATTATGATGCTGGATGCTGCCGGGGGGAAGCTGAGATCCCCGCTGGAGGAAACTTAAGTGTTAAACTGTTCAAGAACACCTTGAGATAAGAGTGCGTCCAAGGGCTTATTAGCACCAAAACAGTTTTATTGACATGAAGTTGTTTTGGTGCCTGGAATGTAACATAATGGTACATGGAGAACACAGATTCCCCCACTACGTTCAATTATTTAATTTGCTAAAAACTGATTGCTTCTACTAAAATTTTCTTATACAAAATTTGTAGGGTGTCCTCAACTTATTTCAATAAGGCTTAATTTTAAAATGAGAAATAACCATCCTGTTCAGCGCGACTTGCGTTACTAAACTTTAGTCAAGGTAGGCGTTTGGACTTCCCACATAATGAATGTTGTATGAAGATAATGTCACAAGCTTGTGCACCAACGTTAATCATGATCGAACGATCTCCTTCTCTTAGTCAACTTTATTTCCACACAAAAAATATTCCAGTGGAGTTTAACTCCTTCCATCATCCCTTTTGTTTCTGAAGTTATGTCCTTAAGGGGTTAAAAGCTTGGACCAAGGTCTTTTACTGGAATGTTTTTCAGTAATTAGTGGGATAGACTAGCAGTATGAAGAGAAAACATGATAACCCAAAAAAAAGCATAAATATCCTCAACATTGTAGAACGAAGGAACATGACAGCTGCTTGGTCAAACTGGTTTATTTTCTACCTGCATTTACTTTAGATTTTGTTAAAAAAATATGCACAAATACATAAAACTACCTGAACAAAATTGTCTAAATTGTAAAATATTGTTCTAGACCTGCAACATTCTGCAATGTGTTGGCTTGGTTAGACCTGCATTCGGCTACGAAACCAAAATTTAGCTGAACCAGAAACCATGTGACAGTTGGCCAGTGCTTTCTAGCCAAATGCCAAATTATATAGCAAACATAATTTTGTAAATTGATAAAAACAAATAAACAGAATAATAAGCCCCCACATTAGTAAAAGGGGGAATGTTATAACTCCGACAAGCCCCCAATGCTAAGGTAAACCTCTTAGGTGAGTTCTACAATGACAATTCACCTTTCTGCTCTGAGCTAAAAGCCTAAATCTCTATTGTGACAGAAAACGGTGATCTTATGAACCCCTACACACTTACTTACCTGTAAAGCGACTGTGTCATTTTTTAGTATTTCACAGAATTATATTTCTGAAATACTGATCAAGACTAATTTCAGTGAAATTCCAAATAATCCTATATTGCTCACATATTTATACAGAGTAAAATGTAAAGGTTTGACCAGGACCAGGTAAATTTCTGATTCTGGCCGTGAGTTCCAGGCAGTTAGCGTATGTTGTTCGATGCTCCCTGGCACAATCAGTGAACATATTTCAGCCCGGTGTCAATAATCAGGGGCGCTTCACCGGATTATGCTGTATTAAGTGGCCGCTCAACTAGCAGGGGTACATGGGGTCTCTGGGAACTGTGTTATACACATAAAATGTTTTTAACATGGGGGAAACAGGGGATCCCATCACATTGCTGCTCACTGAATCTCCCATGTGGCCCTCAGTCCTTGTCGTTGTCTGTCCCCACCCTTCCTTTTAAACAGTGTACTAGCTGTAATTTAATTAAACTGCTTAGTGTGATCGGATGCTTTCACAAATCCTCACTGACACTGGGTGACTTGTGTTCACTGTACAAACAATGAAATGGAGTGAGGTGTACAGTACTGTCCCCACTTTATCGAGTGTCTGGCTGATATTTGTGCGAGAATTGGGGAACGTCTGCTGAAGATCTGTCTGGAAGATCACTGGCATTACTGATCGGGTATTGCTGGAAGGAAAGGCTGGCTCTCTGTCTGGAAGATCACTGGCATTACTAATCGGGTATTGCTGGAAGGAAAGGCTGGCTCTCTGTCTGGAAGATCACTGGCATTACTAATCGGGTATTGCTGGAAGGAAAGGCTGGCTCTCTGTCTGGAAGATCACTGGCATTACTAATCGGGTATTGCTGGAAGGAAAGGCTGGCTCTCTGTCTGGAAGATCACTGGCATTACTAATCGGGTATTGCTGGAAGGAGAGGCTGGCTCTCTGTCTGGAAGATCATTGGCATTACTAATCAGGTATTGCTGAAGGAGAGGCTGGCTCTCTGGAAGATCACTGGCATTACTAATCGGGTATTGCTGGAAGGAGAGGCTGTCTCTCTGGAAGATCACTGGCATTACTAATCAGGTATTGCTGGAAGGAAAGGCTGGCTCTCTGTCTGGAAGATCATTGGCATTACTAATCGGGTATTGCTGAAGGAGAGGCTGGCTCTCTGACTGGAAGATCACTAGCATTACTAATCAGGTATTGCTGTAAGGAAAGGCTGGCTCTCTGTCTGGAAGATCACTGACATGACTAATCGGGTAATGCTGGAAGGAGAGGCTGGCTCTCTGTCTGGAAGATCATTGGCATTACTAATCGGGTATTGCTGGAAGGAGAGGCTGGCTCTCTGGAAGATCACTGGCATTACTAATCGGGTATTGCTGGAAGGAAAGGCTGGCTCTCTGTCTGAAAGTGTCAGGATCGTGACAGGGATCCAACACGCAGAATACAAACAGGAGATAGGTACGTATACCGGACCTTAGAATGGCCGGACTAACGTAAGGAGAAAGCAAAGAATGGTCAGAAACAAGCCGAGGTCGAGGGAACGAGAGAGTAGGTAAGCGAGAGACAAGCCGAGTCAAAAGGACAAGAGAGGAAAGCAGGGTCAAAAAATACAAGCCGAGTCAGGAACCAAAAGACAATAGAGATAAGAGCACTGAGTGAACAGACTAGCTAGAACCACGACAGGGCAATGAATCATTCCACAAAATCCTCTTTTATACCTTGGCTCTTTAACTGTTGACCCTGCCCCCAACGAGTCCTGATTCGTTGTTCGGCACTTGGTTGCCGTGATTGCCGGGTCGGAACGTGATTGCCGTCATGACGTCGGCTACTGAGCGCCGCGTCATAAAAGGAGGCGGAGCTATCGCGGCCGGCGTGTAAACGGCCGGGAGGACTGCGAGGATCGGGTGAGTCAGCCCCCCTAGGAGGATGGACGTCTAGGTGTCTAACCTCCTCCGAGGTAGACACCAGAGGTAACCTGACAGAAAGATCATTGGCATTACTAATCGGGTATTGCTGAAGGAGAGGCTGGCTCTCTGACTGGAAGATCATTGGCATTACTAATCGGGTATTGCTGAAGGAGAGGCTGGCTCTCTGACTGGAAGATCACTGGCATTACTAATCAGGTATTGCTGTAAGGAAAGGCTGGCTCTCTGTCTGGAAGATCACTGACATTACTAATTGGGTATTGTTGGAAGGAGAGGCTGGCTCTCTGTCTGGAAGATCACTGGCATTACTAATCGGGTATTGCTGGAAGGAGAGGCTGGCTCTCTGGACGATCACTGGCATTACTAATCGGGTATTGCTGTAAGGAAAGGCTGGCTCTCTGTCTGGAAGATCACTGACATTACTAATTGGGTATTGTTGGAAGGAGAGGCTGGCTCTCTGTCTGGAAGATCACTGGCATTACTAATCGGGTATTGGTGGAAGGAAAGGCTGGCTCTCTGTCTGGAAGATCATTGGCATTACTAATCGGGTATTGCTGGAAGGAAAGGCTGGCTCTCTGACTGGAAGATCACTGGCATTACTAATCAGGTATTGCTGTAAGGAAGGGCTGGCTCTCTGTCTGGAAGATCACTGACATCAGGGCCGGACTGGGAGAAAAATTCGGCCCGGGCATTTTTTTAACACAGCGGCCCACTAAAAATGGGGCGGGGCAGAGGAGGTGTGTTTTGTCATCACCAATGACAAACACGCCTCCTCTCAAAGTGAGCATGTTGGTTCAATGCTCTTCCAGGGCAGACCATGCGCAGAGCTCTGCTAAAGAGCTCTAGCATGAGAAAAAAGTCCTGTATTTGTTCTACGAGGTGCAAGCAAATTTAATAACATGCTTGCGCTGTGTTTCCTCGCAACTTGTCTCTGGTGTCTCTATAAACCAGGAGACAAAAGGGCCAGGAAAGAGTATTGTGCATGTGTTTGGAGCTTGCGTGTAGTATTGCGTGTGTGTAGAGTGAGCTGATTGTGGTGTGGTATTGTGTAATAAGGTTGGTTTTAATCGTGTTGTGTTTGTGGTGTAATGTGATGCATATGTGGCTATGGGCTGTAGAGAATGTGTGTAATGGGGATATAGCAAGTGTGTGCATACAGGCTATAGTGTGTGTGTATAGGTGATGTAGTGTGTGTTTGCTTACAAGGAATCTAGTGTGTGTATAGGGGATCCAGAGTGTGTATGTTAAGAGTGTAGTGTGTGTGTGTGTGTGTGTGTGTGTGTATATATATATTTGGAAGTATTGTGTATGTGTTGGGGGGGTTCTGCGTGTATGTGAGGGATGCAGTATGTGTGTGTGTGTGAGGGGTGCGGTGTGTGTGAGAGTGCCGTGTGTGTGTGATGGGTGTGAGAGTGCCGTGTGTGAGTGATGGGTGTGAGAATGCCGTGTGTGAGTGATGGGTGTGAGAGTGCCGTGTGTGTGAGTGATGGGTGTGAGAGTGCTGTGTGTGATGGGTGTGAGAGTGCTGTGTGTGATGGGTGTGAGAGTGCTGTGTGTGTGAAAGTGCTGTGTGAGAGAGTGCTGTGAGAGAGTGCTGTGTGTGTGAAAGAGTGCTGTGAGAGAGTGCTGTGGGTGAGAGTGCTGTGGGTGATGGGTGTGAGAGTGCTGTGTGAGAGAGTGCTGTGTGAGAGAGTGCTGTGTGAGAGAGTGCTGTGGGTAAGAGTGCTGTGTGTGAGAGAGTGCTGTGTGTGAGAGTGCTGTGTGAGAGAGTGCTGTGTGTGATGGGTGTGAGAGTGCTGTGTGTGAGTGCTGTGTGTGAGAGTGCTGTGTGTGATGGGTGTGAGAGTGCTGTATAAATGTTATTGTGTGTGTGTTTAGGGGGGGCATAAATAAACAAAAACAAAAAACAGGCATTATGTCCCCCCCACTCCCTTCTTACCTTTAGCCTGGGAGGGGGGGGACTGGCACACTGGTGACTGGGTGGCGGTGTTCCCTGGTGGTCCTCGTGGGTGAGTGAACTCTCGCGAGATCCGGTCGTTGCCATGGCAACGCGCCGGATCTCGCGAGATGAACCCGGCGGAGCTGCAAGTTAGAGCTCTGCCGGATCCTCCTCTCCTGGCGGCTGTCTCCCTCCCCGCCGGCGGCCGCATTTAGGCCGGTGAGGGAGAGCTTTGATCTCCCCACCGTCCCGTCGTGGTAAACAGCGGGGCTGGCACTAGGAGAGTGCCGGCCCTGCATAGACCGGCAGGGGAGATCCTGGGACCTCCCCTGCCGGCCTCGGCCCATGGCCACCGCGGCCCACCGGGCTTTTGCCCGGTGTGCCCGATGGCCAGTCTGGGCCTGACTGACATTATTAATCGGGTAGTGCTGGAAGGAGAGGCTGGCTCTCTGTCTAAAAGATCACTGACATTACTAATCGGGTAATGCTGGAAGGAGAGGCTGGCTCTCTGTCTGGAATATCACTGGCATTACTAATCGGGTATTGCTGTAAGGAGAGGTTGGCTCTCTGTCTGGAAGATCACTGGCATTACTAATCGGGTATTGCTGGAAGGAGAGGCTGGTTCTCTGTCTGGAAGATCACTGGCATTACTAATCGGGTATTGCTGGAAGGAAAGGCTGGTTCTCTGTCTGGAAGATCACTGGCATTACTAATCGGGTATTGCTGTAAGGAGAGGTTGGCTCTCTGTCTGGAAGATCACTGGCATTACTAATCGGGTATTGCTGGAAGGAGAGGCTGGCTCTCTGTCTGGAAGATCATTGGCATTACTAATCGGGTATTGCTGGAAGGAAAGGCTGGTTCTCTGTCTGGAAGATCACTGGCATTACTAATCGGGTATTGCTGGAAGGAAAGGCTGGTTCTCTATTATATTTCCCCTTAGGAGAAGGGACGAACGCTGGATGGAATAGGTCTGGGTCCCAAGCCTGGTACTATTCCTCCTGCTTCCGCTACACAAAGATTCATGTCTAAATTTACATTTTTTTTAATGTCAAATTTTTTATTTTATTTTAACAACAATAATAATACACGTATACACAATTCAACAATTTGCAGGGTTATTTCCAAAAATGAGAAATCAAAGTGATTTGCAAATTTAAGGCCAAAGTAGCCAATCTGGAATCGTAGCTGACTCAAGGGGTGTTTTTTTCTTTTTCTTTTTTTTAACCCTAAATTTGAAATTCAGTTTGAATTCTCACTTTAGTTTTCAATAAATGATTTCATTGGTAGAATATATTAATGCTAATTCTCTCTCCAGTAATTCTTATTGTGGATCACAACCGAGATTAACTCCAATCTGCCCTCCAACAAAAATCCTCAAATGTCTTTTTCTCCATTAACGGTGGAACTCTTCGTCTTGCTGGAGGAGTTATAATAGGTGCTTCCGAGGTGAATATCGCTTCAAAGTTGCTGACATCTTCGGCTCCGTTGATGGTTGGCACAAATGGAGGTGTCACATTTTGTAATAATAATGCGTTCCAATCTACATGCTGGAAAGGAATTTGTAAAATAATGAGCATCACGTACAAACCAAGACTATATAAAATACAAGATAACAGCTAATATGCCCAAAAAGCCACATTTTGTTTAGATCCCAATAGGATTCTCTAGTTTTCTTATGTTCTCTTTTGGCTGTGTTAGAATTTCAGTATATTACAAAGATTTTATTTTTCCTAAAATCACACAAATATTTAGTGACAAAACCACAGTAAAAAACACAAAGCAAAAAAACATATGTACGTACTTGAAAATAAGGATGGTCCTTCACTTCCTGTGCGTCTTTCTCACTGGATCCTAGACGTTTCTCATGTTTTTTAGTCAGTAACTGTAAAAGGAATTTTGTAAAATAGGTATTGTTAATTTTAATGCTAAACATCAGGAGCATTAACAGTAAGTCGGGCCCTGTTGGAGGTCCTGTGAGTGTGCGGCTCCGTCCTGGGTACAAGATATCTGTGTGAGAACTGCACAACAGGGGGAGAACAGTGTGAGAGGGGGGGGGCGCTAAATGGATTTTTGCCTGTGTAGCCAAGAACCCTTGCACCAGCCCTGAGTGTATTTTGAGATGTTCAATGCTCAGTACTGTTCATGTGAAATGCACTATTTTTGTCTTTTCGTATTTACTTCTTCAGCGTTATACTCAAAGGGACAGAACAAAGGTAAAGTAAAAATGTGTATTATCGCTATTAATTATAAATAAACATATAGGTGAAGTTAATCTCACTGTTTGAGGGGGATGCTGGCAATGCAATGTTTTACGCCAGGATAAATCGTGGTGGTGTTTGTATATGGTTTGTAACTGCTACTATGTTTTTATACAAGCCACTAGTGGGCGCTGTGAGTCACATAACTATAGAGAATGAGTGTCAGATGTAATATTGCATCATTTATGGATGTCATAGAATAAGTGAGCAGATATTCCAGGTTTTGTTTTAATACTCTGTAATAATTAATGTTTCTTTACCAGCATAATGGACGTTTTCAGCATGGGTTGTATGATATATTAAATTTGCGTGACAACTTACCTTACTCAGTATTGAAATGGCTTCACTAGACAATGACTCTGGAATTTTTAGTTTACATTTGGCAATTTTAGCATAAAGCGTCTCAATATCACGGCCTTCGAAGGGTAACTAGAGAAAAAATACATTTAAAAAAACCTCAGTTAAAGTTTGAATAAGTTGTAAGTTGTAGTAGCTGAAAGCTGAGCAATAAATTAATAGTTAGGGTTTTATAATC
>OW240919.1:12775415-12821881 GCA_933207985.1 Pelobates cultripes | reverse complement strand
CGCTGCAATCCTTCTTCCAGACAGATATCAACATCCGCCTGCAATGTTATAGCTCTTGTCTTTTAAAAAGACACTTGCGGCTTTCAGGCCTAGCTCTCTTGCTTTATATCAGGGCTAGGGTTGACCTGCAACCAGAAAACAGGTCCAGAGACTCTGTCACTGGGATCCCTACAAATCCACACAGCACACAAGTTCCAAAAGGAACTAACAAAGAAAACTTTATTTTACTTGGGACTAGCCCATATGATCATTAAATATACATTGCTGTGACAAACATAATAAAATTTAACAAAACATGTCACAAAATGTACAGAAATTATAATGGCATAATAACATATTTATAAAGGGATGGGGAAGACAATAACCAGCACAAACTCTCTCTCTCTCCTGCCTGCGGAATTTGCAATATACAAATCTACCTAAATATGCATATTAACTAGCCTTGCTATTCAGGTAGTGCATATTGCTGTTGCTACCAACAGGGGGCGCTATACAGGCTCCATAGCCAAATCCACCTAGTTAATAGCAATCCTCAGCAGTACAGGCAGTGGCGTACTAAGGGGGGGGTGGTGGAGGGGGCGGTCCGCCCCGGGTGCCAGCAGATTGGGGGGTGCCATGACCAGCCCCGCCGCCCCCCCCCCTCATGCTGCAGCCGCCCGAGCACTCTGTAGAGAGCCTCAGGTGGCTGCAGCTTTGCCCGGGCGGTGTGTCCATGAGGGCGGACCGCACCGCCCGGGCGCAACCTGAGGAGAGGCTGACAGGAGGGAAGCGCTCAGCGCTCCCTCCTGTCAGCTTCCTTTGCTGTAGCGTGGCCGAGCCCTGCAGCATTGATAGTCCGCGGGTACAGAGAGCAGCTGTCTCCTGTACCCAGCCAGACTAACAGGAAGTGCACACTCAGTGTGCACTTCCTGTTAGTCCGGCCGGGTACAGGAGACAGATGCTCCCTGTACCCGCGGACTATACAGGGCTCGGCCACGCTACAGCAAAGGTAGTGGGGAGGGGGGTGAGAGAGGAGAAAGGGGGGGTGAAAAAGAGGAGAGAGGGGGTGAAAAAGGAGAAAGTGGGGTGAAAGAGGAGAAAGGGGGTGGCAAGGAGGGGTGGAAAAGAGGAGAGGGGGAAAAGGAGAAAGGGGGTGAGAGGGGGGGTGAAAGAGGAGAAAGGGGGGTGAAAAAGAGGAGAAAGGGGGGGTGGGAAAAGGAGGGGGTGAAAAGAGGAGGAGAGGGGGTGAAAAGGAGGTGCTGGGGTGAGAGAGGGGTGAAAGAGGAGAAAGGGGGGACAAAGGGGGGGTGAAAAGGAGATGGGTGAAAGAGGAGAAAGGGGGGGTGAAAAAGGAGAAAGGGGGTGAGAGGGGTGAAAGAGGAGAAAGGGGGGGGTGAGAAAGGGACGGGAAGTGAGAAAGTGAGGGAGGGGGGAGAGAAAGGAGGGGGGAGAGAAAGGAGAGGGAGAAAGAGAAAGGAGGGGGAGAAAGGAGGGGGGGGAGAGAAAGGAGGGGGGAGGAAAGAGAAGGAGAGGGGGGGTGAGAAAGGAGGGGGGAAAGAGAAATTAGGGGGGGGAGAAATTGAAATTAGGAGGGGGGGTAGAGAAATTAGGAGGGGGGAAGAGATATTCGGAGAGGGAAAGAGAAATTAGGGGGGGAGAGAAATAGAAATTAGGGGGGGAGAGAAATTGAAATTAGGAGGGGGGGTAGAGAAATTAGGAGGAGGGAAGAGATATTAGGAGGGGGAAAGAGAAATTAGGAGGGGGGGTGAGAAAGAGAAATTGGGAGGAGGAGAAGGAAATTGGAGCGGGAGGAGAGATTGACATTCATCACATACACACAATGCACCCCTTGCACATAGAAAAACACACAATGCATTACACACACAGACACACATACACAAGCAATGCAACAATGCATCCCTTACAAATGCACATACTGCATCCTGTACACACCTTGCAGCCCCTACACATACAAACACAGATTCACACAATGCATTCCTTACACACATATCAGGACATCCCCTACACACTCCACCCCCTGTGAACAAACTCATTGGTGGAACATGAAGGTGGACCCTGGGACCCAGACCTTGAGCTGTGTAAAGGGACCCCAAAAAATGGAGCTGCTTCCCGTTCTCCCAGAACATTGATTTTTGTGACCACAGTTACAAACCGCCTCCAGAGAGCCTGTTCTGCACCAGACCAGTGGAGCCAGACTGCAGCTAGAGCCTATCATCATCCTCATCTGGTTGTAAGTAGGCAATCTAGTATATTATTCGTGGCACTAAGCTCTAATTTACCTCACATTAAAGAAACACTATAGTCCCCAGAACCACTTCAGCTTAATGTAGTGGTTCTGGTGTCTATAGCCTGTCCCTGCAGGCCTTTAATGTAAACACGGCGGCACTGCAGCACTGGCGTTAGTTAACATGGCAAATCACATGGGTGGGGCATTGTGATGTCACATGGGGGGCGGCAAACTTTACTTTTGCCTAGGGCGGCAAAAATCCTTGCACCGGCCCTGGCTGGAGGGGGCTGTGTGAGCTGTGGCCGCACAGTGTCCCATGGTAGTTAGGGTGCCGTGCGGCCAGTACAGCTCACACAAGCAAACAGCTGATAAACTGGCCGCACGGAGGAAATGTGTATGTGTGACTGTCTGCCTGTGACTGTATGTGACTGTCTGCCTGTAACTGAGTGTGTGACTGTCTGTAACTGTAAAATGTGTGTGTGGGGCTGCAGGGATTTTGTAGAAGGGGGCGGGGGTTTTGTATTGGGACAGGAGTCTTTACAAATTGTAAAAAATAAAAAAGAGAACCTTTAAAAATTTTTACAGGTTTTTTTTTTTGGGAGGGGGGGGAGGGGGGGGGCGTGCCAAGCACAGGATCCGCCCCGGGTGCCAAATGCTCTAGGTACGCCCCTGGCTGGGAGAAATCTGGTTTATTTTTATTTATTTTTAGGCAAAAAGCCCCAACACAGCATTTCTCATACAGAAAACGCAAGGAAATTCCTCCCGTGATCCTTTGTGGCTGAGAGATAATTATTGGAATACACATTGCTAATTATATTAACTTTCAGGACAGAAAAATCTAACATTTCTTAACCACCCCAAAAGTGCCCCCAAAATACGTGGAAACCCTACAAAAGTCACATCCCCAGATAGCCTGGATCTGGGCAAACAATATACCCAAATCCATTTGGTAGTTTTGGATCGCCATCGTGGGGAAGCTCTGACCAGTCTGCCACGAGGTTGAAGCCCAAAATAGTTGCAGGGAAATTGGGGCAAGAGCCGGTCTCCATTCATGGGGTTTTGTACGAAAACCACATAAGGTAGATGAAAACTAGTTCATGTAGAATGCTCCCCGTGTTTGGTAGTCTGTAACTCCCGAACGCTGTTCGTATAGGTGAACTGTAAGTGGAATGGGCCGTAGGTCCATGTTAACCAGTGTTTGCGGGAGTGCTTGGCTGAAATGAGTTCCAGGCACTCAACGACCAAGTCCCGCTGCCAGCATTCAGGAGACAAAATGACCGCCATCCATTTTCCCAACCACGTGCGTTGGCATGCACAAAATGGCGGCCACCCAGTGGACCATTCTAGTAAAGATTCTATTACTCCTTTGCGGTTTTCGTACAAGATACACAACGTTCCATGACACATTTTTGACACGTCAGTTCCGGTTTTGGGATACTTACAAAAGATTTGCCAATAATGCCCCCAATAAGTAAGTCCCAGACCTGGAGGAACTGACAGGGTAGGGATGCGAGTCGCGTCATCTCCCTATCAGGATGATGATGAATCACAGATGGAAAGGACACACCTTGTGAATCAGATCGGACATGAAGGATTTACTTAGACAAGCAGTAAGTCAGCAGATACCGATTGAGAAAACCAAAGGACGTGGCGAAACGCATCTTGCACATTTTGGAGCACCTGAGGATTTTGGGAATAGATGAGCCCGATTAATTCCAATTCTATATCTGCTTCCATCACTGAAAGAATGGAAGTGTCTCCCTATAAAGACACATTTGCTGTAACATCCAGAGCCTAGACGTAAGAGCTCTAAACAAGGTGAGCAGGGTATACACTCGCACTTAGTAACTATCCTTTGTCACCTTACATTTCTTTTGTCTCCCTTTTGAGTACCATTGGAAAGAAAGAAGAGGGTCAGTGTCCCCAGAGAAAATATCTGTTTATGTGATCTGAGCCTGTCTCTATCTGGCTTTGTCCTATGTGAGTGTGTAATTTATATTATTTTAAATTAAAATACTGCCATATATATTTTTCATTTTGTCTGCACTATGCTGCACTATATACCCCTTGCTGGATATAGGTAAGTGCTAATTCTTTTCAGCACTCTCCACTATAAGCACTAGTGTTAAAAAACACAAAGTTTAAGTTTGTACACTCTTACACAAATAAATATTTATAACATGCAGGAAACAGGGGATCCTGCCACACTGCTGTTCTTTGAAGTCCCCCATGTGGTCCACAGTCTTTGTCATGGTCTATCCCCACCCTTCCTTGTAAACATGGCACTGGCTGTAACATTTGTAGTGTGATCGGATGCTTTCACAAATCCTCACTGCCATTTGCTGACTAGTGTTCACTGTACAAACAATGAAATGGAGTGAGGTGTACAGTACTATTCCCACTTTATCGAGTGTCTGGCTGATATTTGTGGGAGAATTGGGGGAACGTCTGCTGAAGATCTGTCTGGAAAAACACTGGCATTACTAATCAGGTATTGCTGGAAGGAAAGGCTGGCTCTCTGTCAGGAAGATCACTGTTATTACTAATCGGGTATTGCTGGAAGGAAAGGCTGGCTCTCTATCTGGAAGATCACTGGCATTGCTAATCGGGTATTGATGGAAGGAGAGGCTAGCTCTCTGTCTGGAAGATCATTGGCATTACTAATCAGGTATTGCTGGAAAGAAAGGCTGGCTCTGTCTCGAAGATCACTGGCATTACTAATCGGGTATTGCTGGAAGGAAATGCTGGCTCTCTGTATGGAAGATCACTGGCATTACTAATCGGGTATTGCTGGAAGGAGAGGCTGGCTTTCTGTCTGGAAGATCATTGATATTACTAATCGGGTATTGCTGGAAGGAAAGGTTGGCTTTCTGTCTGGAAAATCACTGGCATTACTAATCGGGTATTGCTGGAAGGAGAGGCTGGCTCTCTATCTGGAAGATCACTGGCATTACTAATCGGGTATTGCTGGAAGGAGAGGCTGGCTCTCTGTCTGGAAGATCATTGGCATTACTAATCAGGTATTGCTGGAAAGAAAGGCTGGCTCTGTCTCGAAGATCACTGGCATTACTAATCGGGTATTGCTGGAAGGAAATGCTGGCTCTCTGTATGGAAGATCACTGGCATTACTAATCGGGTATTGCTGTAAGGAGAGGCTGGCTCTCTGTCTGGAAGATCACTGTTATTACTAATCGGGTATTGCTGTAAGGAGAGGCTGGCTCTCTGTCTGGAAGATCACTGGCATTACTAATCGGGTATAGCTGGAAGGAAAGGTTGTGTGAGGAACTGACTCTGCTGGGTTTCGAACCCTGGTTTACATGGTGCTAAACCTTTTTCTTACCAGTACACCAGCCTGCCTTTTGCAAATTTACCTGAAATCTGATACCATTGCTTGTAGAGTCAAGTTTATCAGTGACAACTCACTTCAGCTGTGTCTGGTCAAGTGTCTGGTTCTTGGCCTATAAAAGCCACTTCCTGTCTCTGTACCTTTGCCAGATTATTGTGGTTCCTGTACTCTCTAATCCAGCGTGTTCCTGTTTCTCCTTCCTGTTGCTGAATTTGGACTGTTTTGACTTTGCTGCTTCTCCTTCCCACTGACCTCGGCTTGCCTCACTACGATTATCATCTTTCTGTTCCAGTCTCCCATCTCTGCTTAAGACCAGAAGGCCACTCAAGGCTCAGGGGCTCAACCACCTGGGTAACGAGTGGCTACCTCTGGCAGAAAACATTGCTGATCTGGCTACTGGACTCCAAAACTTTGTAACATCAATATCATTACAGAATAATCTGGCCCATTCATGGAGACCGTCGGATCAGATTCTGCATTGGCCCAGCAGGTTGCTTTTAATGCAAGAACTATGCAGACCCAGGCACAGACAATTCAAGTGCTGCAGGATCAGGTAGCTGAACTGCAAAATGAAGTTCGATCAATGCATAGTGAGCTTACCAGCTACAGGGCACATGATGTTGCGGCTGCTGCTACTACTACTGTTACACCTGCACAAGATGCCCGCTTGCCTCTACCAGAAAAATTTGGAGGAGACCGCAAAAAATTCAGGGGTTTCCTAAATCAATGCCGTTTGCATTTCATGATGTTACCTAACCGTTTTCCATCTGAAAGAGAGAAGGTGGGATTTATTTTTTCCCTCTTCAAAGATGAAGCCCTGGCCTGGGGCTCCCCTTTTCTGGAACAGGACAGTCCAATCTTGGGAAATTTAAAAGACTTTCTTGAGGCCATGTGCCTAGTTTTTGATGATCCCAATCGCTGTGCTACAGCAGAAGCCACTCTCCTTCATTTACATCAAGGGAGGCGCTCTGTGGCTGAATATGCTGCTGAATTCAGACAGTGGGTTACTGATACTACTTGGAACCAATCAGCCCAGAGGTTCCACTTCAGAAGGGGTCTCTCAGAAGCTATAAAAGATGAGCTAGCTCGTGTTGATCTTCCTGTTGAGTTTGATGCATTTGTGCGGTTGGCTATCCGTATTGATCGGAGACTTTCAGAAAGAAGATTGGAAAGACAGGGCTCTTTTAAACCAAGTGCTACTCCTACTTTCTATTCAAGAATTTCTACTCCGACCCCACAAACACCTACAGACTCTGAACCTGAGGCTATGCAGGTAGATCTAATAAGAGGGCCATTATCCAATGAAGAAAAACAGTGGCGACGCACTCACAACTTATGCCTGTATTGTGGTAGTGCAGGGCATTATGCCATCAATTGCCCTAACAAGTCTAAAAGAACAATAGCTATGACTGCTGAGGGTGCACAGATTCAACACCAATCCCAGATTTCAGACCAACTGGATTCTGTCACACAACCCTTGTTTTCTCTGGCTCAGGGTGAAGAAGGTATGATGACTCAACATCCTCATTTGGTGGTGCCTATCACTTTGCAATATGGTGATAATAAAATTTCAACTACAGCTATGATAGATTCCGGAGCAGGCGGAAACTTTATGGACATTAAATTTGCAGCAGGAAATAAAATTCAGTCTATCCCTAAATCTTCACCTGTGTTAATGGAAACAGTAGACGGTTCTCCACTTACGTCAGGCCCGGTTACACATGAGACTGTGCCCTTAAAATTGATTCTGGAAGTAAATCACCATGAGTCTATATCTTTCCACCTAATTTCCTCAACACAGTTTCCAGTGATTTTGGGTATACCCTGGCTTGCTCTGCATAACCCACAGATTGATTGGAAGACTAGAACTTTGTCCTTTCCTTCAGAACACTGCTTAATGAATTGTCAACCCTCTAAGGAGACACCTGTTACCACAACAATTAATGAAATGGTTGCTACAAACTTAACTAAGCTTCCGCTACAATATCGGGATTTTGCAGATGTCTGTGATAAGAAGAATGCTGATCAGCTTCCACCTCACAGGCCTTATGATTGCCCCATAGAGCTGCTACCTGGAGCTGCTATCCCATTTGGCCGTATATACTCCCTTTCTGAGCCTGAATTGAAAGCACTTCGTGAATACATACAAGAAAATCTTGCCAAAGGCTTTATTCGACCATCCACTTCTCCAGCAGGAGCTCCTATATTCTTTGTAGAAAAGAAAGATGGCAGTCTACGGCCATGTGTCGATTACAGGGACATTAATAAAATCACTGTGAAAAACCGTTATCCCTTGCCTCTCATTCCTGAACTTCTGGAGAGACTTCGTTCAGCTAAAATATTTACGAAGCTTGATCTACGGGGGGCATATAATCTGGTTCGCATAAGACCAAATGATGAATGGAAAACAGCTTTCAGAACCAGGTACGGACATTACGAATATCTAGTAATGCCATTTGGGCTTTGTAATGCCCCTGCAACTTTTCAGCATCTAATCAATGATGTACTACGGGATCTCCTGGATCAGTTTGTTGTGGCATATTTGGATGATATCCTGATATTTTCTGATAATCTTGAAAATCACAGAAAACAGGTCTGCATTGTTCTTGAGCGCCTTCGTACCCACCACCTATACATTAAACTGGAAAAATGTGAGTTTGAACAAACAGAAATTCAGTTCCTGGGGTATGTAATAACTCCTAAAGGTTTAAGTATGGACGCAAGTAAAATTAAAGCTGTGCTGGACTGGCCCATCCCCAAGAATGAAAAAGATATACAGAGATTTGTGGGGTTTGCCAATTTTTACAGGCGTTTCATTAAGAATTTCTCTGCCGTTATTACACCGATCACTGAACTTACACGTAAAGGGACTCCTTTTCAGTGGTCCAATAAGGCTGACACTGCATTTTCCAGATTAAAGACTCTGTTTACATCTGCCCCTATCTTGGTACATCCTCAGCCAGAATTGCCATTTACTGTAGAGGTAGATGCTTCTGATTCAGCTGTTGGGGCTATACTGTCTCAAAGGACTGGACCTAAGATGTTGTTACATCCATGTGCCTTCTATTCCCGCCAGATGTTACCAGCAGAAAGAAATTATGACATAGGGAATAAAGAACTTTTGGCTATAAAAGCTGCCTTCACCGAATGGAGACATCTCTTGGAGGGAGCCACCCATCCAATTACTGTCCTCACAGATCACAAAAATCTGGAATGTATCCAATCCGCTAAGAGACTGTCAGCCAGACAAGCACGCTGGTCCCTATTTTTCTCAAGGTTTAATTTTTTTATTTCATACCGCCCTGGTTCCAGAAATGGCAAGGCGGATGCCTTGTCTAGGATAGCTGACCCCCTCCATACTACAGTAACCAAGGCCACCATCTTGCCGGAGAGCAGATTTTTAGGAGTTACCTTTCCTTCTGATCTAATGTCTCGCATTAAAAAGGGCTACTCTAAAGATCCAGTTTTTCGTGATCCTCCTCGTGATCTTCATATGACCATGCTTAATGGGTTTTGGATTTTTCAACAACGTCTGTTTGTTCCAGAATCAGTGCGACTGGACGTTTTACGCCTCTACCATGACTCTAAACCAGCAGGTCATCCAGGAATCCGAAAGACACAAGAACTACTTACCCGATCCTTTTGGTGGCCTAAATATTATGAGGATGTTAAGAAGTATGTGTCCTCTTGTGATGTATGTGCCAGACATAAGACTCCTCGCTCATCCCCTGTTGGCTTGCTTCAGCCTCTTCCGATTCCTCATCGTCCCTGGGGATCTATATCCATGGACTTTATTGTGGAACTACCTCCCTCTAAGGAACACACTACTATTCTTGTTGTTGTGGACCGGTTAACCAAGATGAGTCATTTCATACCAGCTCGTGGTCTCCCTTCAGCTAAACAGACTGCTGACCTTGTTATTCGGGAAATATTTCGCTTGCATGGAGTGCCTGATGAAGTAATTTCTGACAGGGGAGTGCAGTTTACATCTCATTTTTGGAAATATTTTTGTTCTATTCTAGGTATTAATGTAAATCTGTCTTCAGCTTTTCATCCACAAAGTAATGGACAGACTGAGCGAACCAACCAGACTTTAGAACAATATTTGCGGTGCTATATTAGTTACCTGCAGGATGACTGGCTGGATTTTCTACCCACGGCGGAGTTTGCCTATAACAATGCCCAACACTGCTCCACTTCTCTGAGCCCATTTTTTGCCAATTATGGTTACCATCCAACCTTTCTAGTGAGTCTCCCAATTACTACTCCCATTCCTGCAGTCACTGACCGGCTAACCGCCTTACGAGATTCCCAAGAACTGTTGAAGGAGACTCTTTCGGAGGCTCAGGAATGTTACAAAAGAGCTGCTGATAGGCACAGAAAGGAGGCCCCAGTTTATCATGTTGGTGACAAGGTTTGGCTGTCAACAAAGAATCTTAAGCTTAGGATTCCTTCTCATAAATTGGGTCAAAAGTTCATGGGACCTTTTAAGATAATCGCTCAGATCAATGCAGTCACCTTCCGTCTGCAACTTCCGGATTCCATGAAAATACATCCGGTGTTTCACGTGGCACTGCTTAAACCTTTTCATGAAAATACTTTCCCTGGTCGAGCCTTGCCTGCCCCACCACCAGTCCTCGTGGATGGTGAAGATGAATACGAGGTGGAAAAAATTCTTGACTCCAGGATCTTCCGCAACAAGCTTCAATACTTGGTTCATTGGAAAGGCTATGGTGAGGAGGATAGATCATGGGAACCAGTGGACAATATTCATGCTCCTGATCTTCTTCATTCTTTCCATGCACAGTACCCTGAAATAGGGCATCCAGAGGCTGCACCTGTAGAGGTGGAGGTAATGTGAGGAACTGACTCTGCTGGGTTTCGAACCCTGGTTTACATGGTGCTAAACCTTTTTCTTACCAGTACACCAGCCTGCCTTTTGCAAATTTACCTGAAATCTGATACCATTGCTTGTAGAGTCAAGTTTATCAGTGACAACTCACTTCAGCTGTGTCTGGTCAGGTGTCTGGTTCTTGGCCTATAAAAGCCACTTCCTGTCTCTGTACCTTTGCCAGATTATTGTGGTTCCTGTACTCTCTAATCCAGCGTGTTCCTGTTTCTCCTTCCTGTTGCTGAATTTGGACTGTTTTGACTTTGCTGCTTCTCCTTCCCACTGACCTCGGCTTGCCTCACTACGATTATCATCTTTCTGTTCCAGTCTCCCATCTCTGCTTAAGACCAGAAGGCCACTCAAGGCTCAGGGGCTCAACCACCTGGGTAACGAGTGGCTACCTCTGGCAGAAAACATTGCTGATCTGGCTACTGGACTCCAAAACTTTGTAACATCAATATCATTACAGGTTGATCACTGGGAGATCACTGGCATTACTAATCGGGTATTGCTGTAATGAGAGGTTAGCTCTCTGTCTGGAAGATCACCGGCATTACTAATCGGGTATTGCTGGAAGGAAAGGCTTGCTCTCTGTCTGGAAGATCATTGGCATTACTAATCGGGTATTGCTGGAAGGAGAGGCTGTCTCTCTGTCTGGAAAATCAATGTTATTACTAATCGGGTATTGTTGTAAGGAGAGGCTGGCTCTCTGTCTGGAAGATCACTGGCATTACTAATCGGTTATTTCTGTAAGGAAAGGCTGGCTCTCTGTCTGGAAGATCACTGGCATTACTAATCGGGTATTGCTGGAAGGAAAGGCTGACTCTCTATTATATTTCCCTTTAGGAGAAGGGACGAACGCTGGATGGAATAGGTCTGGGTCCCAAGCCTGGTACTATTCCTCCTGCTTCCGCTACACAAAGATTCACGTCTAAATTTACATTTTTTTTAATGTCAAATTTTTTATTTTATTTTAACAACAATAATAACACACGTATACACAATTCAACAATTTGCAGGGTTATTTCCAAAAATGAGAAATCAAAGTGATTTGCAAATTTAAAGCCAAAGTAGCCAATCTGGAATCGTAGCTGACTGAGGGCATGTTTCTTTTTTTCTTTTTTCTTTTTTTTTTACCCTAAATTTGAAATTCAGTTTGAATTCTCACTTTAGTTTTCAATAAATGATTTCATTGGTAGAATATATTAATGCTAATTCTCTCTCCAGTAATTCTTATTGTGGATCACAACCGAGATTAACTCCAATCTGCCCTCCAACAAAAATCCTCAAATGTCTTCTTCTCCATTAACGGTGGAACTCTTCGTCTTGCTGGCGGAGTTATAATAGGCGCTTCCGAGGTGAATATCGCATCAAAGTTGCTGACATCTTCGGCTCCGTTGATGGTTGGCACAAATGGAGGTGTCACATTTTGTAATAATAATGCGTTCCAATCTATATGCTGGAAAGGAATTTGTAAAATATTGAGCATCACGTACAAACCAAGACTATATAAAATACAAGATAACAGCTAATATGCCCAAAAAGCCACATTTTGTTTAGATCCCAATAGGATTCTCTAGTTTTCTTATGTTCTCTTTTGGCTGTGTTAGAATTTCAGTATATTACAAAGATTTTATTTTTCTTCAATCACACAAATATTTAGTGACAAAACCACAGTAAACAACACAAAACAAAAAAACATATGTACGTACTTGAAAATAAGGATGGTCCTTCACTTCCTGTGCGTCTTTCTCACTGGATCCTAGACGTTTGTCATGTTTTTTAGTCAGTAACTGTAAAAGGAATTTTGTAAAATAGGTTTTGTTAATTTTAATGCTAAACATCAGGAGCATTAACAGTAAGTCGGGCCCTGTTGGAGGTCCTGTGGGTGTGCGGCTCCGTCCTGGGTACGAGATATCTGTGTGAGAACTGCACAACAGGGGGAGAACAGTGTGAAGGGGGGTGCTAAATGGATTTTTGCCTGTGTAGCCAAGAACCCTTGCACCAGCCCTGAGTGTATTTTGAGATGTTCAATGCTCAGTACTGTTCATGTGAAATGCACTATTTTTGTCTTTTCGTATTTACTTCTTCAGCATTAACCTCAAAGGGTCAGAACAAAGGTAAGGTAAAAATGTGTATTATCACTATTAATTATAAATAAACATATAGTGGGTAGAAATCTCACTGTTTGAGGGGGGTGCTGGCAATGCAATGCTTTACGCCAGGATAAATCGTGGTGGTGCTTGTACATGGTTTGTAACTGCTACTATGTTTTTATACAAGCCACTAGTGGGCGCTGTGAGTCACATAACTATAGAGAATGAGTGTTAGATGTAATATTGCATCATTTATGGATGTCATTGAATAAGTGAGCAGACATTTCGGGTTTTGTTTTAATACTCTGTAATAATGAATGTTTCTTTACCAGCTTTAACACACACAGCTAGCTACATCCAATTCAAAGTGAATATATAGCATTGAGAAATTTGCATGACCAATAAGAGAACTATTGTATAAACATCAAATAAAAAAACTGATACATTTCCTCTCCCAAAGGTCAGCCGGACCTCCTTTCTTTATTGCCCATTCTACAGAATTCCCCCATCTCAGGGCAGCTTTCTAGGTCTGAATCTCCACTCATTGATGGCGAATGGACGTTTTCAGCATGGATTGTATGATATATTAAATTTGCGTGACAACTTACCTTACTCAGTATTGAAGTGGCTTCACTAGACAATGACTCTGGAATTTTTAGTTTACATTTGGCAATTTTAGCATAAAGCGTCTCAATATCACGGCCTTCGAAGGGTAACTAGAGAAAAAATACATTTAAAAAACCTCAGTTAAAGTTTGAATAAGTTGTAAATTGTAGTAGCTGAAAGCTGAGCAATAAATTAATAGTAAGGGTTTTATAATCTTCGTAGTACAGATGACACAATGTGTATATCACAACTCAACAACCATGTGTGTGCGAGTTTATATAATATGTGAAAGATAATGGAACGCTGTCGTGAAATACATCATCAGGCGTACTGCGTCCGGAGATGCAATGTGATTGGCTGGAATTTTCAAAACGCTGAGCGATTTTTCAAGACCGCAGGGAATATCCATTTTTGAGCTCTGAGACAAAGGACTGAAGGTCTATATCAGGGGGTGCCTAGAAGGTAGATCCCCAGATGCTCTCTAACAACAACTCCCATGATGCTTTGCATACCTTTACAATGAAAAAGCATCATGGAAGATCTACCTTTTTGGCACCCATGGTCTATTGTATAATTCATTTTCTCCTGGTGTTTTTATTTATTTACTTTTTAAATTGTCATCTAGTATTATTTGTTTTGTTTTGTACAGTAACATTGGGTTACGATGGCTTTTTTCTTTTTGTCAGGAGACAAAAAAAGTTAAATACAAAACATTTAAGCAAGTTAGTAGGTGGGATGTTTATTAGAGTCAGCACTACTAAACATCCTCTGACCGTATAGGTATTCACAAAGAAGTGGTATACAGAGGGTTACACACGATGTACGCACACAATGTCAGCCACCGGAGCACTAAGTAACTGGACCACGGGCAGAGCAGAAGATGGAGATAATTCATTGGTGAGAGATTTAGATTTGGGGGAACCAAGGGTCAGGGGTTAATTACAGGGTATTGATACCAATTAGGAATGAAGCTGTCTGGATCTATTATGGGAAGGGGTTAATTTGAGATGTGATTTGGATAAGGATGGGATCATTGTAAAGAAATGTTGGAATATAATAGTTGAAGGAAAATGACAGGTAAACGAGTGCAAAAATAACGGTCAGGGAATGTGGGGTCTGTGTTTGGAAGGGAGGAGTTAATTAATTGGGGGTGTCTGTTTTGGGGTGAGATACGTTTGTATACAAATGTGGGTGTGAATGTTGGAGAGAGAGGAATTATTGGAAGAGGGGAGGCCAACAAAAAGTAATAAAACAAAACCAAAGAAAATAGAGCAATTTTTTTATAAAGATTGCTGTTATGTAACCCTATGGAACAAGCGCAGCTTAGTGGAATAGGGACTTGACAGAGCTAGGAGACGGGCATAGGGGGAAGGCCCCATGTGGGAGTGGAGTGAGAGTGTAAAAGGGGGTTGGCCCAGTATAAATAGGACGCCATATTAGTGACAAGCACTTTTAATTTGCTTATCTGGCCTAAGTTGTCCCTCCCACCCTTCCATTTGTAAGGGTAAGGGGTGTTAGCTCCCGTTTGGTCACAGCGGCGGGGCTAGAGAGAGAAAAGTTATGGGACAAACTAGCTCTGGGGTAGTGTAAATAGAATAGGGCAGTTAGGCTGCTGGTGAAGAGTTTGGTTAAATGGTTCGTTATGAACCTTGGTAGGTTTCGAGCTCGGTGGTGGCTCAGAACCTGGGGTTTGGTAGGGGTATCCGGGTATTCCCCTACCGTGGTTATTTAACTGGGGGTACATTGGCGTTGTTTTAGGCTTATGCAATGTATGCTCATATAATGTAACTAAACCCCCAATATTCTTTGCCTAGATTAGGTGTTTTAAATAAAACTAACAAAATTGTTCAGCACTAAAATAACTGTTTAGTAGATAAGTGAGTGCGCTGGATTTTCCTTTTTACTATTTAACAAAGTCTGGCACTTATGTTTATCATGTTTGTTATTAATGTTGTTGATGTTATTTATATTTACAGAAAGAATGGGTCATTGCCTTTTATTTGGGGACATATGATGTTATATGGCGGGATGGGGGCTGGGCAATGACTTTAACTTTATTGTTATCCATATTAATAAAGCTGTGGACATATTGACCCATACATCAGTGTCAGTGCGTTTTTGGGGTAAGTTTTGGGGGGGAATTCCACCTGCCCATATGTCGACTATGCGCCTGTCATGTTAAAAGCAAATACTTGGCAGAATCTCTTTATATTTTCTAAACAGAAATCTGACTGTAAATTCTTAATGAAAGATTGTTCTTACGTTTCCAGTTAACATTACATAAATAACCACTCCGAAGCTCCACCAGTCCACAGATCTTGTATATGTCTTGCGCTTGGCCATTTCAGGAGCCAGATAATTAGGAGTTCCACAAATGCTGTTTGTTCTGTCTCCGTATCCAATTCCTCAGAAATAGTGAGAATAGAATTGTATATAAGTTGAGGATAGTTGCTCAGTTTTAGCAATTTACATTTGGATATGACTTTCTTTAGGTTTGTTGCTGCTGCAACTTCTCATATCATTTCCGTCCGAATTTGGATTTTTACCAATAATGCAAATGTTAAAATTTCAATTATCGCAGTGGCAGCACTGGGGCTGGGTCTGGCTATCAGGAAAATATTCAAATTTAGCTTGACAAAAAAAAAAAAAACAGAAGTATTTTAGACACTTACACTACACTTAAAGTCACAAAGACTTTAAAGGAACAGTCCGGGCACCATAAAAACGTATTTGAAGTTGTTATGGTGCCAGGAGGCCTCCAGGACGCCATCCTATCTCAAGTGATCAAACCGTTCTTGAACTGTTTAATCTCAAAGTGAGCCTACATCTCCGATCACTACTCCCCTCCAGCGGCATCTGGCTTCTGAAATTACAGTTTTAGAGAGTGCCACTGGGCAGGGGGACCGCTGATTGGCTGGGAGCGGTCAGCTGACACTCTCAGCAATCAGTCACTGCCCATTCATAAAAAATTCCTGGAAAAGAAATGGGAAGCCCACTTAGGAATAATTTCCATTTAAAATAAAAGCTCTTATTTTTAATGTTAGAAAGTTCCTTTATGTCAGTTTTGGAATTAAGCACACCTTTTATAGACATCCTATTATATGTTAAATGGCTGTTTAAATGAAAGATAACTGATTTGAACTTAGTAAGTGTGACCTTTTTGTATCTAAAATTATATTAGAGCATTCTATTTACCTTCTTTAGAGAGACCATAGTCAGTTATCTTCGCAAATCCTCTCTCATCCAGAACAATGTTTTCAAGCTTCAGATCTCTAGATTAAAATGTAGAAAAGGAAGTTTTATTCATTTTACATAACACTAGAAGCACTTAGAATAGCTCTCATTGTTCAGGCTTTTTAAATGGTTAAAATTAATAACTTAATCTAGATAAATAAACTGGGTTAGACAGACTGTGTGCCATAAATAACACTTAAATAATGTGTAGTTTTGTTTTTTTATAGGCTTACCTGTGGATGATGTTTTGTTCGTGTAAATACTCAAGTCCAAGGACGACACATGCAGAATAAAATCTGGGGAAAAAGAAATAAATGAATGGCTTTCTAGAAGATACAGAGTTTGCACAATTAAATGGTTTTATTCCATATATCCTAACTCTGTATTCTGACAGATTACATTAATTCCCAGGTTTACTCATGTCTTTCACTGCTAGTGTGTCATGTATGAGCTGATACAATGGTGATTGGTCGTTTATCACTTACAGCGGGTTCCATTCACCAATGCCGATACTTGCAGAGTCATTAGACATAGTTGGTGCAGACAGCGGTGTATGTGGCCGGAAGTAACTGCTCTGATCCAGCATTGACACATAGTGGTAAAGATATATACAGCAGCTCATAGGATATAAATCAATGTATACAGTTTGAAGTCATTCTAAACTAAATAAACACAGAATTTAAACAAAGTGTGATATCCCAGAATTAATTCATAATCTGAGAAGACGTTATGGAAGGTGTAGCCCAGCTCAAGTCACCATCTGTAGAACATTGGATGAGATATCGAAAAATGGACACAACAATGCTTATACTCACACTGCTCTGGGTTCTGGAAATGGGCCATGGTTGTTATCAAGGCATGTAAGAAGGTCGCCCCCTGCTGCATACTCCATAACAAAGCAGGCGTGATCTCGGGTGTGGAAACACCCAAACAAGTTCATAAGGAATGGGTGCCGCCTGTTACTCACTGTCTGGAATATCCGCTTTTCACTCAGAAGGCTGGAAAGGAAAAGAAAAGTAAATTTTCTTCGACTCTAAAATCAAATGAAAACCCCCCACAGAAACAGGACATGGTCCTCTTCACAAACACAAGATATTTATTACTGCATTCACTGACTTGTTGAACTGATGTGGTAATTCTAAGTTTACTTTTTTTATGAATTTCAGGGCATACATGTTGGTTGTTTCCTTGTGCTCGGCCAGCAGAACCTGAAATTAAAGAATAAAGTGTTGTGCTATCCTGAATTTAAGACATCTGTTATATCGAACTAGAACTCAAATTCCACCATTAACTTACTTTCCCAAATTGCCCCTTCCCCAGCACAGAGCAAAGCTGGAAGTCTTGCATTTTGAGAGTAGGCCGACCCTGAGTACACACAGCAGGTAAGTAGTCATGTGATAGGTCTTCAGAAGTTTCAGAAACACTATTATCCAGACTAGAACAATTAGGTTCACTCATTTCATCTGGTGTCATGATGAATCTGTCATCAATGCTACATCCATAGCTACCTCCAGAATCCTAGAAAAGAAAGTCAGACACAATAAAAGCGTTTTATCGTCACTTCTCTGGAAAGAACGCAATTGAATAAAAAATTGAAAATCACATACATGTTAACAGTTTCTCATGAGATGATCTGTTTTCTTTATGTTTAGTTCTGGCACAGCCAGGGCACACAATGCAAATGAAGAGGACATATAGAAACATTGTTTCATTTCTCCTCCTCTCTGTATGATCGCTCTGTGCTGACGGTCAGGTGCAAAGGGCGGAGCTTTTTTTTTATTTCTCTCTCTGTTATTTTATTATTTTGGGCAGACTAGATGGGCCGAATGGTTCTTATCTGCCGTCACATTCTATGTTTCTATGTTTCTATGTTTTAACAATGACTGACAGGGAGCTAAGATGGAGGCGCCCAGTTACAGTATAAAGAGGTGTGGATTTCTACGTTTAATTTTATCGTTCACATCTCACAAACAGATAGTCGTTGAATTTAGGGATAAGTAAATATAATATTAAACGTCCTGGGAAGTGATTGTTACCCTTTGATAAACCATCAAACGCTCTGATTTATTTACTAAACCCAGAATTCAGCAACTCAATTGATCAAGAAATGCAAATTAACGTATACATTTCATACTTTCTATCATTTTTATATGATTCTTTTCATTTTTTAAATGTGTGTTTATTTTAATTTGACAAGGCAGCAGAGACTATGTATGGAGCAAACTGTGAAGGCCATAACCCGCTCTCCTTTTATAAAGGGATAGCAGCCATAATCTCCACTAGAAAGCTCACCCACGGTGTTGGGGGTTTGTACGATTGAGTCTGAAACATATTGATCAATAAAGGAAAGGAAGCACGGGGTAGTGAAAAGGAAGCTAGGTTTGCTGAGAGTGAAGAGAGAAGCAGTGAATGTGGGAAAATAATGATTAAAAGGGAACTGTAAGCACCATAACCATTCTAGCTCGCTGTAGTGGTTATAGTGACTAGAGTGTCCTGCCGTTCTCCCTGGTTTAATGTTTAACCATTTAGAATCTTCAAAATACCTGGATTTCTTCCCCCTCCTCAGTCATACTGATACCAAGGAATTACCATTTCTGTATCAATATCAATTTTATACAACCTGATGGCATTGATTGTGTTGTGCTGTCCTACATTTGTTAAGACATCTGTTATATCGAACTAGAACTGGAATTCCACCTTAAACTTACTTTCACAGATTGCACAGAGCGATACTGGAAGTCCTGCATTCTGAGAAGCTGATCCTGAATCCACATAGCAGGTAAGTGGTCATGTGGTAGGTCCTCAGGATTTTCAGGAACGCTATTATCCAGACTGGAACAATTAGGGTGACTCATTTCATCTGGTGTCACGATGTATCTGTTATCACTGCTACATTCATAGCTATCTCCAGAATTCTAGAAAAGAAAGTCAGACGCAATAAAATGGTAAAGAAAACTAAAGGAAGCTAGGTTTGCTGGGAGTGGAGAGAGAAGCAGTGAATGTGAGAAAATAATGATTAAAAGGAAATTGTAAGCACCATAACCATTCTAGCTCACTGTAGTAGTTACATTAATTAGAGTGTCCTGGTTCTATCCATGGTTTAATGTCAAACCAATTCGATTCTTCCAAGTACCTGGATGCCTCCTCCCTCCTCTGCCATACTGATAGTGAGGAATTAACATTTCTGTATCCATACCAATTTTATACAACCTGATGGCATTGATTGTGTTGTGCTGTCCTACATTTGTTAAGACATCTGTTATATCGAACTAGAACTGGGATTCCACCTTAAACTTACTTTCACAGATTGCACAGAGCGATACTGGAAGTCCTGGAATTTGAGAAAAAGCTGATCCTGAATCCACATAGCAGGTAAGTGGTCATGTGGTAGGTCCTCAGGATTTTCAGGAACGCTATTATCCAGACTGGAACAATTAGGGTGACTCATTTCATCTGGTGTCACGATGAATCTGTTATCACTGCTACATTCATAGCTATCTCCAGAATCCTAGAAAAGAAAGTCAGACACAATTAACATCGGGTTTTATTGTCACTTCTCTCTAAAGTGCGTCATTTAAAATAACTACTGAAAATCACCTATATGTTAACATTTTTCATGAGATGCTCTGTTTTCTTTTTTTTTGTTCTGTCACAGCCAGGGCACACAATGCAAATGAAGAGGAGATATAGAAACATTGTTTCCTTTCTCCTCCTCTCTGGATGCTCTCTCTGTGCTGACTGCAGATGCAAAGGGTGAAGCTTTTAACAATGATTGACAGGGAGCTAAGATGGAGACGTCCGGTTGCAGGATAAAGAGGTGTGAATTTCTACATTTAATTTTATTGTTCACATCTCACAAACACAAGTTAAATAAATGGATAAGTAAAAAGCTTCTTGATCCAATGAGATATCTGACTGCCATTTTGGGATTTTTTTATTGTTTGTTGCAAAATAATGAGTAATTACCATTTCTGTAATAATACCAATTTTATACAACCTGTATAGCGCTGATTGTGTTGTGCTGTCCTACATTTATTAAGACACCAGGTATTTCGAACTAGAGCTGGAATACCATCATACACTTACTTTCCCAGATTGTCCCTCCTCCAGCATAGAGCAATGCTGGATGTCCTGCAATTTGAGAGGAAGCTGATCTTCAATCCACATAGCAGGTAAGTGGTCATGTGGTAGGTTGTCAGGATTTTCAGGAACGCTATTATCCAGACTGGAACAATTAGGGTGACTCATTTCATCTGGTGTCATGATGAATCTGTTATCAATGCTACAGTCATAGCTATCTCCAGAATCCTAGAAAAGAAAGTCAGACACAATAAAATTGTAGAGAAAACTAAACTGAATAAAAGATTGAAATTCTATGTTTAAGTTTATTGTTCACATCTCACAATCATATGTTAAATATACGGATAAGGAAATAGCTCCCTGATCTTACGAGATATGACTGCCATTTTCTTTTCTAGTTTGTTGTAAAATAGTGAGGAATTACCATTTCTCTTCAATACCAATTTTATACAACCTGATGGCATTGATTGTGTTGTGCTGTACTACATTTGTTAAGATATCTGTTAAATCGAACTAGAACTGGAATTCCACCTTAAACTTACTTTTACAGATTGTCCCTCCTCCAGCATAGAGCAATGCTGGATGTCCTGCAATTTGAGAAGAAGTTGATCTTCAGTCCACATAGCAGGTAAGTGGTCATGTGGTAGGTTCTCAGAATTTTCAGGAACAATATTATCCAGACTGGAACAATTAGGCTGACTCATTTCATCTGGTGTCATGATGTATCTGTTATCAATGCTACATTCATAGATATCTCCAGAATTCTAGAAAAGAAAGTCAGACGCAATAAAATGGTAAAGAAAGCTAAAGGAAGCTAGGTTTGCTGGGAGTGGAGAGAGAAGCAGTGAATGTGGGAAAATAATGATTAAAAGGAATTTGTAAGCACCATAACCATTCTAGCTCACTGTAGTAGTTACATTAATTAGAGTGTCCTGGTTCTATCCCTGGTTTAATGTCAAACCAATTAGATTCTCCCAAATACCTGGATACTTCCCCCCTCCTCAGCCATACTGATAGTGATCAATTAACAATTTTGTATCAATACCAATTTTATGCAACCTGGATGGCATTGATTGGCTGACAATTTCAGGATAACCCCACAGCTGTCCCGGTTGGACATAACATTTATAGCGCAAAAATGTAAATTCCACATTATCCCTGTGAAGAGGGGTGCAGTCACTGGATGCTAGCCAAAGTCCAGTGTCAAAATGCTCCCAAATGGTTTGACAAAAAAGTGGGTTAGTAGCCACAGACTCTCTGCACTAGAACTACTGCACTAAGCTGTAATGGTTATTCTACGCAGAGTATACACTTAAGTTTAAGGATTAAAAACAACCAAAATAAAGTCAGCACATCTTTACCTGAGCCAGTATGTCCGGGATCTCAATATGGAATGAAAACCAACTCTGATCACTGTGTAGAAATGATTGACTTGGAGCAGGAGGTGGCTCTGAGTCAAACTCCACATCCGGTGGGATAATTGGTTTCATATCAAAGTTTGGAATATCGCTATCAGAAGGAAGACAATAATAGTTTATCTGGTTTAATCGTTAAAATATTATGGCAGATTATCATATCTATATACTCATTATATTTTAGACATTGATGCTGCTATATACAGTGCATTATTTAAAGGAGACCCCAATAATACATATAACTAGGGTTGCAGATTTCTGTGTTTTTGCACCGTATAGAATTCTGCATTCCTGTGTGACATCCAAAGTACTTTCACACCCTGCCTGGCAGACTGCAGAATTCACAGAGTCCTGCAAAGAGGAGGAGATCTGGCGACTTGTCACAAGCATGCAACATGTAGACAGCATTATAAAATGAATCTGTGACTGATACACATGCTAAGAAATGTGTAGACAGCAGTAGGCAAACATATGTCGGACTTATAGATAATTCAACATGTATAGTGCTGTGAACTGGGAGGGATTCAGGTTCTAGCAACATTGATTAGAAAGATATAAAGTGAATACCCAGCCGGCTCTGGCTCCTGTACGTCTGTCACCAATAACGAAGGGGCAAGAATATTAATGTCCGTCTCCGGAACTGGTAACGATGTTTCTTCTGTAAAGGTTTAGACATAACATAATGTAAGTATTGTATATCATTCACAGTGATCAATGATACTCCAATTATTTTCACCTCAATGCTAAAGAGAATAAAACAAGAACCACAATCTCCAATCATAGATCTTAATGATATTTCATTTTATAGAAGAATCAATCAGTTTTTCAAACACTAATAATGCTTATATGTAAACCCATAATATCATGTATAACTCATATAGGTATAAACTAATAATGTCAGTAGTATTGGAGGGGACACAATAAATGTTCAGTAGATATATATCCTGTTTATATACCGTATAGCTGATATGAAGCATGCACCTCCTGCGTGATGGCTGTTAGAATTGATGCGCATGCATCACCTGCCTGTCAACATTTGGAATATGATATTCCACAATGCTTAGCAAATAAATTCACAGTGCTGGGCACATTTGAAGTTGCCTTTCTCGAAGGAGACTATTGCAGTAATTCAGCTCTCATCGGAGAACAATTAAGAATTGTCCATTTAAAGGACCATAGGTGGTTTTCTTTCATATGAACGTCATGTTAATCATAGAGCTGCCTTGTTTTTAGAATGTTCATTATATCTCTATATATTTTAATGCTCTTTATATTCAGAAGCTTTGATCGTCCTTAAAGAAGACATTATGCTCCCAGAACCTATCAACCCAAAGGTCACTATTTGGAATTTCACACATTTGTTCCCTTGGAGGAGCACCTGCAAGTCCCTCTCATGTTAGCATTGATGACCATCCCAACTGGTGTGTTGGCATGAGACTCAGGAAGTGTGTTTTCCATCTGTTTGTTTCTAGGTGAACATAGTTTTCTACATTTTTCTAGAGGCAGGTAGGTGTCTGTCATTAGTTTCTCTGACAATATTCTGGTCACTGATCTTGATTTGATATAAATGGCTTAAAGCACCCAGCAGAATGTATGTTTGATTTACACTAAGTCAGGCTTTGATCGCCACCTTAATATGTAAGTTTTAATATCTCTCAGTGAACTATTTGATATAAAAGCTACTTTTTAAAGGGACTGACTAACAAGAATTTATCTTGTAAAATGTTTTGCAAATTATTTCAGGATATTACTATTATCCCTTATATAGCGCCAACATATTCTGCAGTGGTTTACATTTATAGAAAGGGGATATTTAGGTTTGATGAAGTTTCTGCTCAACGTACATCCATTGAGTAATTAATCCTACCCACAGACACTTACTGGCAAGGTCTAAACCAGGATTCAAACCTTGGTCTTCCAGTTCTAAGGCAGTAACATTCCCAGTGCTTTAACAGGCTCATGTACAGATGTCTAAGATATATGTTTTGTAAATAATATAAAATGTATTTGCGTGTTAGTATAACTCCCTTTGCTCCCAGTTCTAAGAGGACATCTATCTTCTGTCCGTACTCCCACCTCTGATGCTCTAGGGCTACACTGTTCCTGTGGAACTCCCTTCCCTTCTCTGTTAGACGCACACCCAGTCTCCACTCCTTCAAAAAAATCATTAAAAGCCCACTTCTTCACAAAAGCATATCAGTTAAACTGTTAGTAGCTCCCGACTGATTCCTCTCCTTCAACTGTCATTACTTCCCTATACTTCCTTTAGCTTTTGTGTCACTTTACCCCACTCCCTCTAGCATGTAAACTGATTGTGCAGGGCCCTCAACCCCTCAGTAGCTGTGTGTCCAACTTGTCTGGTTACAATTACATGTTTGTTAGTCCACCCACTGTAAAGCGCTGCAGAATTTGCTGGCGCTATATAAATAATAACATTAATAATAATCTGTACATTTCCTCACAAACCCTTGGAGTATAGAGGTATACGGGATATACACCGCTCTCTCATACCTTCCTGTAAGAGAGTTATATCTTGCAGTAGTGGTTATGGTGCCAGGAGTGCCCTGGATCCCATTATAAGTAGTCAAACCGTTTTTGAACAGTTTTCATTGTTACCCATAAATCTTCTTTTAAACTACATATGAGGTTACTGAACCTTTACCTTTAATGATAGATGTTTCTTCCAGAATTAAGTCGCGTAAACTGTCTATTTTGTTCTCGCTGTCTTGTAGTATTTTCTGGACAGCAGTAAGATGTTTGACATTCTGTAACAGCAATAAGAATAGTCAGATAATTGAGTGAGATGTATGAAGAAGTGTAGCCTCAATTACCCTATTCTAGGAAATAAGCCCTGACTGCTCACACCCCAGGAGAGACATGGACTATGTTATTACCCCTTAAACAATGATTTTCACCCAGATGTCAAACACCACAGTGCTTCTATGCAGGCAAACTAAATTATAGACACATGCATTATGGAAAAAGAGAAACATTATAATCTTTACAAAGAGAAATAAATACACATTGGCTGCATGCTTTACAATTAGAAATATTAAAAATAATGAATGGCTGATCAAGAAAAGCTTGTGCCTTCAACTAAATAGTTGAGATGGTGTCGGCAAACTCATGGAAATTTAGTTTCTATCGCATCTCTTGATTCCAGGAACAAATATCACCAACATACTATTAG
Source organism: Pelobates cultripes (assembly GCA_933207985.1). Lineage (NCBI taxonomy): Eukaryota > Metazoa > Chordata > Amphibia > Anura > Pelobatidae > Pelobates > Pelobates cultripes. The sequence continues at coordinate 12,796,796 of OW240919.1, read as the reverse complement.
CTTAAATCAGATAAAATGCTGTTGGGCTGAAAAAACTTATGCATTGTACAATGTGTTTCCACCACTCCCACACCAAAAAAAAAAAAGTTTAAAGAATTGTTTCTGTCTCTTATTTAAATATAACCAACTTACTTTGGAATTTCCATTTGAATATGCACCGACCATAATCTCTGCTCCATGTTTCACCTTCAGCTCAATGCTCAGCTGTTTCTGCAAAGCAGTCAGCTTCGCGTTATCTGCCTGGGAGCTGGCGTCATCTTTAGGAGCAGCTGAGATCTCTGGACATCACGGAAATTAGTATCAAGAAAAAAAATACAGAATTTAGAAATGTCGGCAGACAGTTTCACTTAATAAATAAAAAAGGCAATAACAGTAACATCTGTAAGTAAAGATATTGTAATCTACACAAAACCTGAGAGCAGCAGAAAATCAACAAAAATCACTGCAGCTAAACGTCCCCCGTGCTTGATGGCATCACAGCGGGACGGTATGAACAGTATTCTCTTTGAGGTGTCACGTCATAAACTCATCCACTAACTATTCCAGCTTCTACATAGGTCAGTGAGATTGCCATTATTATAGCCAGTCACGACATAAATGGGGTCATTCTATAAGCCACATTGTAACTCTGTGTGTTTTCCCAACCCCTCCACCCCCATATAGGCTCTCATAGGGAATAATGCAATTACCAGGATTGGGTGAGAGATTTCCCATCTAAACAGAGCTCACTGGAGAAGCTGCAAATTTTTGTTTTATGTTTCTGTAAAACTAACAAGGCTAAGCTTTCCTCAGCCAGTATTTATTTTATTCTGCATGTTTTCACGCTGTATAATGTGGCTGATCTGATGCTCAGTAAGTGATCTTTTCTATAAGTCAGTCTACGATCTCATACAGCACATCACGAGTGCAGTAACTGATCCAAAGTTACGATTTGCTGTTTGAAGTCTCTAAAACATCCACCTGATTATAAAATGAAAAAGAAAAAGAAAAACAGTACTGCTTCCTCTATATATCTGTAGGTTACATTTACATGTTGGATGCGTAACATAGTATTTATCCATGTTCTCCAGGAAATGATTGAAATATATTTACAATAAACAAGCACATACACACACTCATTACAAGGAAACACAAAGTCTTGGAATGTACCTTCTGCGTCTGGCACAACAATATGCGCATTGCGCTCCTGAAGTTTAATGTAAAGATCATCCAGTTTTTTTTGTGATGTTTTGAGAAACTTGTTGACTTTTGCAAGATGTTTTTTCTTGGTTGTAGCCTTTACCATGTTTCTGGCTCCTGCTGTAATTTTAAGTTCTTTTCTAATTTCCTGTTTGATCTGCTCTCTAACTTTATCAATATCCGGTTGAGCTACATGTTTAGGGATGTCCTTTGATGACTCGCTATTAGCTGCCGATACGATACGTTTTGGAGAGTTCAGATCGATTGAGATAAAACTACCATTTACAGCTGAGTCCTTGGCAATTTTAGGAGAATTTGGAGTAATTGGACACTCTATAAATAATAATAATAAAAAAGACAGTAGTCAAATCACAATGTAGACAGACAATAGTGTGCATTCACTGGTTTGAAATATTACACAATACAAGTAAGGCAACATGACAAATTATAGGATCTTTTAATACATACACTTTTATTCAGACACTTCATGTACCATAATATGTTATGTGCTCTCAAATGTTTTGGTGCCCGATGTTTCCCTATCCCTGCTTTTGTCTTCTGATTATTATAACTACAACATAATATTATTCCCTGCCTTGTCCTATATCTTTTAAGACGAGCTAAGTGGGCGAAACGCGCGCGTCAGGGGCTTTAGGGCTGTATTCATGCCGTTTTTGTTATCATAATAGATTTCTATTCTGATAGTCTTTTCGCGATTTTCTCTCTCAGCTTGGGTTAGACATAGGTGCCCTCGCAGGCACGGGGGTGGATGGATAGACGGAGTGCTCTCTTTACAAATTTGTCTTTGTCTATCGGGGAGACACTTTAGGACGCTCTCATTTTTGTAATTATTAGTGTAGATCTAATAGCGTGCTTATAGCATAGCAACTATATCCTCTCATCTCTTTGCACTATCTATCCACCAGTTGTATTCTTATTTACCTATCCATATTATTCATCTGTACCAATTAATTGTAAAGTAGTTCTTACAGATTCTTATATATATAATCATTCCCTTTACTTATAACATTCAACTGCTAATCAGCCTTTATAGTCGATTACCTAATACTCATCGATCAGTCATAACAATCGATCTGTTTGTATCTACTTTTACAGCTATTCCTATTTACCATCCACCTAGTCATGATCAACTATTCTAACAATTGAAATTAGAGTTTCTGATCCAACAACCTTTAGGGATACATTCTCAGCTACTACTATCCTAAGACATCAGTACTGATTTTAGCCAACACTTTGTATCGTTTCTTTTAGCGTTACAATTTTCTTGTTGTATCCATTATCACAAATTAATCTTTTTGATGCCATTGATACTTAATAAATTCTTTTTTATTTTTGGACCTTCTGGTCTTTTTTAGGTGTGCCTTACATCTTTAACTTTTTATTAAGAAGTTTAGGTACATGTTACTCTCTCCCATTCTCTAGGTACACTATTCTTCAGTTTATTATCTATATCTTTTAAGCCCTTAAGGATGGAGGAAGTTATCCAAGTTCTGTTCAAAACAAAACCTTGAATTTGAGATATATATTGTTCAACCACAGCTTAATCTCTTTCATATTAAGTGCACCCACACGTATTATATACAATTTTGTTCAAGAGAAAGAGGGTTTTCATTTCCCAAAAAATAAACTATTTATGTATGAAACATAATTTAATATGAATAAAATCTAAAAAAAAGTATGAGAAATTAAAAAGTTCTCTGTGGCATTTTACCTTTAAATGTCATAATACTGTTAACTTTTAGTGCAATAAAATGCACATATTTATGTTCAGCCATATACAGGTTTTATGGATTTTTGGAAAGTTACAGGGTTACATATAGTACTTCCCGCTTTTTGCACCTTGAAATTTGTTGGTTTAGTTGCCTTTAAGGCAGTATGGCAGGCCAGGAATGAGAATTACCCCCATCATGGCAAACCATTTGCAAACGTAGACAACCCAGGGTTTTGCAAATGGGGTATATCCAATCTTTTAGGAGCCACTTAGTCACAAACCCTGTCCAAACATTTGCATTTTTCACAGAAAAGCTGCACTTTCACTGATGATATCATCGTCATTAAATGATTTACTCTTTTAAAACATACGTATTTGTTTTCAGCCAAGTCTCACAAGTACAACAGTAGCCCCCATGTCCAGGTTTTACGGTGTTTTGGAAAGTTACAAGGTTAAATATAGGGCTTGTAAATTGAATTCACTGGACTTTCTGCCTGGGTTGTCAGGCAGGTCCCTCAATTTATAATCAATAAAATCACATCATTATGTAAAAATAATACGTAAATATATACTTTATATATATGTAATTTAATTTTACATAAATTTTGATAGCAATATATAAATATTGATATCGAAATGCACTTAAATTAAATTTCTTGGGGGGAGCATTTGTTATGTTTACACATGAGAGGCAACCACTGGTTCCATTGAGTTATAAACATTAATGGAGTATGCAGCTCAATAAACAGTTTCTTCATGAATATTAGTGAATGAAACTACTGCCAAGTGCTGAACTACATACACCTGCTGAGTTTATGGGATATGCTTAGCATTGTCATTAAAAAGAATGGGAACATTCCAGATCTTTCCTGGACTAAGACAGTAGTGCATTATGGGTGGGGGGATACAAGGGGTAAGGGGGTTAGAAGAGACTCACAAGATGGAAACGGCGTCTGAATATATACAAATGGATCTACCTTCCCCAAAATATTAACTCTGCAATCTAATGTCCCAGAAATGTCAACATTGTATATTTTGTACAAACTCTGCAGGAAGCAATCAAACCAGAGAAATCTGAATGTGTCCTTCCTGGTCAAAAATGAACAGAAACCTATTCTTAAAGTTATAGAAGAAGGAATGTCCTGCTAGGAGAATTGTTACCAGGCTTCCCAAAGATAGATATAACAGCCACACACACAATGTTTTAACGTACCCGAAGGGTCCTCTCCTTTCTGCTCAGCGTCATCACATTTCTTGCGTCTGGCGCCCTGAAATGGCAAAAACAATCAGAAACCCAAATAAATTCAAATAAAAATCCTCTGACTAACCAAAGTTTTTACAGTCCATCTCGTTGCTGCCACAGGGCCCAGCAATAAACTACTACAAACAACCTAAAGGTATGGGTTTACTTAAATCGCATTGAAGTTGTTATAGTGCCTGGAGTCCCTGGAACAGCCTTATATTTATGTGTTAAATTGTTTGTAAATAATTTAACACTAAATATGTGCCATCAGTAACCGTTCTCTCCCTCTTCTCTTCTCTTCGGCTAATGCAGTAGTATTGGTACAGCCAGTAAGGAGATGGCAGAGATTATCTGAGAGTAGCAGCTGACAATTCATTAATGGTAGTTAGCAGCAGTGGTTATGGTGTTTGGAGTGGCCCTTTAAAGGAAAACTCCAGAAAACTTAAAGCACCTCTGCTTGCTGTATGAGGCCTGTTACATTTGTGACCGTTTATAAAAGTGTTTCTTTTAAATACACCACAGGCGGAGCATATTGCGCTATGGTCAGTGTGATGTCATACCATGGACGGAGCATATTAGCAGGGGGGGGAGGGAAGGTCAGCAAAATGTTGTTTTGCCTAAAGTAGTTAAAAAACTTGCATTGACCCTGTATGTAACTAGTATGGGAAATGTTTTATATAGATTTCCAATCTATTGAGTAACTTGGCTTCATCCACTGAACACTGAATTCTAGTACATTGAAACCCAAATGGCAAAATTGAAGGTAAAATAGTTAAGCTGTCGTTACAGTCCAGTTGGAGAATTTTGAAATCATCAATTTTAATTGACTTTCGGATTTAGTTTTCCATTTACCATTTCCTGTTTAGTATCTTGGGCTGCCACTGTCTTGTGGAATTTTAATTTATTGAATTTCCTCGATAATTAATATATGTCTAAACCTTAGTGTATGTAAACCATATAATAGACTTAATGAGTTTGTTCTAATTCTGATCACATATACAACTAGTTGTATGAACAAGGACAAACTACTCCCAGAATTGGATGTGAGTGGAACGATGGGCTTGTAGCTGCAACATTATTGCAAATTGCTGTAACTATAAAGAACAAATTAAAGTGATACAGGAATGGGGAGACCATAGACTGTCATGGGGATTTGAATATAGAAAAATGAGTTAAGCATTTTAACTCCATTGAGATAAGAATACAATAATGATTTGCTTCTACCCCTCTAGTGATACATATTATTAATTTAAATATGGACCCACCCACAAACTTGGAGTTAACATGTTACAAACCCCAGTTAATGGTTTGGTTAATTGGAACCTTAAAGAAAACAAGTCATTTACTGACCTTTCGAAAGGGCAAACGCCGAATCCACGAGAAAACATTTCTATTTGCCATCTCTAGCAATTTGCTCACCACAACAGCTAAGCAGTGCCTACTGTCCAAGCCGTGTCTAGTGACTGCTGCAAACTGTGAGCATAAAGGGTGATGTTACATGATGTCACGATGATGTCACAGTAAGCAGTCACAATGGGTCACATGTCCCCACCAGCTTGACACACAAACAAATATAATACACATATAAATACACAAAAGTATACAAAAATGTATAACAAAAAGGAGAAACTCTCTAAATTAAAACACACACACCCAAATGTATATAAAAAAGAAAATAATAACATTAAATTATATATATCAATATGTGTGAAATACCACCTGGTAATAAATAATAAAACCTAAAAAAGAAAAATATACACAAAATAGTGTAATACAGCTACAAATAATCAAGAAAGGGGGCAAGGGGAGCTAGACCACTTACAAGATTGTATTCAGTTATAGGCATATCTCCCCAAAGGGTATCTCTAAAATGTAAAGTCCTGTTTCAGTAGTTGTATAGTAGATGAAAAGTTCTAATATTGTAAATGAAAAAGAGAAATAGTGCAATATTGCAATGTATAAAATATATTTAACAAATGATCCACCTCCCATCCCCTGCATGTAAGCCCTGCCTCCCGAACACAAGCCCTGCCTCCTTCACCCAAGGGGCCTTAAAATGGTAACCCTGCGGCTCCCCGTTATTGTTGGGGGTATGGCCTAAAAATATTTTGTCTTTACCCCTCTTAATGTTCTCCGGGCGGGATAGCCGACACCTGTCTTACCTATGGAGCATATGAGAGGCACCAGGACTTACCCAGCATAAAACTGCTCTTTCTTGTGCCACATCTTGTAAATAGGTCTTCCCCACTGCACACGACCCTTAGCGTAACATAGGTTTCAGATGTTAATGTTACACCTTATTGACCGATACTCCTAACCTAGCACTGTTAAATGTTGACCTTTTCATTTATCCTATTGACCTCACTGTTTAACCTTTAAGATGGCAGTCATAATTTTATAAAACTACGCGAGAACTCATGCCACAGTTTATATTATTTTATCTTAAGTATATTATCTGACTCGCTAATGCATGCTGTCACACCCCTACAAAACCCAGAGAGCCTGCCTATAATGTCTAATTAATGCATACACTGGCCTAGCAAGAATGTGAACAACTGTGATAACATGCCTACCTTAGCACTGTTAAGCGTTAACCTCTTCATTTCATTTTACTTTAAAATCATTACTGTTTAGCCTATCGGATGATTGCTATAACTATATAAAATGTGCAAGATTTCATGCCACTGTTTAATTTAAGTACAATTTCAGACACGCCGTTGGGGCGCATATCAATACGATGTATAACGTGCACAACAAAAATAAAGAATTCAAAAAAAAAAAAAATGGTTCCCACAGTCTTCAGTTCAGGTAAGCTTCAGGTAACAACAGTGATTTTGTGTGTATGTGCCTGCTAGTGAGTGAGCTTGTATGTTTGTGTGTCAGTGAGCTTGTACAGCTGTAGTGAGTAGGTGTGTGTGAAAGAGTTAGGTTGTCTGTAGTGAGCATGTGTGTGTGTTAGTGAGCTTGTCTGTAATGAGCATGTGTGTGTCAATGAGCTTGTCTGCAGTGAGCTTGTGTGTGTGACAGTGAGCTTGTCTGTAGTGAGCATGCGTGTGTCAGTGAGCTTGTCTGTATTGAGCATGTGTGTGTCAGTGAGCTTGTCTGTAGTGAGCTTGTGTGTGTGTGTGACAGTGAGCGTGTCTGTAATGAGCATGTGTATGTTAGTGAGCTTGTCTGTAGTGAGCTTGTGTGTGTGTCAGTGAGCGTGTCTGTAATGAGCATGTGTGTGTCAGTGAGCTTGTCTGTAGTGAGCTTGTGTGTGTGACAGTGAGCTTGTCTGTAGTGAACATGTGTGTGTGTCACCTTGTCTGTAGTAACTTAGAATTAACTTTCTACTCAGACCTGTCTGGAGATACCTTGCAGTGGCGAAGATCCATGCAGCCTTTCATCTCCCTCCTCAGGGAACATGGCATCCCGTACAGATGGCGCTTCTCGTGGACCCTGACCAGTGGACATGCTAACTCCACACACTCCATTCAAGACCTACAAAGTGTGGCTGTACTGTCGGAGAAGTTGGGCCTCCCATGGGACTCCCTGAACAAAACAGGTCAACAAGCAACACCTAAACTTGCGCATAGATGGGACCCAGAGAAAGTTACCCCTTTTGTCCCTCAGAAGGCCTTCTTAGAGCCCTACACAGTCACCACAACCTGAGGCTCTATCCTACCCACAGAGTACAGGGCATTATCTGCTGACTAGAACTGAAATATTACTTTTCATCTGATGTCTTTTTATTCTTTTTTGTTTTTACAGTTATACAATGTAATAATGTATTAGATATGGCGCACCATGTGTATAAGAAAATTTGGCAGCATGGCAAACCACCTTATACCCCCCCCCCCCACCTCTTCACTAGAGTCCGACTGCGTGACAGAGCACAACATGGCCCAGAGGTGTAAAACTAATGTAGCCATCTGCCATCAGTCCAGATATAACGAACCGAGTAGCACAAGTCACAACTGGACAGTAGGCATAAGCACTGCAAATGGCTCTGTATATTTATTATACTCTATATTTTCCTCCGTTTTATTTTTCATATCTCCAGGCTACCCAACTACAGACCGCACTCGCATAAACAAGCGGCTTGTGGTTATCTTAAATGGGCGCACGAACGCCACATTCTTTATGAGGGCCTGCGGTTGCTAGGCTATATTTGCCTAATGTTCCTACTCAATATAACCACAAAAACCTCAGCTTATTAGCTTGGCTTATATGCTATTCTGTTTAATACTATGCTTCAATCTTTATGTCATTATGTGATTTACAATCCTGTGCTTCTAATGTGAATGAGCTGAACAAAAATAAAGAATTTAACAAAAAAAAAAAAAAAAACAATGCTCCTACTTTTGCCTCACATCAAGAAGCTGAGAATATCCCATACTCTGAATATTTCTTGTTATGTACAACTGTGACACCTTTTACATGGCTTCTTGAGATTTGAACATATGTGTGCCACAGGTCTATGATACGAAGGCTAAATATCTATTATTTACCCAGCACTGTTACCAGCAAAGTACAAATCATAATGTAGTTTTCAGACAACTTGAGAGACAGATCTGGGACGTCGGGTTTCTATGGAGGAACGGGAGACGATTTCAGAAATGCTTTTAACATAAATATATGTATATACTCCTAATAAAAAAAATGTCTACAAAACAAACCTGGGTACCTATACATGTAGATATATCCATCCAACTTATATCCATGTCTGGTGGAAGTGCAGTGTAACCCAAGAATTCTAGCACGACGTGTTTGAACTAATTTGCTATGTATTGGGCAAATCAATCAGTCACGATCCATAGGTTGCTCTACTTGATAGTCCAGGGCTCACTGACTGAGTCAACAATGTATCTTCCACGCGACTAACAAGGCATTTGCCTTGGGCTGCACTTTCCAGGGTGTGGCAAGTAACGCTGCCCCCAAATGCCCAGGCTAAAGCCTTGTTAGCCTCCTTTTAAGGGGGCCCAAGAGCTGGCTGGCTTGCCATCTTTGGCACCCCCGGGCAGACGGCTAGTTGAGCTCCAGGCGGGCGGTGAGGGAGAACTGATTATGACGTCACTCTGGCTCCCGGCATTACTGTGAGGCATTGAGCAACCTAGCAGATTTGCCCGTTTGAGTGAAGATGTTGGGAGCATCAACTCAGGAGTAGCTGTACTAGAGGAAGCAGTTCCTTCTAACAGCCAAGGGAACAGCCCCTCTAGTAGGGATTGGTATGATAATGTAAGGAAGGCTAGACAGGTTGTGGTGGTAGGGCACTCTATTACTTAGAAAATAGATAGGGTAATTTTCCACACGGCAGTTAAAATGTTCCTTGTTAGTCTCTATATATGTGTTGCCAAATGTATCAATTGCAGCAAATATATAGTTGCAAAACGCTGCAGCATATTGACTTAATTGTTGTTAATTGTTGTTGCTATGGTAGACCGAGTAGTATAGGTAAAAGACAAGCCTCTCTCTCTGTTAAACTTGCTCAATAGTCAGAGGAGTAAGAAAAAGAAAAGTGAAGTGCTATAAAATTATATCATGTTTAAAGGACCACTATAGGCACCCAGACCACTTCAGCTCAATGAAGTGATCTGGGTGCCAGGTCCATCTAGGGTTAACCCTGCAGCTGTAAATATAGCCGTTTCAGAGAAACGGCTATGTTTATATTAGGGTTAATCAAGCCTCTAGTGCAGTGATGGCGAACCTTTTTGAGCCCGAGTGCCCAAACAGCAATACATGCCAACTTTTTTTTCCTCAAAGTGCCAACACGTCAATTAAACCTGAATACTGAGATTTAAGTTTAGAAAAAATAACTAATTAACAACTTTGCTTTTAAAAGAACACAACAACAGGGAGTTCACTGATACAAATTTTAAATAATGGATACAATTAAACTTATATTTATTAATATCTCCAACAAATGCAATATATACACACACAGACTGCTGAATACATAGACTTCTGAATACACACCCACACAGTCTGCTGAATACACACACAGACTGCTGAATACATACACACAGTCTGCTGAATACACACACACAGTCCACTGAATACACACTGCTGAATACACACACACACAGTCCGCTGAATACACACACACAGTCCACTGAATACACACACAGTCCACTGAATACACACACTGCTGAGTACACACAGACTGCTGAATACATACACACAGACTGCTGAATACACACACACACAGGTTGCTGAATACACACACACACACAGACTGCTGAATACACATACTGCCTTGAGGGGTGCAGTGTATGTGTTTGTGTGTGGGGTGCTGTGTGTGTGAGGGGTCCTGTGTGTCTGAGGGGTGCTGTGTGTGTGTTTGAGGTGTGCTGTGTCTGTGTGTTTGTGTGAGGGGTGCTGTGCTGTGTGGGGAGGTAGGGGTGCTGTGCTGCGTGGAGGGAAGGGGTGCTGGGCGGGGGTAGGGGTGCTGTGCTGTGTGGGGGAAGGGGTGCTGTGCTGTGGGGGTAGGGGTGCTGTCTGTGTTGGGTAGGGGTGCTGTTTGTGGGTAGGGGTGTTGTGTGTGTGGTGGGGGTAGTGGTGCTGTGTGTGTGGGGAGGTAGGGGTGCTGTGCTGCGTGGGGAGGTAGGGGTGCTGTGCTGCATGTGGGGTAGGGGTGCTGGGCGGGGGTAAGGGTGCTGTGCTGTGTGGGGGTAGGGGTGCTGTGCTGTGGGGGGTAGGGGTGCTGTGTGTGTTGGGGTAGGGGTGCTGTGCTGCATGTGGGGTAGGGATGCTGGGGTAAGCTGTGTGGGGGTAGGGGTGCTGTGTGTGTGGGGGGGTAGGGGTACAGTGTGTGTGGGGGGGTTGGAGGTACTGTGTGTGGGAGGTAGGGGTACTGTGTGTGTGGAGGGTAGCGGTACTGTGTGTGGGGGGAAAGGGGTGCTGTGTGGGGGGAGGTGGAGGTAAAAAAAAAAAAAAGGTATATTAAGTCTGTATCCCCCCCTCCTCCCTCCCTCATTCTTACCTTTGATGAAGGACACAACCCTCCCTGGTGGTCCTGTGGTGGTAAGTACAGTAGGGAGCAGCTCTCCTATCTTCCCTCCCGCCTGCGTGATGCTGTGTGTAGCGTTGCCATGTTAACGCGCGGCAACGCTCCACACAGATTGCTCGCGGGAGGACAGGAGAGCCGCTTCCTAGAGCCCTCCCCCTGCCTCCCGACATGGTTCCGCGCTTCTATGTGATTTTCCCAGTAAGAAGACGCTGCCGTCCATAGGAAAGCATTGTGAAATGTTTTCCTATGGACCGAATGAATGTGGCTCTTGCCGCGCATGCACATTCAGCGGATGACATTGGAAGAGGGAGGAGAGTCCCCAGCGCAGAGGGAGCCTGGCGCTGGAGAAAGGTAAGTGTTTAACCCCTTAACCCTTCTTGAGCCCAGCGGGAGTGGGACGCTGAGGGTTGGGGGGACCTATTAACACTATAATGCCAGGAAAACCAGTTTGTTTTCCTGGCACTATAGTGGTTGTAACAAAATCCCTTGTTAAACAGACTATGCGAACCAGCCTGTTTGGTTATTTAGACATGTGTGGGGTGATTTCGTGCAAATAGCAATAAAACGAATAAACTGCCGAATCACCCGACCTCCTACTGAGGTCGTGTGGCGCCCATTAACCACCCAGACTTTAAGGTTAACCATAGAGTAATTGGGGAACAGCTTGGTGGTCCACGTTCGTCTGCCGAACACGTGGCAGTCGCCATTTTAAATCGTCGAACGCCCAACGGTAAATGGGGGCGATTCCCTGGAACTCTTTTTCGGATACTTATTCTGCCGAACACCGCTGATACTTACCAAGGTCCTCGTTCGTACGGTGGAAAACCGGAGACATTGCACTGTTCGGGACTTGGATTTATGCGAAAGAGACTGACCCCAGATAGCTACAGTGTGGAACTCTTTGTTGGATACAAACACGCGAACGGCCGGTGAAGTCCAAACTTCATTCAACATTATTGAGAACTGTGTTCGTGGGATCTGAGCGCTATTCGCCTAGAATATGCACTCAGATCCAAGCTATCTGGGGGTATGTGGGACTTAAAGTTTATGTTCAGTAAAATATAAGTTATAGATTTTTATGCTGTTTTGTGAATATGGGAAAAGCCATGTTTCTTTCTACCTGGAGATAATTAAGGCTCTCTTTACTACCTTAAGTTAATTATCTCCAGGATGGAAAGGAGGGAAAGACCTATATAAAAGGGGAGTGCTTATGTTATAGCCACTGCGATTGGCTACTGTAATTCTTTTGTCCCAGTCTTCCATCTGGCCCCCTAGGGGAGTGTCCACCAGGTGGGAGACCTGCATAAATACCGGGCAGGTAGCCCCCATTATATCAGATCATTTTACCCCTTCATGAAGTCTCGACTCATGTTTGGGGGATTGGAAGCTATAATCACTTTGTTCCAGCTGGATTTCGGGAGAAGCTACAAGGATCAGCACTGCACGAATAGAAGGATCCTCTACAGTGGTCCTTTAAGTCTGCATGATATGTAACACCATTGTGAATAGGTGTATAGTGACCTTTGCCAAAGAGAAAAGAAGATGCCCGACGTGCATTTCGGTGCACAACTCAGGACTGACTTTAACTCCTTCAGTGCTGATAGGGCAATCCATCCCAGTTCAGACTACTTAATAAATTAATACTTTCTTTATAGTCATGAAGGAAGATCTTTATAAAAACCATCATTTTTAGTGATATTTGAAGGTTAGGAAATTCCCGTAACATATATATATAGAAAAACCTTAAGTCTATTTGTATTGCTACTATCGCCCATTTATGCTCATAGTATGGTGTGCCCAACGTGTAGATTAAATTAACTCTTGCTCTGAGTATATATGATGTATTAAGGCTTACTAATGTTATCATATATTAGACTGTAAATGCAGATGGATATGGCATTCACTACAACAAATTGTAGACTATTTAGATTCATGAGTATCTAAATATTAATATCATTTACAGGGCAAACATACTTTTAACCCTTTATGTTCATCCAAGTTATACCAAAAACTTATCTTTCCCTATCTCTATTGTTTTTTAGTATGTCAAGATAAAGATTCATAATAACAGATATCCAGTGTTTTGTTAATTCATAACTTATTAAGTTTATCTTTGTGCATCTTGGATATGACTCATAGGGTACATGATTTAAATAGGGATATAAATCATTATAGTTATTACTGTGCGAATTGTTTATACTGTCATCATTAGATATTTACAGATTTTTTTACATGTTGGTTAGGGTTTTAGGTACAATTTATGAACCTGATCACAGGTTTTTTCAATGTATTAAAGGTACATGCAAGTTAAGGTGTCTCAATATAAATTTGCAATATTAGTGTTTAGCAGTCGGTTTAATCATTGTATGAGTACAATTATGGGCAAAAAAGGAATATTTGGTTTGACAAGAGTGATCATGGACATTGTTTAAAAAATTATATATAAAGTGCTTTTAAGCCAATACAGGTTACAGTTATCAATCAGATATGAATGGGGTATATAAAAATCTTTCATCCAAACCAAACGGGGAGAGCGTTTTTAGTTTGGATTTCCAATAGCTCTCTCTCGGTAATAGTTTTTTTATCTAGGTCTCCTTTCCTGGGGCCCAGATTTATTTCTATTCCGCTGAAGCGTAATCCTTGAGAAGGTCCCCCATGATGTAACTTTAACCCCTTAAGGACACATGACGGAAATATTCCGTCATGATTCCGTTATTCCAGAAGTTGTGTCCTTAAGGGGTTGTGTTTAGAAATCGGGGTGTCAACTTGTCTAGATGGATTAACTGAGTTGACATGCTCCAAGATATGCTTCTTAAACGCTCTGCTGGTTTTACCCACATATTTCAAATTGCAGCTACAGGTTAGTAGATACAGTATACCTGAAGTTAGGCAGTTAAAGAAAGTTTTGGTATTAAATATTTCTGTTTCGCCTGAATCTGAAAATGCCTTTGAGTGTCTGCGGATATATTTGCAGGCTTTGCAACACCCACACTGGTATGTTCCACACGTGGGCACTGTAAGCCAGTTGGATTTTTTTGAAGAAATAGAGAGATGGCTAGGAACCAAGATGTCTTTAAGGTTGCGTCCACGTCTGGCTGTCATGGTGACATGAAGTGTGATGATCTCTTTTACATGATGATCTTGATATAGTAGTGGCCAATATCTGTCTAGTGTATTTTTGACATGGTACCACCCAGAATCATATGTACCAATACATCTAATTTGATTTTGATCATCTTTGTTTTTGTCTTTTTTAACAAGAAGGGTTTTAGCCTTTGTTTTGAAATCTTCTATCGAGGAGCAATTATGACTCAGTCGCAGATATTGCCTTATCGGTTGTTTGTAGCAGTGGATTTGCAATTTAGGGTAGTAGCCAGATGTTTGTCATCTGTCATTTCAATAGTAACATCCAAGAAGTTAAGTATTTTATCATCGACTTCAAAAGTCAGAATTAAGTTGATTTTGTTGATGTTTGCTTATCTACAAATTCCTGGAATTTTTCTGTAGTGCCAGTCCAGATGACCAATATGCCATCTATATATCTTTTCCACATTTTTACGTATTTTGTGTATGGCTCCAGATGTGTACCTAACACTATATTTTGTTCCCACCAACCCAGGTGGAGCTTGGCATATGAAGGGGCACAAGTCGTCCCCATAGCGTTCCCTGTCACCTGGTGGTAGTATTGTAAACTAGTTAAATGTATTTTTGACCAGTCCCAAATAGGTTTTCTGGGTTACGTGATATCAGGAGATGGGTTTGCAATGGATCCCAAGAAATTGTATTCCATGCTCAAGTGGCCTTTACATAATGGACTTAAAGCTATCCAGAGATTTATAGGCTTCTTGAACTATTATAGACATTTTATCAAAGGTTTTTCGTCTATTGTTGCTCCCATAATGAATTTGAAGAAAGGTGTTAATCCCAAAAGATGGTCTTCTGATGCTTTGAAGGCGTTTGAAACCTTGAAAAAATATTTTGCATCTGCTCCTATACTAGTGCATCCTGATCCTAACCTTCCTTTCTTACTAGAGGTTGATGCATCTGAGACTGGTTTAGGAGCTGTTTTGTCTCAACGCAAAAACCATGACCAAACCCTTCATCCTTGTGGCTTCTACTCGAAAAAAACTAGATGACACAGACAGAAGATGTGAAATATGGGATAGGGCACTTCTTGCTATTATATTGGCCTTAAAAGAGTGGCGTCACCTCTTAGAAGGTACCATACATCCAGTGACCATCTTTACAGACCATAAGAACCTCTCCTATATTGGAGAAGCCAAACGTTTTTCAGATAGACAAGCCCATTGGTGCCTTTTCCGGGCTAGGTTCAATTACGTTTTAAAGTATAGAACTGGATCAAAAAAACTCAAAAGCAGATGCTTTATCCCGACATCATTGCCAATATCCGAATCAGTATATAGTCTCCCCTTGTTTCTGTCATCATAGTCAAACAAACCCTGGCTCCTGAAAATACCCCTAATGGCAAACTGTATGTGCCTCCTGAACACCAGAGGGAAATACTCCTTTGCCCTCAGGACAGCAAGATCGCGGGTCATCCTGGTATACACAAATCCTACAATTTGATTTCTAAAGAGTTTTGGTGGCCATCATTACGAAAGGACATTAGGGACTATGTTTTTGCCTGTTGTGTCTGTGCTGAAACCAAACTTTCTCATACCCTTCCTTGTGGTCTGCTTCAACCCCTTGACATACCCAACAAACCATGGGTAAGCATAGCTATAGACTTCATTGTTGATTTACATATATCTGAAAAGAAAACAGTGATCTTGACTGTAGTAGACAGGTTTACCAAAATAGCACATTTTATTTCTTTGCCCAAATTACCCTTTTCACCAGAATTGGCTACTATCTTCACCAAAGAGGTATTTTGTATACATGGTATACCCAAGGAAATCTCAGAAAGAGGCTCCCAATTTGTATTCCGATTCTGAAGGGCCTTTTGTTCCCAGATGGGGAGTAAGCTTAATTTCTTGTCGACTTGTCATCCACAATCCAACGGAGCAGGACTAATCAAAAAGTAGAACAATACTTAAGATGTTTTGTGTCTGCTTATCAAGATGATTGGGTTGGCTTGCTTTCTTGGGCTGAGTTAGCACTTAACAGCATGGTTTCTGATGCCACTCAACATAGCCCTTTCTTCATGAATTATGGTTTTCATCCTGTTGTTCTCCCATCGGAATTTCCTTCACAGGGAATGCCGATGTTTGATGAACATACAGAGAACCTAAATAAGATCTAGGAATAAGCTCAGCTACTTCTAATAGGTAATAAGGTCTGGCTAAGTACAAAACATATTAGTTTGAAAGTACCGTCTATGAAGTTTGCAGCTAGATTCAAAGGTCTATATAAGGTGATCAGGCGTGTGAATCCTGTGGCCAATCGACTTGACTTACCTACTGCTTTATGTATATCCAATGTGTTCCATGTGTCCTTGTTCAAACCCTTCACATGTAACAGACTCACCTGTCTAGTTGTACCCGTCTTTTGTTCAATTTTTGTAACATACTTTATCTCACCTTGCGGTCTCTGCAGCCAGCAGCCGTGCGTCTGCATGTCTAACACTTGCGGCATATTAATGAACGTGGGCCGCTGCGGATCCACGGATAATTATACCCCCACGTCCGCCCATGTGATTGATGACGTCGGCGTGCACGTGATGTCACGCGAGCACCACCTGCACACGTTTTGGGGTCAAAGACCGATCTCGGCCAATCAGAAAGGTAAAGCATGTATTTAAACTCAAAATTACCTTTCCTCAATGCCCTGTCGTGGTTTCCCTAGTGGTTGTCTGAGAGTGTGTTGCTGAACAGTTATATTCTGGTTTTTGACTTTGTGATATTCCTGACCTCTGGCTTTCCTTTATCGTTGTGTGCCTTTCTGTGTGCCCTGACCTCGGCTAGTATCCTGACTATTCTTTGGTACGTTAGTGCGACACAATTCTACGTGCTGGATCAAGTAGTAATCCTGACAGGTTGAGGGCCAGGAGGAAAATGAGATCCATTCTATTCTTGATTCCCGGGTGTCTTGGGGTAAACTTCAACATCTAGTGGATTGGAAGGTTTTACAGTCCAGAGGACAGGTCTTGGGTTGACAGTTCTGACATCCGTGCTCCTCATCTTCTTTGCTCTTTCCATTCCTATCCCGGTCCCTTCTGTTTTTGAAGGGGGGTCCTGTCAGAGTACCTTATGTGCAACACACTGGAGACATCCTGCAGGTGGAAGGGGACCTTCCCAGAGATCCCTCTTCTTTCCAGCAGTTCTCGTGCCAGCCACGATAGCCCCTTGTTATGACAAGGCGCGTGCGCGCTGGCGTCATGACGCTAAAATGTTCGGATTAGAGCAATACCCCTCTCTATCTTATTAGAGATTTTTTTTGCCTAAAGCTGAAGCAAGCAAGGTGAATTGTTAGTGAAGAACTCAGCTAAGAGGTTTGACTTGACGTGGCAGGTGGGCTTTCATCTAATGGCCATTGAAGTGGAACTAAAAACCTCCATTCATCTAAACATGCATACGATATTGGAATAGTGCGCAAGTAACTTTTTTCTTTGGTTTTTATTGTATGTGTTGGGGCTGATGTATAGTATGGTCATTGCTGCTGCCCACGAGTAGTGGAAGTCTGCGCGTAGGGCTTATTTTTGTGTACACAAATCAAAGTGCAGTGAGGCAATGTTTTGAAATCCAGTACTTGGGTACAGAAACAGTGCGTATAGGTCAATACTGGTGGACAGTTTGTACATACACTTTGGCAGCCTCACCAAAAAACAACAACCGAAAGCGTAAACGTGAAGGTCAAAAGATCAAAGGGAGAGGCAGGGAGTGTGAGGTCTCATGTACTGGATTGGTTGCGTCATGAGGGTGATTATAGGTGCCTCTGTAGAGTTCCAGTTTTTGCAATTATATTTTTAGCTGCGGTGAGCTGTGAAGCTTTTGGCACTTCACAAGGATTGTGAATCATAGAGGCTTTTTTTAATTTGCAATGCAAGCAGTTGTCTGATGTGGTTGATAAATGTGTTTTAGTCACCGAGGGATCAGATACCATCTGAACCTCACTTTCCAGCTGGTCTCCCAATGGGATATGCATATTGGCATCCCTTTCACTGAGGACAGTGCTTTCTCCAAGGCTGGAATGGGAATAGTTGTTGGGACTTCTTTTCTCATTTGTATATGAAGGCATGAAGGTTTCTTCAGGCATCCTGCAGGCATAAAATTGATGCTTTAAAACTGGCGGCTTCTTTGAGCAGTATGCGAGCAATTGCCGGCTGTGGGAGAAGCGTGAGCGACTACCCGATCTACAAGTCTAAGCAGTGGAGTGGCAAGCCAGTTCACCGACTGCTGATCCTGTCGGCTCAAAGTTCCGGTGTACACAGAGGGTTATAATATTCATCATACACAGAACAATTAGAATAATACCAAAGAAAGTTACCTGTGCTCTATCCCACACTTTTGTTTTCGGAACAATCTAAATTCAGATGAAATTCGTCTCATTCGTCCATTTGTCTGAAAAATTCAATATCTGATTAGGTGCAACTGGAAATTCACTGTACTTGCACTCTGGATGTCCATTTCCAGCTAGGGGTGCAAAGGCTTTGGTCTAAGCAGGTGACTGGTTTGTTAACTGTCCACCCGCTTTCCCATTCTTTTCATTCCCATTCATTACATTAATCTTTCTCTTTTCTGTTTGTGCTGTTTTTCCCCTGATTCCAACTTAAAAGTGGTGGATTGTTTGTCCCCTCTGGAAGTGCCTGTGGTGTACCATTAGCTGCTATCGTTTGCCGGAACAGCCAGTAATCGCTAGAGCACTTTAACACACACATCCGTTCTATCATAAAATTTACTACAAACTAACTCAAACACTGCATCCACTACACACATACACTGCATTCCACTGCACAAACACTGCATCCACTACACACATCCACTGCACGAACACTGCTTCCACAGCCCTTATCCAACACTATCAAACACTGCAACCACTGCACACAAACACTGCATTCCACTGCACAAACACTGCTTCCACAGCCCTTACCCAACAGTACAAACTAACTCAAACACTGCATCCACTACACACAGACACTGTATTCCACTGCACAAACACTGCTTCCACAGCATTATCCAACACTACACACTAACTCAAACACTGCACCCACTACACACAGACACTGCATTCCACTGCACAAACACTGCTTCCACAGCCCTTATCCAACACTACAAACTAACTCAAAAACTGCATCCACTACACACAGACACTGCATTCCACTGCACAAACACTGCTTCCACAGCATTATCCAACACTACACACTAACTCAAACACTGCATCCACTACACACAGACACTGCATTTCACTGCACAAACACTGCATCCACTACAAATAGACACTGCATTCCACTGCACAAACAATGCATCCACTACACATAGACACTGTATTCCATTGCACAAACACTGTGTCCACAGCCCTCCTCCCAGCTCAGTCACTCCTAGATATCAGGTTCCCTCAGGCCCCGCCCCTGTCAGTCAGTTCTATAGATCAGGCTCCCTCAGGCCCCGCCCCTGTCAGTCAGTTCTATAGATCAGGTTTCCTCAGGCCCCGCCCCTGTCAGTCAGTTCTATAGATCAGGTTCCCTCAGGCCCCGCCCCTGTCAGTCAGTTCTATAGATCAGGTACCCTCAGGCCCCGCCCCTGTCAGTCAGTTCTATAGATCAGGTTCCCTCAGGCCCCGCCCCTGTCAGTCAGTTCTATAGATCAGGTACCCTCAGGCCCCGCCCCTGTCAGTCAGTTCTATAGATCAGGTTTCCTCAGGCCCCGCCCCATGTCAGTCAGTTCTATAGATCAGGCTCCCTCAGGCCCCGCCCCTGTCAGTCATATAGATCAGGTCCCCTCATAGATCAGGCTCCCTCAGGCCCCGCCCCTGTCAGTCAGTTCTATAGATCAGGTCCCTCAGGCCCCGCCCCTGTCAGTCAGTTCTATAGATCAGGCTCCCTCAGGCCCCGCCCCTGTCAGTCAGTTCTATAGATCAGGTACCCTCAGGCCCCGCCCCTGTCAGTCAGTTCTATAGATCAGGTTTCCTCAGGCCCCGCCCCATGTCAGTCAGTTCTATAGATCAGGCTCCCTCAGGCCCCGCCCCTGTCAGTCAGTTCTATAGATCAGGCTCCCTCAGGCCCCGCCCCATGTCAGTCAGTTCTATAGATCAGGTTCCCTCAGGCCCCGCCCCTTTTAGTCAGTTCTATAGATCAGGTTCCCTCAGGCCCCGCCCCTGTCAGTCAGTTCTATAGATCAGGTTCCCTCAGCCCCGCCCCTGTCAGTCAGTTCTATAGATCAGGTTCCCCCAGGCCCCGCCCCTGTCAGTCAGTTCTATAGATCAGGTTCCCTCAGGCCCCGCCCCTGTCAGTCAGTTCTATAGATCAGGTTCCCTCAGGCCCCGCCCCTGTCAGTCAGTTCTATAGATCAGGTTTCCTCAGGCCCCGCCCCTTTAATCAGTTCTATAGATCAGGTTTCCTCAGGCCCCGCCCCCTGTCAGTCAGTTCTATAGATCAGGTTTCCTCAGGCCCTGCCCCTTTAATCAGTTCTATAGATCAGGTTTCCTCAGGCCCCGCCCCCTGTCAGTCAGTTCTATAGATCAGGTTTCCTCAGGCCCCGCCCCTGTCAGTCAGTTCTATAGATCAGGCTCCCTCAGGCCCCGCCCCTGTCAGTCAGTTCTATAGATCAGGTTTCCTCAGGCCCCGCCCCTGTCAGTCAGTTCTATAGATCAGGTTTCCTCAGGCCCCGCCCCTGTCAGTCAGTTCTATAGATCAGGTTTCCTCAGGCCCCGCCCCTGTCAGTCAGTTCTATAGATCAGGTTTCCTCAGGCCCCGCCCCTGTCAGTCAGTTCTATCGATAAGGTTTCCTCAGGCCCCGCCCCCTGTCAGTCAGTGCTTTGCGCGCGCTCCCCCTGCTGGCGACGTCATATGCGCGCGTCCCTGGTTCCCCTGCCGCTGACGACATACGTGCGCGCCCCCGGTCTCTGTCGCTGCTGATGCTGTAAGGGGGAGATGAGGAGACGAGACGCCGGCCGGAGGGAAGAGACCGATCCCAGAACCAGAGCCAGAGCCCCGGATAGCCGGCAGGTAAACAGAGCCCCCATCACCGTCACCATCCCCACTGTGACACACAGCCCCCATCCCCACTGTGACACACAGCCCCCCATCCCCACTGTGACACACAGCCCCCCATCCCCACT
>OW240919.1:12641247-12775315 GCA_933207985.1 Pelobates cultripes | reverse complement strand
GTCACACGGCCCCCCGTCCCCGCCGTGACACAATATCGACACTACTGTGGTAAATAACCGTAGTGAAACATATATAAATACTTAACTTAGAAAATTATAATACAGCAAAAAAAAAACGATGCTTTTAAGGTGAATAATCACCATCAATATAAAAATATAATCTAATATAAATAACAAATGGTATGGTCCTATGCGTTTCGTTCTACAAAGAACTTCCTCAGGGGCCGTAATAATAAATAAAATCAATACATACAATTACAGCATGTGAAAAAACATACAGCTCCCGCCACCACTGTGACATACAGCGGTGCATCATTTTGCTAGCTGAGAAAGATTGGGATCCATGTCCAATACACAGCTGGCTGCTGTCAGGTGGGTCCCCCCACACCTTGCGGCTGTCAGTGGGGGGATCCCTCATACTTTGCTGCTGTCAGTGGGGGGGGGGGCCTCCCATACCTTGCTGCTCTCAGGGGGTGGGGGGCGTACCATAGTGCTGGTGTCAGGGGGCTCCATACCGTGCCGCTGTCTGTCTGGTGGGGGCACGTACCATGGTGCCGCTGTCTGGGGGTGGGGGGCCGTACCATGTGCTGGTGCCAGGGGGTGCCCCGTACCATGGTGCCGGTTTCAAGGGGGCCCTGTTCTATGGTGTCAGGGGGCCCAAGACATTTATCTGTCAGGTAATAATTCTACGTCCAGGCAAACCTAAATAAAACTATCAAGAGCTGTGTGGGTGTCCCATACTTAGGTTGACAAAGCCATCTTTGTTCTCTTTCAGCCATTGATGCATTGACGTTTTCAAACAGTGACTTTTATTCACCATATGTAGATCTTGCCTCTTCCCTGACATTTTATTTGGTCAGATTAAGTTCTTGTTTTATTGCAGGAATACTTCCAAGTTTAAGATCTCATATGCTATTCCTGGGAATAACCCTTTAATGCTGAAGACTCTGTGAATTTCTCAGTAGAGCTTCTCAATTCGTAACCTATTTTTATCTTCGTTCATATCCTATTTCATGATGTCAGTTGCCATTAATGCTGTTACAGTTTACACACTGTGTCTGTGTCAGATACATTGAGCTGCTGCTAGCATGTAAAGTTTATTACCTTGTGTGCCACTACACCCACCTCCCTCTAGAATAAACTCGATTGAGCAGGAACCTGTTCTGTGGGTCAAACTAGAGCAAATACTTGTCTGTTAGTCCAGCTATTGTACAGCGCTACATAATTTGTTGGTGCTTTATATAGTAATGCATTTGTGTCATTCAGTCGGACTAGTTTCTGCTCTTCGTTTACCTCTTACACTGGTTCTGTATTGTTTATACTCCTTATCGGAGTTTGGTGTCTTTAATTCATAAACAGATTTTTGGCTCATTCTTCTAAATTTTAAACAAGCTATTGTAGTGGGCTTTTTACATGGAAAATAATATAGTGAAATCATTTTGACACCTAATAAAACTGTTTGTCTCTGCAGGAATAATGTTTAATAGCACTGTATATCACTGAATGCTACATCATTGGGGGTATTCACTAAATCCGAGACCTATGGAGGATTTACAAAAAATTTTTTTTTTGTGTGTGTTTGTGTTTTTTTGTTTTGTTTTTTAACTGCTCTATAATGCTCGGATTTATTATTACACCAATTAATGTTTCATAATTACTGGTAGTTTGGTTAAAATGTTTAAAAGTCCAACGTGTTTAGGAAACAAATATATTGTAGAGGAAATTGAATGCTCTATTATATCCCAAATGGTAGCAACTAGTTGACTCTGTTGCAGGACTCATGCTGCCATTTAAGAACAAAGGGGACTGTGGATTCCCCCTTCTAGAGGAAGCAGACTGATGCAGCCAAACCATCTAATCCCCACACCCAGCCCAGAGGAAATGGATGAGTGGGATCCTAACTCTAATGCAAAGCCCCCTCTCCCACGCAAGAAACGGAGCTGGTACCTGGCCTGGAAATATAAGATGAGCAACCAAAGGGCTGTGCGGAGAATGTGTCAGGTATTGGTTAAAAGAAGAATGGTAAATAAGCAACAGGGACTATGGAAACTGCTATTTTCTATTGATTGATCGTTTCTTTATCATTGTTAAGTGGAAACTGTTACTTTCTTTGTGTACAACACTTGCATTCAGCATTCCCTTGCTTTGCAACGGGACACTCCCCATAGAGGTGCATTCATTCAATGCATCTCTATGAGGAGATGCTGATTGGTGCATCATTTTGCCACAAATGTGCAATAGCCTCCCAATACTTTAGTGTGGGAATGTATTATGTTTGAGATCAAACTTGATGATAGCCGCATCAAGACCGGCGCGACCATGGAGACAAGGTTAATGTAAACGCCTTTTAACCTAAACTGCTACGCCAGCACTATGGTGTCAGGCGGGAAAGCTTGTAAAACGTTTGTGCCAGGGTAAAGAAAACTTTTGAGCTGGCCTATCAAAAGAGGTGACATTGTTCAATATCCGATTCAGTCTAGCCCTTTCTCATACTAAGGTGCAGAGAGGAAGGAGAATTGGAGAATTTTCTAATTCGTATTTTTTTTTTTTTTTTTTAGGCTTAAATTTTTACTTAGAATTCATAAGTTATATTTAATGAATACCCCTTCCAGAATAGAAACCGTTCCTTATTTAATCCATGGAATTACCGTGAATGCTGCCCATTTCTATAATTTTATGTCCTTTTTTTCTTTGTAGACTGTGGCTGTTCTGTTCCTGCTTGTAACTGTGATTGTAAACATCAAGCTAATCCTGGACACAAGGCGAGCAGTGAATGACGAAGATGTGGATCAAGAGTATGGTATGTTTGTAACAATGTGTATCTACTGCCTCTATGACCCTGGTAACATAATGGCCTTGTCACGCCAGACTTATTGGAATATACCATAAGAAAATTCATGTATTCTTACTAAAAGTCTTCCTCTTGCCCTTGTTGTTCTTTACATCTTTTACCTTTTTTTCCCTCCTCCTCTCCTCCTTTCCTATTAATTATATACATGAATATAATGCATTGATAGGTATATAAAATGCTTATGGCTCCTATAGAGAACATTGTAAGGGCTAGAATTTGCTGGAAGGTTACTTCCTTGTTGGGAGGCTACACTGCAGAGCTGTACATTGTGGGGAAGGGAATAACTTTCTTTTACTATATTGGCTATATCTTTATTGAATCATTTCACTTTCATTTTGTAAATTACATAGAACAGGTTCTCTTGATAGGCGTATAATCTTTAGCATATCGGTGCACTGAGTGTAAATCTGTGGTTTCGTTAAGAAGCGTTATTTATTTTTTCGTCAATACTTATTTTTAGATGATGTTGTGCAGAATGTTGAATCCCCTCGTCGAACAGCTGGTGGGAAAAAAGTTCTGGACATCGAAGTCTATTCTAGCAGATCAAAGGTTTACATAGCGGTCGATGGCACTACGGTGGGTGTAGATATATAGCGCTGTGCCTTTTTGATGGCTTTTGTTTCCTTACAGTTGTGGTCATCAATGAGAGATGAGCTTGTCCATCACTATTTCTTAGATATCATTGGTAGAAGGGACAGCTCTTCACCTATAGATTGCATATACAGACTAGGATATCTTACAGTGGGAAGCAAGAAATGGTCAGATTAATGTGCTTCATATTAAGGAATAAGGTTACAGGGATGGGTAAAAAGTGGGATGTATCCTAATACATGCAATATTTTGTTGTCACCATGACTACATTATAGAAGGGATCCTTATTTTCGTTATTTACTTTATACAAGCATTTACAGGTACTTTATTGGAAATTTAACACTGATCAGATAATAAATATTTGAAACCTCAATCAGAAATGCAGGTAGTCATTTAGGTGTAGTTTTCTGAGTTAAAGGGTATCTGCTGTCTTTACTGATGGCACTTTCTGGGAGAAACCGTCATTATAAAATCATTGATTGCCATATTTGCTGCTCGGAATAGCTCATGTGCTTTGCAAATGAAAAGTGTATTGTGGTCATCCCACACATTTGCACTGTGAGAATCTTGCTGCCGTTCGCCATTTTCCATCGTTATACATACATGAATTGTATGTTCTGCAATTTGAATGGGTAACTATGCCAATTTACACAGTTTTAAGCAGAACTGTCACATGTGTGTTTGTTTTTGTGTTCAACCAAATACAAAACTAATCGTTAGATTTAGGCTACTCTCTGTCCTAGCTGTCTGGATGTGTGCCTCTCTAGGCCCTGCTGTCTGGATGCGTGCCTCTCTGAGCCTTGTTGTCTGCGTGCCTCTCTGAGCCTTGTTGTCTGCGTGCCTCTCTGGGCCTTGTCTGCGTGCCTCTCTGGGCCTTGTCTGCGTGCCTCTCTGGGCCTTGCTGTCTGGATGCGTGCCTCCTGTGGGCCTTGCTGTCTGGGTGCGTGCCTCCGGTGGGCCTTGCTGTCTGGATGCGTGCCTCCTGTGGGCCTTGCTGTCTGGGTGCGTGCTTACTATTTATCCACACTTTACTTTTAGCAGTGGGTTCTCTTACAGGGTATATCACTTTACACCTTACAGGTTCTTGAAGATGAAGCGAGAGAACAAGGACGAGGCATCCATGTGATTGTGTTGAATCAAGCAACGGTCTGTTTTTATATATATATATTTTTTTTTTTAATAAATATTTATATTTTATCAGACTCACACAATTATGATAAAAGTTAAATAAACAAACTCTTGGAATGTCTATAACCTTTACATTTTCCATGCAGACCTATTACTGTTCATATAGGGAATAAAACGAAACACGGCAAAAAAAAACAAAAAACTGTGTTCACATCTCCATCACATTATAGGTCACATGGGGAAAAGAGTGGGAAATGTGAGAGTCCTATTGTAACAGAGCTCCTGTACTTAGGCTGAGTACCTCCTTTAGATTGGCTTCCTTTCTGTTATCCGTAGACTCTAGAGTGCTTCAGACCCAGTTGTCAAATCTGGCCTTGGGTGTCTGGAAAGCCCTTTCTCAGAAAGGACTGCAGTTATTTTTTGCAGAGTCAGCTATTTATACACAGAAATGGGGTCCTTCATGCAACACAATGGCTTTTACAATAGCTGTAGTGTGTAAAATTTTACTGGTTCGTGTCTATTCTCCCATCTGGCGCAGAGCTCCAGTCATGCGGCTGGTTAGTCCCCTTCTCACAAAATAGGGTTCTTGGGGCTCTAGGAAGAATTTCTTCTACACACATTATATATCCATTTGTAACTTGGCATCAAATGCCCTTACTCTTCAAATAGCTCCCTGTTTGGTCGAGGGACTGAGCAGTATCTGATCAAACATTCACCGGATCGCAGCACAGTCGTGATCCAGTGAACAGTTCCAAAGTGTTTCAGTGTATTTCCTGGTCAGGTGATCGCTAGCGATGAACAGAATAAATGTCAGGAGAGTTTCCATCCCATAGTGACAGTAGCTCTTTCCTATTTTTTTTTCCCCATGTTGGAATGGGGTCCTATGTAAAGGTGTATTTTCTAAAGTGAGAATTCAACGTGAATTTCAAACTTAAGGTCAAAGTAGCCACTGTGACAACATAGCTGACTTAGAGAATTTTTTCCAATTCGGCTTGATATTACATTTTACAGTTATTTTAAATTATCACTTTTGTTACAATGTAGGGAAACATCCTACTCCTAGTGTAAAACTTTAGTGTATTGAATAGTAATATGCCGTGTAAAACATTCATTTATTAAAATAAATGATTTTCTATCCCAGCCTACCCGCCCCTCAAAATGTGAGTTTGGTTCCTTCTAAATATCTTATAGTCCTATAGTTGATTAGTTCTTACCTTGAGGAGAAAACATGTAATGGAAGCAGGCCATACAAAAAAACCTCAGTTTGGGAATATTTTAACTAAGTACCTCTACCGGTGCATAAGCTACGCATACAAGCGAAATACAAACAATGCGACAGAGATGCAAGGCCTGGTGCAAAGTTATTGTTCTAAAAAGTAAGTCTTCATCTGGTTGTAAATATGAATTTATTATGAAAAGGCAGTGTTTACATATTTAGTCTACTTAATGTAATCAGACGGCCCCTAGAGGTGCTTCCTGGGTCAGTACTGCACAATGTGCATTTCTATGAGTAATGTTCTGCACCTTCATGCAGGGTGTGGAGACACTGTACGTCAGTGCTGCACATTGTGCAGCACTAACACAAGAAGTACATCTAGTGGTGTGACTGCAACTAGAGGTGTTTCTAGGCAGTGATGTAAACACTGACTTATTTGTCTTCTGAAAAGGCAGTGTTTACATGAAAATGCCTGTAGGGACGGGCTATAGACACCAGAACAATTACATTGAGCTGTAGTTGTTCTGGTTACTACAGTGTCCCTTTAAGCAGAGGTTTTGGCGCTTCTTCTGAGAAGTTTTTTTTTCATCTGAAGCAAAGTCAAAACTAACAGTGGTGAAGGCAATTTGTGTGAAATGTATATTTGTCCAGCTTTTTACATGTTGCTAGAGAAGTGGTTAATAACCAAGTTTGAAATGTGTTTCTATATAGGGCCATGTGATGGCAAAGAGAGTCTTTGATACTTATTCTCCACACGAGGATGAAGCTATGGTGCTTTTTCTTAACATGGTGGCTCGTGGGCGCATTTTGATATTTACAGTTAAGGTAAGAGTATTTCTAGCTTGTAAATGTCATTATGGTACAGTGAGCTGTTGTAGTTTTGATGCTTGGAGTGTTCCCTTAACACCTCCCATTTCATGCCTCACTTACTTTAAACCGCATTTAGAGTAGCAATGAGTTCTTCTCATTGAGAAGTATTGGTTTCAATGTTACTCCGAGAAGCTTTGTTGGAGGAACATTTGCTGAATGTTTGCTTTGTGTAAATAACTACAGCTTATTGTATTTGCTGGTGAGTATAATCATTCCCATCTGGCTTTTTGCAGTAAACACTGTTTTTTTTTTAAAAAAAAATTCAGAGAAATGGGATATTACATTACTTTACAACCTTGTGATAACTCCACTGGCCATCCTCAGATGGCTACTTGAGGTGCTTTTTAGGGCAGTGCTGCACGCTGTGCAGCACTGACAGTCAGTGTCTCCACCCTCTTTATGGAGACACTGAACTTTCCTCATAGAGATGCATTGATTCAACGCATCTCTTATGAGATGCTGATTGGCCAGGGCTGTGTTTGGCTTGTGCTGGCTCTGCCCTTGATCTGCCTCCTTGAAAAGCTCAGCCAATCCAATGCTTTCCAATGTGAAAGCATTGTGATTGTCTAAGATCCACACTTCTGGTGGTGTCAGCCAAGCAGGCAGATCAGGAGCAGAGCCAGCTGCAGCACACTTGAATAAAAGTAAGATTTTAATATATTTAGGGTTTTTAACATTATAACACAAACCTGTATTTCCGACCCTATAGTGTTCCTTTAATCATGATACAGTTGAAGACCTTATAAGTTACTTATTTACTGATAACAGCTGTAACCCACATTCCTTACAATAGCAGAAATTAGCTGATTAGTTTACCTGCTTAATACAGACCAGTCTTCCATTGAATATTTTCAGGGTTATTCATTGAAGTTTGAATTGTCAGGAATTCAAAGTGAATTCTTGATGAATTTCAGATATTAGGTCACACAGCTATTGAATAAATGCTCAGTCATCTGTGTTTACAATTTGGTTATCTTGGGTTAAAACAGAACATTCAATTAGAGTTCCAGCTGAGTCACACTTTAGGTCAGTGGTTCCCAACCCAGTCCTCAAGGCACTACTACCAGTCCAGGATTGAGGGATTGTGTCGTAAGGTGTTTTTAGAAAAAAAACAAAAACGCCTTGACACAACTGGACTGGTTTGGAAACCACTACTTTAGTGAATAGCACTCTGGGTTTCCACTGAATTCCCACTGTCAAATCACTGCTTTGGATAAAGTTGTTTTTGTGTCATGCTAGTAAGAAGGGGGACGTTTAAGTGGAGTTACACTATAGCATCATAACATCCCAATAAGCAGAAAATGCCCTAAACTCCAAATCTTTGCAAATTAAGACAAAAATAGCCACATTTTGACTGACTGAGTTGGAGAATATTTCCAGATCAGATATTTGTTGCTTCAGTTTTTCCATTCAGGTTTAATTTGCAAACATTCTGACCTTTTCGTAGATCCGGAATTGGCTGTCTGAATTGAATGTGCGATGCATACAGTATATTTTAGAACATGTCACATGTTAAGGTTCTGTTTGTAATTCCAGGATGAAGGTTCCTTCCACCTGAAAGATACAGCCCGGAACGTTCTGAAAAGCCTTGGGAGCCAAATTGTGGCATCTCTGGGTTGGAGAGACATGTGGACGTTTGTAGTAAAGAAAGGGGGTAAGGTCTTTCTCTGTGAGCTTTAAATACCCTGTCTGTAAAATAATGAAAATGCTGGTTGTTTTTGTTAAACCTAAACATTCACTTTCTTATCTTTCTTTTATTCTGCACGCATCTTATATGTGTAGACATTTATTAGATTTTGTGTGTCCTCCATCTCGGTAAGCATCTTCTAATTTAGTAGTGAGCTTTTCACTCCAGGCAACTAAGGAGCAAGAATCCATCCAATGAAAAAACAGATGAATGAATAATTAATAATGATTGGTTGTTCTTTCAGTTACAGATCAGCCATAGACTAGACTTACACAACCTCTCCTGTGCTGACTAGCTGCTTCCTCAAGCCTTTTGTTATCTAGGAAGGCGGCATACTTTTAAAGAGATATACTTAAAAGGACACTCTAAGCACCAAAACAATGTTTGCTTAATGAAGTGCTTTTGGTGTATAGATCATTCTCCTGCAGTCTGTTTGCTCAATTATCTGTTTATGTAGCCCTCATCACATCTCCCCTGAATGAGACTTACACAATCTCCATACTCCCTTCCTAAAAAAAAGTATATAAAAATGTTGTCTTTCCTTTATTGCACAGAGTGTTTTAATTTAGAATTCCCCATTTCCTGCTCTATTATGAGCCTTCAAAATCTTCCTTTTGTGATAAAACTTAAATTAACAGAGCAGGATATAAGAAATTGTAAAGTAAACACAATGTGCTGTAAGATCAAGTTGAAAAATGCAAACCGTTTTAATTTATGGAGGCAGTGTGAGTCACAGCCAGGAGAGGTGTGGCTAGGGCTGCATAAACAAATTAAGTGATTTAATTTCTAAATAGAGAATTGAGCCGTCAGACTGCATGGGAATTATCTTAACATATATATTTATAGTTATGGAATCATCGGGGTTTAGTTACTTAACTGGTATTGTGGAGAATTGACAAGGCATTTACACATTTTAGACCATACTGGGAAAAAAAATCTGCAAATGGCTTAAATGTGAAGTATTTTTTTGTCAGTTCTCCACAGCTCCCTGTTTGGTAAATAAGCTGTCTTTAATGGTTATATTTTAGAAATCCTGATTATCAACTAATACAGTAACACATGGTATAAAACGGGAGCATGTAAAGTGTTATGTAGCAGTATTCTTTTCAGTATGGAGCGTTGAAATGGGCTTTATAATGGCAGTGTTGTAGTGACGTGTTTTGAGAATGTTTCTTACTATGTATTTTATTTATTACAGGACACATTTTTGGAGAGAAACATTCCAAATCTCCAGCCCTGTCCACGTGGGGTGATCCAGTCCTTCTGAAGACAGACATCCAACTTGTGCCACCTGAAGGTATGCACTGCTCATTGTGTCATACCTTTGTTGTATACAGCTCTGTGTGTATGTATGTATGTATATGTGTGTGTGTGTGTGTATGTATCTCTTTATGTATGTGTGTACTTGGCAAATCCTTTACGTACGTAAAAGAAAAGATTGCCAATATCCAAGCAACAACAGAATGTTTGTTATAGAGATCCTTGATACATATTGCATGGATAGCTTAGTACTGGTTTTCCAAGTAATGTAAACTTTTCTAATTGTACCTTACTAAATATCCCTGTTTTATATACTGTTTTATAAAATTTACAATTCCCTTCTTTCTTTACAGTTCCAGATTTATTGATTAAACCTATTTTAAGGTTATACTTAGACCTGGCAAGGTTATGATGGAATGTGTTTTGTCTAGCTTGAGCCTAGAAGGGCCGTGATTCTTGAAAGCTTAGTAAGCCAGTTGCAAAATGTTTTCAAGAAATAAGCTAAAAATATTGTTCTCCATAGAAACAAAAATGTATCAGCAGCTAGTACAAATGTAAAGGCAGCAGGTATTGGTTTCCGAACTGGATCTATCTTTGCTCATCTGAAATAAGCCAACAGATACTAATTGTGATATTTTTTGCCTAAGCTGATATAATTGACAGAACATATGTTTTTATACATAAAGAAGCAGAATGCCACTGGCCAGATACGGAGCTCAACAGGAGGAGGAGAAGATTTTGTAGCAAAGTGGAGGGATATGGCAGCGTTTGCAGCTGCAAAGACCCAACTCCTATTGAATTTAACCCAATTCCTGTGAGTATAATGGAAAAAAATATATATATATTTTTCTGAATTTGTATGCCCCTCAGGGGTCAGTGGATTGACAGAGCACTTTACATTATAATGTGGCACAACTGACATGACGTTATTCTTAAAAGATTAACGTGTGGTGCAGGAATTTGGGTCTGTTACAGTGAAACCGTAAATGACAACAGTTTATTGAATTGTCACTGGGAATGTCAGACATGTGAGTCAATGTTAATAGTGGGGTACAGCTGGCAAGATTCCTCTACAAAACTCCTTTTTTATAGAATGATAATGAACCAAAAGCCCAAGACTGTACAGCAAATACTTGGGAACCATAAAGTAAATTTGCAATGTTGCAATGACCACTTGCATTCAGTTTAACTGATATTAGGGTTTTTATTCCCCCCCTTTAGTCTTTCGGTTTGTCAGTGAGCGAGGGTCAGTGCACTCATCTAAGCAGTGAATATCAAGCTATTGCCACTGATCCAAGCAGACAGACCAACTGCTGTCTGTGGAATACTCTGGGAACATGTGAGGGAGCATAGCAGCTCATAGGAGGGAGAGAGAAGCTCACAGTGTTGGTGTCTGTGGCCTGATTGGCTCACACTGAGGGGGTGGGGACAGAGCAGCTCATATTGTGGGTGGAAAGGGGCAGAGAGGTTCACACTAAGCACCATGATCAATACAGATTGTTGTAGAGGTTATAGATAATGTGTAAAGGTAACGTCAATGACTGGCTGCAAGCCCTGAATGCCAAGACTCGGCAGATAATGTGGAATATGTCTTCACCACGACAGAACGCATTGAAATGAATTAAATTAAAGGGCACATTGTAACACTCTGTGCAGTATTGATATAAAGGAAGTACAGCAAGCATACTGGCTCTCTAAAGTGAATAATTATTTCTTTATGAAAAGACATTTCCCACAACGGCTCATATCGGATATATCCACAAAAGGACCATAATATGATGAAATTTATGGCTCTGGTCAATTTTAGTTTTTGGTTATTTTTTTTAATATGGCACGCCCAAGACCTAAAGAAATATTCCCCCACCTTCCACTGTGTCATTAGGAGTGGAGCTGCATTCATTGTCTGTTTCCTACCTTGTACACGTATCATCTGACACTGAAAATAAACTTACTGAGATCTCCCATTTCCTCTCTCTAAGGTTTTACTATTTCTTATTAGCAAATACGATAATGGTACTTTCTCAGCATTTGTAATATATTATTTTGAAACCCTTCAGCTTAAAGAAAACAAGGTCTCGAATGTGCCAGTGGCTGTTATTGCAGGAAACCGACCAAACTACCTGTACAGGTAAGGAGTGGATAAAACCAATATAACTATGAATTCTATGTTCCATGTAAAGTTACATATCCCAGCATCCTTCACTAATCTGTCCACTGCGCCATGATTAACCATCACTACTGTACTGCATATCATTCCCGAGAGACATCTTTTGCTTTTCACTTTCTAGGATGCTGCGTTCTCTGCTTTCTGCTCAGGGAGTGACCCCGCAGATGATCACCGTTTTCATAGATGGCTATTACGAGGTAACCTTAAGCAATTCTTTTGTGATTGTTGTCTGCACTATTCGTGCTCTAAAACACGTGTATGGAAAAACCCCACAAATGTAACTCCACCCTTGCTTTGGGTCACCGTGTGATTGCTGATGTATTGGCCAGGCAAATCCTTTACATTTATTCAGAGACTCTCTTGTAATATAACACAAATGCCTCTAGATGGATCTGGTGTGAACTTCTGCCTTGGATGATCTTGTCATTTTCTAGCCCATTAAATGAACTATTAGTCCTGTATATTTACAAACACCATTCAGTTATATACTAATACAACGCCAATCGATCTCCTGCGAAAATATAGGCTTTTAATAC
This sequence comes from Pelobates cultripes, assembly GCA_933207985.1. Lineage (NCBI taxonomy): Eukaryota > Metazoa > Chordata > Amphibia > Anura > Pelobatidae > Pelobates > Pelobates cultripes. Next base: position 12,763,009 of record OW240919.1, on the reverse strand, counting down.
AAACATTTCCATTTTGCTTAATCTGTGTTTGGTGAGTTTGCCTGCACAGACTGTTGAAATGAAGGGTTTGTTTTGATTGCTGGTTTAAAAACGAAACACTCGGTCTCAAGTAATATGCGTTTTATTTCGTATGCAAAACATATTTCCTGATTTGTAATTTTGCTGCTCTCTACATTGACACCTTTTGTATTCATATGTAATCTTTAAACATGAGCCTAACTTGGTAATCTGCATTTATCAATTCTACGAATGAGACTCTGTGGCAGGTGGACTGGAGTGGAGTAGGCAGTCTTCAGCACTCAAGATGTGAACTACAACTCTCCTGATGATTTGCCAGCATTATTTCTGAAAGAGCATTATGGGAGATGTAGTCCATAACCTCTTGTGTGCCGAAGGTTGCCTACTCCAGGTTTACGCTGTGGCTATAGATCAGTGTCTGCACCATTAGTCCTAAGAGACAGTGTAACGCTGCAGCGTTACTGAGATAAAAGCTGCAAAGACACTCACCAGTGAGATGCTTGCCTATTCTGTTGTTCCTCTACTCACACTGGATTCTGGAATGGAGCTTCAAGAATGTACCTGATAAACTCATCGCCTATGCATCCGCTGGTGTTTTTGCTAACTAGTTGCATAGTTCAAATTTTAAATAACAGAACCTGTCTCATTCGTGTGTCTGTGGGTATGTGGTCCAAACTGCTGGTGTCAATTTGCTTATATTTTTTTTTATTAATCATTTTAAATTTGAAAGATTCCTTGGTGGGCCTGTAGCAGGTTACACATATACTTTAAAATGTATGGTTTATATTCTTAACATGGATCGTGCAGGGCTTGACGTATGAAGATCGCCCCTGCCATTCTGGAGAGTCCTTGGCTCAATTATCAGTTATGAATTCCTACTCGCGAGGTCCAAACAGCTAATGAGTGGATATTTTAAACCTTGATTAGCTCATGAAATTGTGCAGTTGGTTGATTTCAAATAAGTGATTCCATGTTTTTATCGCATGTAGGAACCCATGGACGTGGTGGAGTTGTATGGTTTAAAGGGCATCCAGCACACCCCGATCAGCATTAAGAATGCACGTGTGACCCAGGTACAGACACAACCCGTGTCACGGGAAAGCAGTATACTCTGCACTCAGTTTGCTTAAAGTATTCATATACCTGGCTAGTTGAGTCCACTTTCATTGCCGCCAACCTGGTGCTTCTCCATTTTATTGTATTAAAATCTTTCTATCCTGGGGCACATTACTGATCTACACAAATGCCATTATTTATATAGCACCAACATATTGTGCAGCGCTGAACAGTAGGAAACGACAAACCTTTTAATTCTTACAAAATCTGTATGACATACGGGAACAGTAGATAAACAGCCTGTCCAAAAATGTGAGTGTATATAAACTCCGTTATGACCGTTAAAATGTTTAAAGCTCAGGTCTTTAAACTGTTTAAGAATGGTTTGTTTTAGGAGCTGACTTTTACCCAAGATTGAAATGATGGATTATAGAAGTTAATTAGCCCTGGCTTTGTTGTACAACAAATTATACTTTTACATACACACGCTTCCAAGAGTTTTCAGCTCTTCCTCCGGTCTGAAGCAATACTGATCAACATGATAGCCAACACGTGAAAGAACAAGGGAAGGGTGTGAGTTTAGTGACGGTGAAAAGTGCCTTGTGGTTGAGATTAGCCAGGACAAGTAAATAAACAGAGGAGAGTCAACAAGCTCATAAACAGCAGAGAAAAACGCATACAAATATACATCTGCATATATGTGTATATAAGTTGCTCAAATCTAAGTAAAGCGCGAGAATCGAAAACAAAATGAGATTAAGGTGTATGTTTATATAAAGTTTGGTAGTGGGTCAGAATACATAGTCAGTGTATTAATTCTTTAAATATATTTTGTTGTGGTGTCTGGGATATTGTCGCATATGTGTTCAATAAAAAAGGTATCACTGCATAATGCAATACTCTGATATTTTGGCATCTTGTCTACTTGACTAATACAGCTAATAAATATATTTATTTGTGTAATTGTTTTTTGTTTTTTTTAGTATACTGTTAGACATGCTTTATTGTCGATTTTATTGTACAAATACAGGAAGCAGTATAGAAAAGCTGAAAGGGGGCAATTCTGAAGGTTTAAATAACTTCCACACGTGGAAATAAAGGCATCAATAATTACACAAATTGTGATGCAATCTGTGGAAACGTTAGCCGTTTGGTGCTTCATACATTCATTTTTTTGTTTCCTTGTTCTGATATCATATACATGTATTATGTCTTCACAGCATTACAAAGCGAGCTTGACGGCCACATTTAACCTGCATCCTGTGAGTAATGCCATGTTTTCAACATATGGATTTATTATGTCTTGGAAGTGTCCCAGAAAGTTGTTTCCTCCTCCTACAATTGTTTGTCCAATCTAACAAGGAGTACAGCATATTACCTTTCAGTAATCTTAAGTAGGTGTAGAAGAGGTGAAACTCTGGAACAGTGCAGGATATTGCATTTCTGGTGTGTTTAAAGTCTACTTGTAGTTTACTTTCTGTCCTGTAGATGCTATTTTGTAATACATGTCTGGGTCTGGATGTCCATTTCCTGAATAATCCCAGCATGTAACCTTTGCATTAGCAGAATTTGTTCCCTTGCTGGTATAAGGGGAGACTCAGAGTATCTTTTTTTTTTTTTTTTTGAGTGCTGCACAAATCTACTGGAATAAACACATCTGAACTTCAGTGTTGAACCACAACATTGTCATCCATCCATGTGTGGCACTTTTGATTATTGTGACTGCTGCTAAGCCTAGAGGCCAAACTTACCAATGTTTTTGGTTTTTTTTAAACTAGAGAAACAGGCTTACATTGGAGACATAGGGCACATGCACAGCTACTGCTATGTTCCACCACTCAAATACTTCTCCCAGAGAAAAATTGAATTCAGTGGGGTTGATCTTGGGCAAGTTGATGCTGAACATGAAGACCTTCAGAAGGTCTTCATGAGGAATTGCCTTTAGTGGCCATCACCCTGACAGCCGCTAGAGGTGTGGTTTCTGCAAATGTAAACATGGCTAGTTCTCATCAATAGCAATACTTTACATTGTCAAAAATAAGGGACCACATCTGTGCATTAAAAAAATCATTCAATCTTAATCATTTCCAAGCTTAAGTCTCTTTAAGCTCGGAAATAGTGTTGCACTCCTTATAATTTGTGACCTGTAACTATCGAAAATAGCTACTGCCCTTGGGAGTGTAATTCCCACTAACCTTAGTTGCATGGAGGTGAACTGTGCATTATACCCTGCTCATTATGGGGAATAATTTCAGATATCTTCCCTATTTTATCCAGCACTGAATTCTAAAACTTGAATATAATATTTGATGTTTATGTGTGTACACTCCTGTATCTCTAGCTTTAAGAATAACATTAGATTATTTTTTTTTGTTCCTTCTACAGGATGCCAAGTTTGTGATTGTCCTTGAAGAAGATCTGGACATTTCTATAGACTATTTCAGGTAATTCCTTGGCCCTCTTTTACACTCATCCTAAATGATAAATTTAGAGGACAATCCCATGCATGTAAAGGCACACGGAACATTATTATAATCTAAGGCACTTTGCCTTTATATAATACAGTGGAACCTCGGAACTGGAATCTTAAATAATTAATAATTTTGTATAAAAATCTATAAAAAGTTTAAACACCAACTCCCATTGATTCTACATAAATTAAAAAAAAAATTAAAAAAAATCGTATTTGTTTTAATTTTAAAATATGCATTAGCCTAAAACATAGTGAAGTGTAGGGTGGGGGGGAATCTTAATATAAGCAGCATGTAAATTTAGTCCAAAAGAGAAACCAATTTCAAATCAATATGTAAACCCCAAGGTGAATAAAGCCTTGCGTTTTAAAATCCATGCCATTTCCTGTTATTAGCACACTTTTAGCTCTATTAATTTTCTTCTATACTATATGTAAAAAAAAAGAAATAGTAGAGGTCCTGCTGAATAAAATATCCTCAATTCATTATTTTTAGGGGTGTGTATATATACCTTTTTAAATAAGGCAATTGTAAGGAGGTTCCTTAAGGGGACACTATAGGCTCCCAGACCACTTCAGCTTATTGAATTGGTCTGGGTGCTGTGTCCCATCACCCTTAACACTGAGCAGGTATTTATTGCAATAATTACATGCTAGGGCTAACTCCTCCTCTAGTGGCTGTCTAATGGGGGTTAGGCGACTTTTGGTCGCCTAAATGGCGCTGGAAATCCTCACGCTGTGCATGAAGACATCCAGCGTCACCAAAATCCCTATAGGAAAGCATTGAATATTTTTTTTTTTAAAGTGTTCCTTTAAAAATGTGTATTGCTATTAACCCCTCCCAAGTAAGGGTGAGAGGAGACTGTAAGGAAGCCTGGAAACAGGGAGAAACACATTAAGTGCTGATACATTCACATTGTTTGTTGTTTTTTTTGCTTTCATTATATTTTAACTTGTTTAATGTCCACTTTTTGTTACAGTTTCCTAAGTCAAACAATTTACTTACTGGAAGAGGATGAGAGTCTGTATTGTATCTCTGCTTGGAATGATCAGGTTGGTCACACTATTGCCAGTTGTGAGATGTTTGACATGCCGTGTGTATGCGTGCCTTTAAAGAGTTATCGTGCTTGAGCTGTTTCTACTAAGTTTTGTTTACCCCTCGTAGCTTTAGAAAAAGAGTTGGTGCTTTATTTACATACATGGTATAATCATGTTGATGACTGTGACGCTTGTGCAATGTTTGTGTAAACGCACAGGTAGCTATTCTGGTGGTTGCAGAATTCCTAATGTGTAGTAGGTTTATTTCCTGTTTAATTAGAATTTGCACATTTGTAACAAAGTGTGGGTATCTTTCAGGGATATGAACATACTGCCGAGGATCCATCCCTCCTGTATAGAGTGGAGACCATGCCTGGCTTGGGGTGGGTTTTACGAAAGAACCTGTATAAGGATGAACTAGAACCAAAGTGGCCAACTCCAGAAAAAGCAAGTGCTTTCCTTTCAGTCTACTCTGTCTGACCGCAATGAATAGTGTGACATCATACAATGTTTATCTGACTGCGTATAACAGTGTTATGTTTATATGACTGAGTAGAACCATGTTGTCATGATGTTTTTGTGACTGAATAGAACAGTGTGATGTCATATGATGTTTATCTGACTGCATGGAACAGTGTGATGTCATATGATGTTTATCTGACTGCATGGAACAGTGTGATGTCATATGATGTTTATCTGACTGCATGGAACAGTGTGACGTCATATGATGTTTATCTGACTGCATGGAACAGTGTGACGTCATATAAAAAGTATTATGACTGTATAGAATAGTGTGATGTATTATATGACTGTATAGAAGTGTGATGTCATATAAAAAGTATTACTGTATAGAACAGTGTGATGTCATATGAATTGTGTATTATATGACTGTATAAAATCTTATGATGTGTTGGGTTTATTGTCTTGAATAGAACACTGTGAAGTAATATTGAAGTTTCTTTTTTAACTAAATAGAACCAAATGATGTCATGATGTGATGAGTTTTTTTTAATCTGGCTGAATAAAACACTGATGTCGTGAAGTGTTATCTGACTGGATAGAACACTGTGATGTCATTTGATTATTACTGCCTGACTGGATAGAACACTGATGTCATTTGATTATTACTGCCCGACTGAATAGAACACTGTCATTTGATTATTACTGCCTGACTGAATAGAACACTGTGATGTAATATTAAAGTATATTAGACTGAATAGAACTGGGTTATAATATGAGGTTTGTCATCTTACTGGATAGAACACGGAGTTTAATGAGTGTCCATTATTCATTATAATGAGAACGTTATAATGAAAAATGTAAATGGTTCTGTATAATAAAACATAACCTTTAACAGTTTACTTATTTTTTATAAGAAATTACGAGAAAAAAATAGACAATGAAAAATTAGGTCTGTTAAGAGTCATTCTGAAGGAAACCTCAGATTGAGTTTGTGTACAGGAGGTCAATTCAATCTAGACTAATAAATCCCCACCGGCAAAGAATTTGTTATAAAGAGACCCAACCTATTAAACATGGTTACACATAAACAAATACACTAACAAACTTAGTCCTATCTGAACTACTAATCTATAAGAATGTGGCTTAAAGTGAAAAGACCCAATCTATAAGAAAGCGGGATTAGCAGTCCTGATGATACCGGAGTCACTCGCCGGGTGACACACCGTCTGGTGCTGTTCTCCCTACTATCCTGAAAACTTTATTTAACAAACAAACCTCATTTTACTTTGTTGAGTGATTCTTACATGCAGGGACTAGCTGGCTCATTTTGAAGCGGAGTTATTCTATGGAGCATCCAGTCTGCTATCCCCCACCATGGAGGTCTGTTTACTTTGGTCTTTATTAGTATTTTTTTTCCTTGCACTAACATTTTTTATGCCATTTTCACAAATAGTTTTCAAGCAGCTTTTAGTATGCAATATCTCAGCACCATCTATTGATGGAAAAGTGAACCTTGGTGGCTGAATCATCTTAGACATGCATGCACTAACCAGACGATCACAATACTTTTAGTGGTGACTGCGAAAACTATAGTAACTTTACTGACCCCTTGTGTTCAACAGTTATATTACACTGATGCATAATTGGATGATGAAATATACTACTGCCTAGTTAAAACACTTGTATCTACCTTCTTTTTTGGATTGGATTTTTAGATAAATAGTGGGTTAAAATACAATTATAATCTAATTATATTACTTATTACGCTGTTCTTATCGGTTGTGTTTTACTAGTTCAGATAGAAAACACTTTGTGTATTTGTCTATTTGTAACCGCGTCTTAGCAGGTGGGGCATTATTAGTCTAGATTAAACGGACCTCCTGTATAGTTATACTTCATTTGAGGTTTTCCTTCAGAATGACTCTTAATGGACTTAATTTTTCATTCTTTTTCCTGAAACTTCTTATACTTAAATATAAGAAGCTTAGAATAAATACGATCTGAATCTAAAATGTAAGTACCTGTATTAATATACTTAACTATTAAAGGTTCTGTTTTTAATATACACATGAAATGCTGTGATACTTTTCAGACAATTAGAAGGGCTCAAACCCTGCACACCCTTCTTGACACTAGCAGAATGTTAAGGAGAGAACATTATTATGTTACATGAGGCTTCTGTGGCGACTAGGAATTTTTGTCCTGATGCCTGGGATTTGTTGGCCCGTTCAGCCTCTGATGTAGCTGGCTGACTGTGAGTGGCGGTGGACGGATGGGTGGCCGAATGAAAGTGAAAGCAGGTGGCCTGCCTGCCTGCTCTGGAAAAGGCGCGTGGGCGTGCGTTCTGGCGGCTCATGGAGGACTGAGGCGATTGGCAAGGGAAAACCTGGATCCTAACTTTTTTAGCTAGCTCCTAGATTCCAAGCACATTTGTCCAGCTCGGTCTTGGATGACTGAATAAAACAGGACCATGTCAAAAGCGTGTTTTTTTTTGTTTTGTTTTTTTTTAAATTTAATTTTATTCATTGTATACAATTTTTTTTGAGGTTTGTTGTACATCAAAAAAAGTAATGCAATTTGGCACAAGTTTAGGTTACATTGTATAAGAATTAGCATAGACAGACATTCATTCGCTTATTCACGTGAGGATTAACTGGCTGAAAAGAAAATTGTCAGTTATTCACTAAAGTGAGAATTGTCTGGAATTCAAAGTGATTTTCAAATGTAAGGCCAAAATAGGGGAACTGGAGATATTCTCCAAGTCTGGTTTGATTCCAGTTCTGATACTCTGGCCTTAAAAGTTGAAATTCACTCTGAATACACTTTGACAAATCATATGTTGGTGAAAAACCATGTGTGATGTAATATTGAGGTTTATTTCGGAATATCTGAAAGTGGATGATGTCATATGAATAAAAATAGATGCTGTATTTTTGAAGTTTCCTTGACCAGAATGGTGTATTGAGAGGTTTATTATCTGGCTGATTAGAACACTGTGATGCAATATTGAGGTTTGTCATCATACTGGTTAGAAGTGGGTGATGTCATATATGAATAATCATGTGGCTGAAATGAATACTGTGATGTCATGAGGTCTACTATCTGGCTGAATAGAACACTGTGATGTAATGAGGTTTATTACGAACGGCATAGAACACTGTGATGTAATATGAGTTGTATCCTCTGGCCGAATAGAACACTGTGATGTCGTGAAGCTTGTCGTCTTGCTGGCTAGAACACTGTGGTGTAATATTGAGATTTATTTCGAACTGAATAGAATTGGGCGATGTCCTATAGGATTTAACACTATCAGACTAAATAGAAAACTAGTATAATGAGGACAATTACTGACTGGTTAGAACAGTATGTCTTGCAACGTTATCATCTGGCTGTATTGAATACTGTGATGTAATTTTAAGGGTAGTATCTGAATGAATAGAGCTGTGTGATGTCCTATATAAGGTTTATCATTAGGCTGACTAGAACCCTGTGATCTGGTTTACTCTGAGTAGAACACTGTGATATAATACTTATCTGACCGAACAGAACAGTGTGATTTTTATGAGGTTTGCTATATGAATAGAGGAATGTGATGTAAAATGGGTATAATATTAATGTAAAATTGATTTTTAACAAGGTTTTTTTTGTTTTTGTTTAAACTCCATGTGTCCAGTAGCTATGGGACTGGGATATGTGGATGAGAATGCCTGAACAAAGAAAGGGCAGGGAATGCCTTATCCCAGATGTTTCAAGATCATATCATTTTGGCATTGTAGGACTTAACATGAATGGCTATTTCCACGTAAGTAAGAATTTGTCCTACTCTGTTTTTGTTTTTTTTGTTTTTGTTCATTAAAATGACACAAACACCAAAATCACTGTAGTTTACTGTAATTAGATAAAGCGGTGTTTACATTACTGTGTAACACTGTCTCTAGTCTCTCTAACAGCATCTAGAGGGGCTTCCTGGGTTTGATTCTGCAAAGATTGCAAGACTGACGTTCAGCGTCTCCACGCTCGACATTGAGACGCTGAACACTCTCATAGAGATGTAATGATTCAATGCATCTCTATGAGGAAATGCTGATTAGTGCAGCAAGCACTAGCCTCCTAATGCTTCCTTATGGGAAAGCATTGGATTTACCAAGAATGTGAAGATTGATAAAATCAGCCAGTGGAGGAATGGCGACCACAGTAAGGCTTATTTTAACGATTAGGAATACATGGTAGTGTTCCTGGTAAAACTTACATTAAAAGTAGTTTCCCTAGGTATGTATTCTGAGTCATGGTACAATTATAGCTCTTCAAAGAATTGCTGCTGCACCCTCTGCTATTTTTGAAATGTCACACTTACTAACTTTGTAACAGCTACATGATGTTTTGTGTCTCGTGCTGCGAGTGTGAGTGCAGATTAAATAATGGTAGCAGACACTAACTGGGGAGTGTAAAGTCTCATGGAAAAGCAAGATTAGCATAATTGTTTACCATTACTAGAAAATATGGTTAATGAACGGTCTTTAACTGTTATTTGAACTATGTGTTCACTAAACGGCAATTTCAAAGCTCACAGAATGTTTAAAAAAAAAAAAAGCCTGCCACAGCGTCATTGTATCTATCCTAGTAACATAATATCTGCTGTGATGAGATTAATCCACTTACCTGGGAAATCCTTCCTTCTGGGACTATCTGCAGTGGACAAGGTTAGTGGGCCCTGGAATGAGGCCCTGTTACTGGGAGGGGTGTAAAATCCAGTATTTACCATTCATAATTTTTTATTTATATATATATATTTTTTTTAAATGCAGGAAGCTTATTTTAAAAAACACAAGTTCAACACCGTTCCAAATGTACAGATGATGAACGTGGAAAGGTATGTCCATTTTATTGAGCAAAATTTTTAATATTACATTTTATTTTACCACGTTTCCTTATTAACTTTCTGGGAGGCTTTCAGTAGCAGCTGGCAACTCATACCACCTATTGGCTGCTGTGTGACTAATGTTATACGTTTTACATTGTGCTGAAATTAACTTGGAGAGTGAAATGGTTGCTATATTCACTTTTCAGTAAAGGATGGGTATCCTGGAAATGTGTGCAAATTTACAACAAAACCACAGATCCTAATTAGAAGTCAAAATATGATTACGATCCAAATCTGCCTATGGATGGGTCTCTCGGCATGTGTTCCGTTTTAATTGGCCTGTCACAGCCATGGATAACATTGCATAAAGGAGAGCCGGACCGTCCTGGATTTTTCTACAGCCATGAAGACTGACGCATATGGGAAATAATTTCTGGGGTGCCAAATAATGAGCATTGTTCTAGCAGCTAAGATCTGGAAGATGCAATTCCTACACAAAGTGTAATCGTTATGGAGTGGCACTGCTCCCCAAAATACTCCCACTTTAGAGAATCCCCCTTAATGTAACACAGGGTTATTCACTACGGTCAGAATTAGTGAATTTCGCATTTAAGTCCGAAGTAGTCAAACTGGAAAAATGCTCCAAATCAGCTATGCCTCCATTTCTGATACTTTGGCCTTGAATTTGAAACTCATTTTGGACTCACGCTGAATTCCTCATTTTGGTAAATAAACCTGTTGGTGATTACTAGGTGTGCAAAGTGAAATGTCCCTATATGGGTTTGCCTGATTCGTTAACAATTTGGTTTTGGCTGGCATGTCCCATCTTTATTCTTCAGAACAAGAACATCAGGACTTGTGTAGAATAGACACTTCCTTTTATTAACAAATCATTCCTTGTTTGTTCTGTTCCAGCTTGAAAAAAGACGCCTACGAGATAGAAATCCACAGAATACTAAGGTAGAGTATTGTCTGCTTGACGAGTCAAAGGATCATGTTGTGAAGAAAAATTCTGTGGAAAAGTGTTAGAATATGCAATTTGCTCCAAAATATCAGCTCCTCTAACAGCTAACCAAACGTTAGAGCTTCTCGTTTCTTTGATACACTGCTTTTTATATTTTCATTTTGTGTAAAATGCAAGACTTTTCTGGCACTGCCTAGCAGATTCCAAATGTCTCTGGGTAATTCAATAGTTTACCGGGATGAATACAAGAGGATTTGTTTTAAAGAGTACATTGTGCTTCAGTTGTGAAAAAATTCACCCAAACAAAATCTACTGATTTTCACAGCAATTGCTTCACATAATTTCTTATCAGCTATTACATTTTAATCTATTTTCATTGATCGTTTCCACTTGTCTCTATAAGAGACCCACGGTTATGCTTGCAGGTGCCTGGGCTAAGCCCTTCTGACTGCTCATGTTACACATTGATTCTGCAGGATTGTTTGTGCAATATAGTATCTTGCTAGGAAAGATTCCGTGATATTTTCCACTTCACTCATGTTATGAAGGATAAATGTTATTACCCACCTTAGATTGGAACTACCATGGAAATGTCTGATATGCTGTAGAATGTATTAAGATAGGCTCCTTAGCAATATTATAGTGACCTCAGCCTTTTAGGTACATGAGCGGAAGACCTTCCTGCATTTGGTGACTATAAAGCTGCTGCCAGTGATGCAGATAGACGGATGTCTGTAGAGTACTGCAGAAAGCGTAATTAACGGAAGCTGCAGTATATTTTACACTAAACGAAGATTGCAAAGTAATGTATGCTCATTCACACTTTATAAATATTGTAAAGCGCTACGGAATCTGTTGGAGCTATATAAATGGCAATAATAATAATACATAAGCTACATCAAATGTTCTTGTTGTTTTTCCTTTGATGGAATTTATTTTATTGGTTAAATAAGGCTGTTCAAGTTACTTCCTACCATGTGGGTCAGATGATTGAGGAATATTCTAAATCTGATCACAAGACCGGGTACTGGTGTACGATATCGACTGCCACACGGAGGTTGATAATGTATATACTGACACAATAACGGTCAGCAAAAAACAAACACAGCGTAGAGGAAACCGTGAATGTTATCACTTTATTTACTGCTTTCAATGCTTTAGCAACCACTTTTATTACATTTTTTTTTTAAATACCATTATGGATTATCTGCTAAATCTATTGACTTCTGAAGGATGAAACCTCTCAGTTCTGAGTGTGTCCTGCAGTTAGTGCATTAACCAGTCTACACCTCACAGACTTGAATTTTGCAGTTAAAAGTCCAAGAGTCGAATTGATGATGATGATGATGATGCAGCACATCTTACACCCCGGTTTCTTTTCTCTTTGCAGTGAGGCTGAGGTGTTGGATCACAGCAAAAACCCTTGTGAGGATTCCTTCATTCCAGACACTGAGGGAAAAACCTATGTTATGTATATCCGCATGGAGCAAGAAGCGGATTTTACCACATGGACTCAGCTTGCAAAGGTATTTTTTTACTTGCATATGTTTATTTTGGGGGCAGGGTAAACCTTTCTGAATGTAGAATGTTGTGTACATGCTGTCAAACAGCGTATATGTATCCTTTGTAGCCGTGTACTGTAAATGAAGAGCCAAGGGATCACTTTAACATGGCTATTAAGAAATAGTTTTTCTTCAGCCATTTATGAGAGAGCTGTTCACATGTCCCGTTATGTAGCGTTCACAAACTAGTACACATATGATAAGTACTATTCCTTGCAATTCATTTCATATCGAGGAATGTTTATATGATTTGAGCAGCTTTTTGGCATGGATAACCGAAATGGGGCCTCTGGCTATTTGTTTTAGTATAATAATAATTTCTTACTGCTAAAATACAGAAGGGACTCACTTTACGTACTGTAAAAATGTTAACTAGCTTCCACTGTTTACACCCACCTCCCTTTTCCAATACTCCACTTTACTTGACACTTCTACCAAACAATTTGCACAATTGGAGCTGTCAATTAACATTTGGATTCTGCAAGCAGGAAGTTATTCCTATAAAATTACAAAAGGTAAACGGACTCTTCATTTACAATACAGTAACATTAAAACAAGACACGTTTGAAAGTAAAACCTCAAAACATATAAGCAATTACTGGCAAATAATTTTATTATGCTGAAAACATGACAGACATTGCGAGTAGTGGAGTTCGATTGCAGTAAATGATTTTTCTTGAATAATAAATATTATCTCTCTGGAATTTTATCAGTTTTGGTTTGTTTCTCTTTGCAGTGCCTACATGTGTGGGACCTGGATGTCAGAGGTAACCACAGGGGGCTTTGGCGTCTTTTCAGAAAGAAGAACCATTTTCTGGTGGTTGGGTGCCCTTTCTCTCCATATGCGTAAGTTTCACTACCATCCTGTCTGTCTGTCTATCCGTGGATAGATGGGGGTAAAGAGAGAGATTGGTATATAGATACACTGAGATCGATAGGGAGGGATTGATCTACCTTTATGTAGACATAGTAAGGATTTATTTTGTGTGCCTTAAGCTCGACATTTCTTTAGATCTACTTTTTTCTGCAATTTTTTTGTTTGAAATGCTGTATTGACTGTTTTAGAATATCCCTTGCTTAATGGGCACAGAATGACTAGCCACAACTTTCTTACTGCATGGTCTAAATTGTTAATACTTTGGCTGCATCTGCAGAACTCCCTCTATAAATTAGCAGATCACCATCTAGAGCTACCCAAATGTGTTGCATGGAAAAAGTTGCAAATGCAGATGACACCAGTATCTTGCATGTGCAAGTCAATGGCATCCACATTTGCATTTTGTAAACACACTTAAGAGAGTACATCCTGCTTTCTGGTAAAGATGGGTGAGTGAAGCATGCAACATTTTGTGTCCTGATTTCTGTTTTACCTAAATCCATTTATCTCGCAGGGCTAAGAAACCTTCTTCTGTAACGCCGATTTACCTTGAACCTCCGCCCAAAGAGGAAGTTGCTGCACCTGGGCTTGATCAGTCCTGACCACTGAATCTAAAATGGTCTATATAATACCGTCCAGTCACCAGGGGGTGCATCCTCCAGCAGTGCTTTCTGGGACCTGTGAGAAATGTCTTTAATATATTAAAGATCTCATGAGACACAGAACTGCACCTTCCGATCTTGTAGCATTTTTTTTTTTGTAAACTCAGAATTCTTTTTTTCTTTATTTTTTTTTTTTGCTTTGTTGATCAACTGATATTTTGCAGACATTTCATGGAAGGGAAATTGGAATGTTGGCATTATTCCAATTTTAAGGGAAAACAGTAATTCTGCTCAAAGACTGCACGGAGAGGATCGAACACTACTCGGGTACCTTGCTCTCTCTCAATTTTACAGCCTATCAAAACATTATCCAACATCGGAAGGCAACAGTCCTTTTTCATTTCATTTTTTTCCAAGATCAGTGTTAGAACACATGCATCTAAACTGTTTTTTTTTCTTTTCTTTGAGAAATCATTTTATTTATTACAGACAAAGAACTACATTTTAAATTCCTTTGTGTTCTCATGTTATGGTTGCATTCTTTGCCTATGGCTGCTCCGTGTGGACCCATTTTTAGACTACTTTTGATTAGAAGGACTTACTCCTGTCGCTGAATGGAACCTATCTTTATCTGAGCATTTCTTGCAGTTTGCAGCAGTTTGATTGCTGTCACCCTCTAGACAGTAGCTAAGCTTCTGCGGTGCCTTATTGCTGTATGTTACTTTGCTAACCTGTGCTATGTCACTTGTTCCTCTTGTTTACCTCGTCAACAAAGCCAATCGGCCTTTCAAGATGAAACCTGGCTGATGGAGCTTTACTTCCCTGTAAAGAGTTATTCAATGGGACCTGAATGCTGGACTATATATTTGTAGCTAAACAGGGAGCGACCATGGGACTGTTGTCCTAATGTAAAGTTTACCATTGAGATCTAAAAAATGCATAAATGATACACAACTTGTACAACAAAGGAGGTTTATTTTGTCTCCCAAGGAATTCTACAGGGATTTCGGTTAAAATGAGTAACCTTATCACTGCTGACTGGTGTTGCTGGAATTTGTAGTGCTGGCTATCCAGCTTTGCAATTACTTCCAAGGGTTAAATTCCTCATTCCCAGAAAGTGAAAGAACTTAAAAGTAAACTGTCCATTTTCTGATAGTGACCTTTCTCTTTCTCTTGGCTAAATTAAAAAAATGAAGAAATGTTTATTGGGATTAGGAGATATTGTAAACCACACTGCCAATACACTTCCCATGATGCATTAGGTGTTCTCAGGCACCTATTTCCACAAGGGCTTGTTTTTATTCCAAAGTGCCATACGTGTGTATGTGCCCTCATAGCCTCTGCACGCACAGGGTCACGGTAATGAATGTTATATATACACTATGGCTTGCAGTGGCTAGTCATTTTTAAGACTTGACTAGTAGCATAATACTTAAACTTTTAAGCCCTACAGCTCTGATTTTATATATTCCTGTTAAGCGGTTGGATGTGTAAATCCCCAAACTTTAGTCTACCAACATATTCTATATAAAACAAAAAATTCCTACATATTAATGACAAGTTTGGAAAGGTCCTTTGCTCCTTATAGATGCTTTACAGAAGAACAAACAAGTGTATAACTACTGATGCCTTTCTCCTTTAAGGTGTGTGTGGTTTTGTTTTCTGTTGTGTGTGCGTGCGTACCCTTCTGGAAAAGCCTGTTTAATAACACAAACACTATTGTTGAGCCAGTATGCAGTGGTTGAAGAATTCGATTTACTAAGCGATGACCGTAGTAGAATGCCCTCCTTTACTAATGATCTGTTGGGCAGGTTTCATACAAAAGACACACTGAATATTTATTCAGTAAACGGCTTATTGTGGAGAACTGCCTGGGAAATTGCACATTTTAGGTTAAAATAGATATATTTTAAAAATTCCTCAACTCTATTTTTCCTGTTCCTAACATGTAAAGTTTCTTGGTCAGTTGGTGGTTTAGTAAATACCTGTCTTTTAAAGTCTGCAGATTCCTTCAGTCATTTTTCTTTAGGTGTTAAAATTTTACAAAATTTGTGAAAAGGTTTTTCTTCAGTAAACAAGGCCTTCCTGTTTGAAATGTTTGAATTTTTCACTCAAATGTATCAGCGCTTCCATGTTCACAAAATCCAGCTGATGTTTACTCACTAAACCGTGAATTAATTTTAAACTGATAGCCTTGTAAATTACATAACAAAAATAAATATTTGACTTGATTTAATATTTTTGGATAGGCTTCTCAAATATTTTTTTTTTTCTAAATATTAAGATTTAAAAAAATAAACTATCCTATATAAAAAGTATATTAACATATTTTAAAAGATTAGTTCATTTGAAACGCTTATCCAAATAAATGAAATCAAAGACATGTTAGTTGTATTTGTTTTGCATCTCAATTGCTAACGCCCTACAATTAAACCCTAAATTCCATAAATGATTGGACTAGAACTCTTTTTGTCTGCAACCTGTTTTATTGAACATTTCTATACATATATCAAATAATTTAAGACCTATTTTTCCAGTGATATGTTTTTCATTTTATCTCCAACATGTTGTGGCATCTAACAGTGTCGGGCATAGTAACATACAGAAATATTTACTTGATATCCTCTGTAATTTATAAGATGCAAAGCTACTGTATGATACGATCTGTTGCCAGTTTTAGGACATAATTTAACTTTGAACACTGGAATTGTTTATTTTGTATTAATATGGCGTATAATATACATGGAAGTAAAAGAACTGAAATAATTTTTCATTATCTGAGTATTTGTAATCTGTGCCACCTCGCCGGTATAAATTAATACTTTGCTTGTTGTGCCTCTGTTTGAAGGGACGATATAAAGTGGTCTAGGTACAGTGGACTAGTCATTTGGTACTGCAATTTAAAATATTGCCGTTACATTGCAGTGGTAAATACGCTGTCTTTCTGACCGCCAAAGGACGGTGCGCTTTCTGACCGCCAAAGGACGGGGCTTCCATGTCTAGTGTAGGAGTTCCAAATGCAGAAATTATTTTCTTATGATTCCCTCCCAGCAGTGATAAGGACCATGGTAATTGACCACAGCTTTGTATCTTGTAATGTACAGTGTACCTCACGAGCAGACCCTTGGCCTTTATAAACCTTAAAGGACCACTATAGTGCCAGGAAAACATATTTGTTTTCCTGGCACTATAGTGCCCTGAGGGTGCCCCCACCCTCAGGGACCCCCTCCCGCCCGGCTCTGGGGAGAGGAAAGGGGTAAAAACTTACCTTTTTCCAGCGCTGGGCGGGGAGCTTTCCGCCTCCTCTCCTCCCCTTCGGCTGAATGCGCACGCGCGGCAGGAGTTGCGCGCGCATTCAGCCGGTCTCATAGGAAAGCATTTACAATGCTTTCCTATGGACGCTGGCGTCTTCTCACTGTGATTTTCACAGTGAGAAGCACGCAAACGCCTCTAGCGGCTGTCAATGAGGTGATGGCTTTAGAGGCTGCATTAACCCGTTTATAAACATAGTTTCTCTGAAACTGCTATGTTTATTTAAAAAAAAAAAAAAAGTTAATCCTATCTGGACCTGGCACCCAGACCACTTCATTAAGCTGAAGTGGTCTGGGTGCCTAGAGTGGTCCTTTAAATTCTATGAGACACGAACAGGATTATTTACTAAAGTCAGAATATAAATTAAGGCCAGAGTAGCCAAAATTAAAGTGTAGCAGACTTAGAGAGTTTTTCCTGTTTGGCTATTTTGACATTAAATTAGAATTTCTCTTTGAGTAACCTTGTCTCAATTCTTCATTACATTTATTTAAAGCAATGTCCAAGAGAAGGTAAGTTTGCCTACTACCGTCAGGGGATGAGAATCTGATTTACTCACTAAACCAAGAATTGTGGAGAATTCACAAGGTAGTTGC
The DNA here is from genome assembly GCA_933207985.1 of Pelobates cultripes. Taxonomy (NCBI): domain Eukaryota; kingdom Metazoa; phylum Chordata; class Amphibia; order Anura; family Pelobatidae; genus Pelobates; species Pelobates cultripes. The sequence continues at coordinate 12,745,194 of OW240919.1, read as the reverse complement.
AAAATGTTAGCCAAAATAACATTGGTTGAAACCTTTGTCACTGCTAGAGAATGGATGAGCTGGCAATTGTCCACAGTTCCTAGTTTTGTTTAAGGGTTGGTTAATGTACAGCTAGAGTTGTGTCACAAGATGGCAGTCTGAACTAGTTGTATACATTTTCAGTGTTTCGCCATAGACAGAATTGTCACTTTGTCATTGTAGGACTCTCCATTCCTTATTACCTAACCCAAGCACACCCTAATGAAGTATTTACGTAGTTAGTTATAAAGGTAAGTAAAACCCATAACTACCTCTGTCATTCTAGGCTACTTTGCCACCACACCGTTCCCTTTCTGTCTGCGTGCTCATGTGTTTTACAGGCGTCTACTTATAAATGGCGTTGTGAGCACGTGAAAGCAAAGGTATATCTGCTGTGCACGCATTCACCTTGCCTGTGGCATGGCAAGAGTTAATCTCATTGGCCTGCCCAACATGGCATGTAAATTAAGTCTTATGTGAATCTGTTAATTTAAAGTATTATTTTATCTATGTATTCTTTAGTGGAAGACACAACCACCGTTTACTAAAGTATAATACAATTACTGAGAAGGGTTTTAAAGGGACTAGCACCATAACAGTTAATGCTTATTGGAGGTTTCCCTATCATGAATGTAGCAACATGAACAGAGCTATGTGTCAGGCTTATAGAAATGGCACTGCAGCTTTTAATATCACCTACATGTACGTGGTTTTCACAAACAAAACTGCTGCTGAATGCTGAACTACACATCCCACACCCCACTGCTAGGCAGAGGTTTATGCATGTAGTCATTGGGGGGGATTTACAAAAAAAGCTGCAGGTCTTCTGACTGCAGCCTTTGAAAGTTCCCCCCTTTTTCCCAGCCCCCGCTTTTAGTCTGTACAGGGGAAAATGACCAGTCAATGGCTTCTCATTGTAACCATGAACGTGTGAGGGGGAACCAGAGCGAAATCTGAGGAGGATGAAGGAGAGATACAGAGGACAGGTAAAATGGAGCCATGTGAATGTGCACACAGGCTCATGGCACCTGTTATTTTATTATTTATATAGCGCCAGCAAAATTCCGTAGCGCTGTACAATGGATAAAGGTAAGTGAGCCTGTGAATTCAGGTGTACATGTCTCTTCCTTCAGCACATTGGCGCCAATGGAAAGAGATAGAAAATCTCCTTGGCTGTCAAACAAACACTTTTATAACCTGTCAATAAAATGGAATACTCCATACACACTTTAGCTTGCTAGTCTTTTTAACAACGGGAACATTTTAATAAGTCTATGAGAATCTGTGCGATTTGTTTTAAAAGTGGGGTCAGTTCCAGCTTGGAATGATCGGTTTAGGTTACGCACAACCATTGACAGCGTTGATAGTATCTGAGATCTGATGCCAAAAACAGATCCACCTGTTTATTGAGAACTTGAAAGCCCGCATCCTGTGAATTTACCGCAGATACATTATCCAGAGAAGAAATTTGAGTATAATCCAACCAAACTAGTTCATGTAATGCTACAAAGTAAAACTAAGGGCAATCGGGTATGCAGAGGTGACGTATTGTGTGTTTCTATATTTAGCAGTCACATGCTAGAAGTTTGTACTGTGTGTCACATGTGCTGTAATTACAGAAAGGTATCGCCTTCCTTTGTGCCTGTGTTTACACAGCCATGGCTTGTCTTCTCTGTATTCACAGTAACAGAAGCAAAAGCACTGAAATACTTGGCACAATAAAATGTAGACCACTAGGTCTTTCATTAAAGTGATACTTCACTACAACCTCACAATCACTATTTAGTAGATATCTTGGCTTGACTTAGTAAATGAAGATTTAGGACGAGGCCAATGCGGGACGGGCAGATCTGGTCTGACTTTGATGCCATAATGTCACGGTCCTTTATCTGTTTCTTTATATCAATATCTGCCCTGTGTGCGTTTTCAAAGGAGGAGACAGCCTGATGAATGGTGTCTCCAAGTCTCACGATCGGAGGTTAGCAGACCAGTGACAATGGTGAATGTGACAGGCAGGAGGTGACTTCTTCAGAGAGTTTTTGTACCTTGTGTTTGGTGCTCCTCTGTTGCGGTGCCCAGTTGCGAGTTCACCATATAGCACAACCTTAGGTAGGCAGTGATCCTCCATCCTGGAGAAATACCCTGCTCAATGCAGCTGCAACTTCAAAAGTATTGCCTCGATGCTGGTGGTCTCTGCTTGTTCGAGAACTTTGGTGCTGCTGATGAAGTAATTCCAATGGATGTTAAAGATTCTGCAGAGGCAGAATTCGTGAAAGTGCTCACGGAGTCACAGGTGATGGTGATAGGTAACACACGGCTCAGAGCCATACAGGAGAGTGGTCAGTATGACAGCTCTGTACACAGTGATCTTTGTGCCTCTCTTCGGATGTTTGTTGTTTCAGACTCTTATACAATCTGCCGAATGCTCTGTTTTACTCTTTGTCAATCTTGGCATCTGAAGTGATGGACTGTCTTCAGCTCTGATTTGTCAATAGTGGTGTGAGGGTGATGGTAAACTTCATGACATGCAGACTGGTAGAGGATTTTGTCTTCTTCAGGCTTTCTTCTAATCCAGAGAGCTCAGCAGCCTCTGCGAAGCAGGACATTTTTTGCTGCAGGGCTGTGGGAAACGAGCAACATTGGCAGCAAAAAAAAGCTTTCTGACGATGGTCCACTGTCTTGGTGTGGGCCCTTAGTTGCCTAAGGTTCAAAAGGTAGCTATCCGTGCAGTAACTGATATAGACACCATCCTTTTTATCAAGGTCTTCAGTAGCCCTTTGAAGCATCAAGCTGAAAAAGATTGTGAAGTGAATTGGTGCAAAAACACAGATTTGCTTTACACCATTGCATGCAAGGAATGGTTGAGAGAGGTCGTTGCTGTGACTGATTTGACCATGTTGATCTTTGTGTAGCTGATCATATTGAGGAAATTAGGGGCGACATCCTAGGCTTTCCAAGATTTGCCGCATACATTTTCTGCTCACAGTGTCGAACATTTTGGTGAGGTCAACGAATGTCATGTACAATGCCTTGTTCTGTTCCTGCCACTTTTCTTGGAATTGTCTGAGAACAAATACCATGTTGGTGGTGCTCATTCAAGCTCTGAATCTGCATTGACTCGCTGGAAAGAGTTCTACTGCATTGGTGGGTACCAGTCTTTCCAAAAGTACCCTTGCAAGAATTTTTCCTGCGATGGAGAGCAGTGTTATCCCCTGATAGCTGGAGCAGTCAGACTTTTCTCCCTTGTTCTTATAAAGGGTGATGATTATAGGGGCACGGAGGTCCTGTGGTAGTTTACCTTCATCCCACCAGCAGACAAATCATGAAGTTTGGTGTATAATGCTATGTACTTCCAGACTTCAGGTGGAATTCCATCGATTTCTGCTTCTTTGCCACTTTTCAGCTGCTTAATGACCTTAACAGTCTTTTCAAGTGGGAATCTCGTCCAACTCTGTTTTGTGTTTTTTTTTTTGTTGTTGTTGTTGCAGTGTGATGCAATGGAGTGCAGAAACTTGTACCATGCGGTTGGTGCTAAATAGGGATGTGCATGGGCAAAAGGTTTGGTTCAGCAATTTGGCACTTTGGTTCAGTTTGGCACTTCAGAAATTCGGGACTTCGGTTCGGCAATTCGGGACTTCGGCACTTCAGGAACTCGGTACTCCATGAACTCTGGACTTTGAAAATTCCCTTCTCCTAAGCCTACACATAACCCTACTAGGGTTAGATTCCTGTCATCATTCCCTTAATTTTCCCTCCCTCTCCTGTTAGGACACTTTTCAGAAAACCGCAGAAATTCTGCACTTCGGCAGCTCTGTTTAGTTCGGGGGTTCGGCACTTCAGACCTTCGGTAGCATCTGAATGTCCAAATGGCCGAAATGCATCCAAATTTAAATTTGGACCGAAACGAATTGCACATGTCTAGTGCTAAAGAGAGACCGGTAATGTTCCGACCAGCGGTTAAGGATGGACGCCTTGTCTGTGACCAGTGTTTGACCATCGTGTTTGACCTTTTGCATTGTGCAAGGGACTCTGTACCTGGTGTGAAGGGCCTTACACTGCCTTCAGGGATTCCCAAATCACTCTGTAGTCCACCAGTTATTCTTAATCATGCAGAGCTTGCACTGGAGGTTTTTGCTCCCAACTTAAAACTAGTCCAATCTGATACCTCTTCTTCGGACGGTCTCACCTTTTCTGTTTGGGTTTTAAGTAGAGACATAGCTTGCATCTTACAAGATGATGGTCTATATGACACTCTACGCTCAGCATTACTCGAGTGAGGAGGGCATCTCGAATGTCTCTTTTGCGCACCATGATGTAATCTATAAGGTGCTCATGTTTGGACTGAGAGTACATCCAAGTTGTCTTCAATTTTTGCTGGAAGATGGCAATGATAAATTTGTCATTGCAGTTTCCAACATCATGTTTGCCAAGTACTCCTTTCCAAGCTTTGTCTAGTCTGGCATTGAAGTCGCAAGGATGATAACATAATGCACAAGGTTGTGAAGTTCAATGTAGAAATGATCATTTTCAAAAGAACTTGCTTAAAGAGTTGGGGCATACACGCTAAACAGCATGACATTTTGCTTGTTTTGAAGTTGGAGGTGTACGGAGATTATGCGATCTGATTGATGCCAGATTCTCAAGTTTGAAGGCAATTGAGTTCCTGATCATAAAGCCAACACCACATAGTCATCTCTTGGGCTCTAGCTTACATGACCAGTAATGGGTACATCAGGTGCCAAGTTCTTGATTTCACTGAGAGCAGAGATATCGACATCTAGCTTTCAGAGTTTGTGGAGTGTTGTTCAGGGAGATTGCTATCTGCTGTATTGAGCATGGTTCTGATAACATGCAAGTTTTAGTCTTGGCACACCTTGTGAGTCCGGTGTTTTGTTTGACCGCATTTAAAGATGCCCATTGACCACGGGTAGCCAACTGGGGGTGAAATGGAGACCAGCTTTTCTAGGCCCCTTTCCGAGTGGAGAAAGCAGTGCTATCCCTAGTTAAGCCTGCTTGGTCATTCAGGGTTCTGATTTGATGTTGCCATTTAGAGGTCAACATAAGACGACACATACACATAGATCGGTACGACTGTTTCTGGTGTTATCTTCCACCTGCCAGTTTGCCTCTTTTCCATCTTGCCGGACTTACTAATGATATTGACTGCAGATGTGGGTACACCCTTTGAGCCTGCACAATGGAGGATTTAGGTGGGGGGCAGTGCGCAATACTGGCTCCCCTGGGACAGTGACAGTGAGGTCCACAGGTCCTAGGTGTTATATCAGTTTTCTTTACCTAGATGAATGTACAGATAGGGCTATGAGCTTCATCTGCCAAATTTTGGCCCATTAAAGGACCACTATAGACACTCAGACAAATTCAGCTCGATTAAGTGATCTGGATGCCAGGTCCTCCCAGTTTTAACCCTGCAGCCGTAAACATAGAAGTTTCAGAGAAACTGCTATGTTTCACTATGGGTTAATCCAGCCTCTAGTGGCTGTCTCCCTGACCGCCCCTAGAGACCACTTCCGCGATTCTCACTGTGAAAATCACAGTGAGAAGACGCTGGACGTCCATAGGAAAGCATTGAGTAATGCTTTCATATGGGCGGTTTGAATGCGTGTGTGGCTCTTGCCACTCATGTGCATTCGGAGCTGATGTTGGTAGGGGGAGGAGAGGGAGCCCAGCGCTGGATTAAGGTAAGTGGCTGAAGGGGTTTTAACCCCTAAACCCAGCTGGAGGGGGGGGGGGAGGGAGAACCTAATAACCCCAATAGTAATGTTCCTTTAAGGGCCAGCATGCACAAGTCACCCTGCATGACCTAAGGTGTTGGACACTAGTTTGTCTAATTTCTCAGTTAAGACCTGTCTGACTTGGGTTGCCCTTCTGGCAGCGGTGCTACCATTAGCATAGTTCTTTACTTCAGCAGAGCATTAAAGACTGACTACAACAGAGCCAGTGTCCATGGAGAGTTTAGTAGATATTCCCCTAATGCAAACATGCATACATTTAATGGTGCATTTTTCATTGGGGTTATATCTAAAAACAGCTTGCAAAAGCTGCAGATCTCCACCTTCTAACCCTGCCGAGACTTGCTGTGGCTGTCCAATCAGACTTCCCGCTGCCGCTTAATGAGAAGTCTTTACAAGGCAGGTGCTCAGAGAAAATGTTCCAATTGAGTTTAGTGCCAGTGAGCTAAACAGAGTAGGCAGTAGCTGGACTAGTTGTCTCACAGCCAGGGGGTGTAATCAGTTTAATGTATTGACATCTATTGTGAAATGAATAAAAGAGGATACAATCTTCACACATAATGCACTTAAGTGAGATGTTGTCTTGCTGAATGTTTCTTATCATTTTTGGCTGTGTGGATAACTCTTATGATGCTCAACCAGCCAGCTTAGTGTGATTACACCAATAATATTAATATCCCAACTTTTATGCCTTACATCATGTTTATACGAAAGAACAAAAATCCGTAGCCATAGCCTGTTCTACATAGCCACCTCGATTAGCGTAATTTGAATTTTTTTGTATTTTATGTTCGAGAGCAAGTCTTGAAACAAGGCGGGCAATTAAACAGAATCATCTGGGAAGCTTGCAAATAAGCAGATATTAAGCCTCTTCCTGTTACCAATACATCATGTGATCACCCCCAAGACACATTGGTTACAGAAGTGCACCAATATTGAAATATTAGGTGCAGATCCTCAGGGATTGTCACTACCCTCTGCACTGCCCAACATCTGTATTTAACCCTTTGTAGACCTCAAAGGGGGCTGATGAGGCTGAAACTTCCACCTGTCCCCTCATACCACACAGCTGTACATCTGACGTGACGGTCAGCCACTATTTAGACAGTACCCTAGGACGTCTGTAAGTAGGTGAAGTCACACCTTTTTATTATAGCCATTTATTTTGCCATTATAGCCAAAATGGAACTAAAAAAAAATAGTAATAATCTGCAGTCACGGGCAGTTAACTGAGCGTGTCAGCAGATGCCTTATATCACAGAGTCTGAGGGGAAGACAAAGTAGGTGGCATGATGATATCACAAATATACAAAGGGATACTCTAATGCCCCCCCCAGCCCCCCAAACAAAAATCACACAAATCACTGTGTAGTACACATACCTCAATTGTAAAACATGTATGCACCTAATGATGTATATTTTCATTAAGGTATATCTTAAACAGGTTGCAAAACCTGTAGAGCTCTTCTATGCAGCCTTTGTAAGCCCTCCCCTTCTAGCCCCGCCCAGACATTCTGTTGCTGTCCAATCACAGACTCCCCAATGCAGCTCAATGAGAAGTCTTTGCAAGGCAGGAGCTCTGGGCAATTGCTGACACCTGAGTTTATCTCTACTGAGCTAAACAACCAGGAAATAACAGGACCGGTAGTCTGACTGTTCTGTTTATAATGATTTCTAACTTTCAACCTCTTTAGGGATCAAATTAAGTAAAGAATCCCAAACAAACTGAATTTTCCATACAGCAAGAGAATCTCGCCCACCTCACCCACAATGCAGTAACCTATTCTGTGCTTCGCATTCATCCAAAGGTCCTAAAAATAATTTAATTGTATTTTTTACTTTAAGCCCTGGTTTCTTGATATCCAATATCTATGTTTTGTTTTGTTTACTTTAGTTATCTAATTATTTGTTTAGGAAAATTTTCTTGGACAAAATAAATAATTTGGCAAATGCTGCGCTGTGTGGTTACCGAATTGTTACCCATAAGACCAGAATAATGATCTAGTTGATAAGGTGACAAAGTAAAATTTTAAATTATCAAAACAGAATTGCCACTACACGACCTGGTCATCAAGCCGCTTTTTACTTCCTTATACACCAATGTTATTATATATCAATGGCAATCAGTCTGATTATTTACATTACAAAACCGCAAGCCAGACCTATTTGTCAAATATATTCAGAGTGTGTCGGTTTGCTAGGATACAGCACTGTGGCATGATGATACTTATGTGTATCCTTACAACAATTAAAATTAACTCCCATAAGGTCATGAAGATACGTTTTGATTTATTTTTTTTCCACCATTTTCTATTTGTGGTCTTACATACGTGCAGCAATCGCAGGGTGACCAGATACGCCATGTTTTTCCGGGACACGTCTTGTGTGTGTGTGTGTGTGTATGTATATATATATGTATGTATGTATGTATGTATATATATATATATATGTATGTATATATATATATATATATATATGTATGTATGTATGTATGTATATATGTATATATATATATATACACATAGTGATGGGCAGCACATGAAAAGGGTTGCCCTGTAGTATGCATAATTTAGAAGCTGTATGAGATTAAGCAATTAGGCAATGAAGGATCCTGCAGTGCAACCCTTTTCATGCATTATTATAAATATGACAAAATTGTATGTGTCCCTGTAAACATGGTGGATCTGGTCACCCTGTGCAATCGCGTTTGGTTTACTTGTGCATGAATTGCTGGTCCTTGGATTCTGGAGTTTCAGGTGGTCGTGGATTTTGTATACACCGTCACAAACTCATACCGTGACCCCTACACACTTACACCACCTTGACTCTGACACCTGAGCGCACACATCCTCACAAATATTGAAACACACTGAGACCCATGTGTATCCAATTCTACACAAATATATTGGGCGGCTTCCTCGCCCGATCTGGAATTGCTTACGGGCGGATCTGGCAGCATTGGGTTTGGGGTTTATTTCACAGGGCACTGGAGGGCTGAGCCCTGGCCGAATGAGTGGCCAGCCCGATTATTTGCGACCTGGCGTTTCTGGAACTCTTTCCTTTAGTGGTGGTGCTGGCATTGAGGGGACAACAAATGAGGGACAGGAAGGTTATCTTTGTACCAACAACAGGTCAGTGGTTGAGGCTTTTGGTTGTTTCTCTGCTCCTTCTATCCCTGTTATTCAGCTCCTTTGCCACCTTGTTCTCTCTTGCATGCAATTTAATGTTGTGTGTAGGGCATGTCACATGCCAGGGAGGTGAACATGGTAGCAGGCTCGCTCCCTCATTTTCAGTGGGAATGGTTTGGGCAGTGGCTCCGGGTGCCCAGGAGGAAGAAGTGCATTGTCTAGCAGAAAGTGGCAGCTCGGGACCTCTTGCTTGGCCGACTCATAAAGGGTGTCGTTGGCGCCATCCACATGGGCGGCCTACGTCAAGGTTTGACACAAATGGGACGTCACAATGGTGTGTGCGAGTGGACAAGACTCCGTCGCGGCTTGGTTCAACACTTTGGTATGGTTTCTTTCTAGGTTATTGGCGGCAGGGGCGTCTGTCAGCGGTAGGGCGCAACATGACGGCGCTGGCCTTTTATTTATGCTTAAGCGGTGGGAAGACTTAAGCATTTTCTAGTGTGTCCGGCTATTAAAGAGTTTCCCGACAGGCAGGTCATCGCGGGATTCACGCAGGCCGGTATCCTTTGAAATTCTGCAGGGCTTACTTGGCGTGCTGCCGGAGGTTTGTTTTTCGGAATGCAAGGTTTTGCTGTTTTCCGTGGTGTTTAGTTGGGTGCTTTTTCGGGGCGTTGAGGATGTGAGTTGGTGAGCAGCAACCGCCGGGCCGGAGGTGGGTTACAGTGTCTGGACATGGAACTGTGGCAGAATCGAGTGGTGTGACATTTGCACCGTTCCAAAAGAGACGTATTCGTCTAGCCTAGCAATTACTCTGTTTTCGGTGCCAGTTATGGAGATGTCCAGTGGCATGTGCAGTGGTGTTTCGGGCATTTCGTGCTGGGAGAGGAGGTTCGTTTTTATTGCAAGCCAATGGTTCTTCGGTGTCCACAGTTCAGTTCCTTAGGGTTTTTCGGTTGGCCTTGGGGTGTGTGGGCCTGGGTCTGTTACAGTTTGGCACGCACTCTTTCAGGATTGGGGCTGCAACGGAGGCAACTCGGTTGGGTTGGGGGGTGAACCGGTCAAGAAGATCGGGAGGTGAGATTCAGGTCATAGGTGAGGCCCAACCAGTTTGTCTGGTTGAAATGGTGATCATTTTTCTGTGCGGATAACATGTTTTACTTCCGCTGGTTGGATTGCATGGGTGATGGGACACGTGTACTAGGCACAAAGGATAGCTGCAGTTCGTCATCAAGGCATACAGCTGGGTGTCATATGGTCAGAGATGGTACCGTGATCGCAATGGCAACATGCTTGGGACCATCAGGCAGTGGCAAGAAGTAGGGGGACGGTAAATACAACTATGGCAACTTATGTGAGGTGCTTGAGGGGAAAAGTTGTAAGGCATAGGGGGTTGAAAGCGCAGTCGGCGGATGGATTTTGGGTTTATCACGCATATGCCGGAAAGGCGACTATGCATGTAATTTTAAAACGTGTGTACATTTTTCACTTCCATTGTGAGGCCCCTCCTGTATGTTTCTTTTTTTGTAATTCTATATCTTTCTATTGGCTAGAGAATAATTAACAAATCGGAGTAATAATATTGCTCTAAGCCAAAATTAATTAAAGTATTAATAATAATTTTATTTTTAACTTAGTTTTTCCACAGTTTCCCTGACCATCGAGATAAGCGGAAGGAGAATGAATGACATACATTTGTTGGTTTATGAATATATACATTTGTCAATAAAAGAAGTCACACACTTTGCATGAGAAACTATGGGGACAATCTCTGAGATTAAATAGTCTCTACGCACCTGATCCGGAGTGTTTGTAGAGATTTTACTATTCTCAGGGAACTATTGCTACAATATACTATAGTCACAATGGGGTTTGATCACTAAACAGTGAACTTGTGCATTAAAAAAGTAAAGTAAATTTAGGCAAAGTTAGAAAACCACAGAAATTCCAAATTTTTCCAATGCAGAGTTAAAATTCATCACAATTCATTTAGTAAAAAAAACCCGGATTAATTGTTCTTTATCATTTTCACATTTCTTTAAATACAAATATTTTTTTCCCCTTTCAAAAGGATGATTTTTAGATCATATGTCTATTTTGTGTTTATTAATAAAGACGCAATTAACAAAAACACTATATAGAAGATTAAAATATTCTGCTTTAACTGTGCTCTGTTACTATAAACATTTTTACCAAAGGGTAAAATAAAGGAATGTGCAGTCATAGCTACATACCTCCAAACTGTCCTGGATCCAGTGTGACAGTCCTGATTTCAGTCTCCCATAAAATCAGCATTACGTGACACAAGCTGAAAGTCCATAATTAAATATGCTTGCCCTGCTCAAGGACCTAAGGTGTGCATCCATGTGAGAGAATTCTCATTGCATCAGAATCCCTGGCCAGCTGACAGGGGTACATGTCAGCTATAATTCTGTGCATGGATCTTTTTCCAATGTTGGCTGTTATGTGCCCGATATCATTTAAAAAAAAAAAAAAGCGCCAAATGTTGAGTATGACATTTTTGAAAAATCGTCTCTGCTACAAAAAGCTCCAGAGCACCCGAAACGTAAACTTGGTGACCAAATCAGAAGAACCGTTTGACAAAGACCTTTTAGCAGGTCGAAATGTTGCAACTCCTTTTTTTTTTTTTTTATTCTAATAAATCTGCCTTTGGCTTGAACACCTTGAGTTCATGGAGATTTTCTTTCTGTTTGCCAAATAAATAAAAAAAAAACCCAAAAGGTGCAGAAATGGGCCAATTAGTGTGCTGCTAAATCTATACATTATATAATACGATGTGTACAGTTTTAGGCACGTTGTGATGCCGTTCAGTTCACAGATCAAGTGAGAACAATTAACCAATAGAGCGGAAAAACAGGAGCAATTTAAGGAAATTAATCTATATTTATATATTATATATTTATTGAATATAAAAAATATATAAAATGTTAAAATAGTAGAAATACAGTGAGAAAATATGTGTGGTAGCTAAAACAGCCACAAACCACCTAAGTGGAAACCCCTTCTACCACTTATATAGAAATACAATAAATACATACAATAGGTGGAGCACACATCTGTTGATTCTAAAAAAAAACAAAAAAACGAATATCATAGTAAATGGCAATAGAGCGATATTACTCACAAGCCTAGAGCCAGTATGACATATGGCTCTTATGTGCAGCGCAGTGGGACTCTTAATAGGATGTCCCCATCCTTCTTCGTATTCCTTTTAGGTAGTTGTGCACACACTGTGGACCTTTATCTTGTATGTATAATGTGTTGCATGTGTTGGCTTATTGCTGTTCAGGCTATATGGGATGTATACATATATATATTAGCCCTGTGACAGCATGGAGAACAACCTATAACAGATTTATCTACAGTGGAACACATAGATTCGGCACTATGCGTTCCAGTGACGTCATTGTGCGCCCCGTGAACAGAAATCGCAAGTGACGCGCATGAAGTCGGCGGTGGAACGCAGGATGCATTCCACACATAGAATAGCCGAAAAACCCAGAAGTAAAAGAAGCCCCCACCAACAATACTGACTGATACCAACTGAGGAAGCCCCCACCATAGGGCGAAACACGTTTTGGACACATACAGTCTACACTTTGGACATTTATTTGGACAACAACAGTCTATTATAGACTTTTTTATTCTATATTTTACACTTTAACTGGGAATTTTTTCCATCCTATCGGATATTAATTATCAATAATAAAGTTTTCTTATTGGGAAAGTATATTGGAATATCGCATCCCCGTATTTATTGAATTTCTATATAAGTGGTAGAAGGGGTTTCCACTTAGGTGGTTTGTGGCTGTTTTAGCTACCACACATATTTTCTTACTGTATTTCTGCTATTTTAACATTTTGTATTGTGCTAAATCCCCTTTGATATACAGTAGAAAATCATCCCATCTTTTAGTGATATATATAACATATAACTACGCTCAAACCAACTATTCCATCACGTCCTATTTAGAAGACAGAAACTATACAATTAAAGCTATAGATCACATGTTTGCCTCTACGGCAGAGGCAAATAGTGACAAAAGCTATATCAATACAGAAAAGAGTAGAAATAATTTAGAAAAACTTTGATGGGAAATAGCCACTCTTAAAAAATATGTCAAAGAACAAATTACACCCAGAGGGCTTAGGTTTGAAAAAGACCCTACTTTTGATAGGGAAGATTCTTGTTTCATGACACGATGGAATAAACTCCTAGAAGGATTCTCCTTCAGTATGATAGGATGTATCGTATCTAGAAGAGAAGAAAACTTAACACAGATAGACGAGGAAATTATGCTATGGAAACAACAGTTTAGTGAGACAACTAATCCTGAAACATTTAATCAGATAATAAGGGAAATCAAAATCAAAGTTGAGAAAGCAGAGAAAGATACTATTGAAATAAAAAAAAAGGAAATACCTTAGAGACACCAATGATTATAAAACTGGAAATATAAGATTCCTTAAAAGGTCCCACTCCAACATAAATAAACACAATTACAAAAATAAACAGTAGCGAACCCAGGAAGAATTAAGATCATCACATAAAAACAAGAATTATAGCACTCACCATAGGGATGATTTAGAATTAAAACCCTATAGAGAAATACAAAGAAGAAATACGTATACTAAAAAGGAACTACCTCAGACTACATATAGACATCCCTATAATAGATATAACAATCAAAATAGAAGTTACAGTGATGTAGTAAAACAGGGCCCAAACAAACACCATAGAAGGTCTCCATATAAATGCAGCCCAAGTAGAACAAAGAGAATGCCCCCACATAGACAGAGAGAAGGTAGAGAATACGAAAAAGAGAAGAGATTTTTCCCCGAACCGACCAAAAGAAATAATACAGACACAGGAATTATAGAAAATAATCATTTAAATCCCTGCTCTGGAACTTATCAAACTAGAGAACAAAGAAGGAACGATAAGGAAATTAAACATCACGAAGACATAACAAGATCTTCACGAACTAGGGAAAGAATACCAGAAGATCATAAAACACTACAAGCATCTTCTTCCTCGGTTTTTTGGAGGGAACCAATTCAGGAGAGACTCAAATGGCAAGAGAAACCTCCATCGTGGGAATCCCCAGGCAAACGCCAGAGATCAATAGATTACGAAACAGAAGAGGAAGAGATAAGAAGAAAAAAGAGGGAAGAAATAAACTCAGACGGGATTTTCAACCTTACTGACCATATCCTAACGAATGAGGAATTGAAAGTCCTAAAAAAAGGTTTAAAATTTGCGCCCACACAGGAATGAAATAAATTTGAATTGTTCATTGATATGAACACATTTTTAAGAAAATTATGTTTAAAGAAATTCTTTCACGATGGGGAAACTAGGACACAAACAAGACAGGATCAGGAAAATGAATCCAACTTTATACACACAGATTTAAAAGAAAGGTCTAAATTTTTTCAAAAAAATATGATCTCAAATGAAATGAGAGCTTTTGAAACCACAGTTATGGCGGAAATAAAATTTAAAAAAATAAATGAATATCAAGACAATATGTCAGTGAAAGAACGAAGCACTCTGAAGAAAATACAAAAGAACGAAAATGCAATTATCAAATCAGCGGATAAAGGAGGGGGGATAGTAATTCTCTCTAAAGCACAATATCTAAAAGAGTCTGAGAGAATCCTCTCCGACGAAAATACCTATAAAAAACTAAAATTAGATCCAACTAGTAAAGTGAAAGATATATTTGATAAATACATACAAAAAGGTATAGATAAGGGTATACTAACAAAAAAAGAAGGAGAATATTTATCAATCCCCTATCCCAAAATTCAATTTTTTTATTATCTTCCCAAAGTTCATAAAGACCTGAAAAATCCCCCAGGGCGCCCGATCATATCTGGGATAGATTCCATCTCCTCTAGAGTCTCCGAGTACATTGACTTACTGCTACAACCAATAGTATCAAAAAACCCAGCATATCTGAAAGACACTATACACATATTACAACGCTTAGGTACCATTGAATGGGAAGAAAACTACTTATTAGTGACAAGTGATGTCACATCATTGTACAGTATAATTCCACACGAAGTGGGTTTGGAAGCAGTGAAATACTCCCTAACTAAAGCCAATTTTGAAATTGAACAAAGGGATTTTATATTGGAAGGTATTCACCTAATTTTAACCAACAATTTTTTCTGGTTTCAGAATACGTTTTATCTCCAGCTTAGGGGTACGGCGATGGGCACCAAATTTGCACCCAGCTATGCCAATCTGTTTATGGCATATTGGGAGGAGAATTTTATTTTTTCGGAGCATCCCTGGGTGTTGAATTTGGTGACCTATCGACGGTATATAGATGATATTTTTTTTAATGTGGAATGGTCCACATGATCTTTTACATATGTTCTTAGCTTTTTTGTCATCCAACGAATGGGGAATCGTTCTCACTACCACACAAAGTTCTACCACTATCAATTTTTTAGATCTTCATATCTTTATTGAAAACCAACAGATTAAAACAAAAAAAAAATTTAAGCCAGTAGATGCCAATGGATATATAGAAAAAAAGAGTTGTCATCATAAACCCTGGCTAGAGAATGCCCCAAAGGGTCAGTTTTTTACGAATTCGACGCAATTGTACGAATGAACAGGATTACATAAACCAAGCGGACATTATAAAGAAACAATTTTTAGAAAAGGGCTATGAAGAGATTAAATTAACTGGAGCTATGAAAGAAATTCAAAATACCCCTAGAGAACGACTATTAACTTATAAACAACATCAAAGGAATTCAAACCCAAATAAGAATGAAGCCCATTTCATATGTAATTTTAACGGAAATAATAAAAAAATTAATAGAGTTATTAATAAACATTGGTATATGCTACAAAGAGACCCTATCCTAAAGAACCTATTACCAACAAGACCAAAAATTATTTATAGAGGCGCAGCAAACTTGAAAAGATCATTAGTTCATAGTAGTGAGGGCCCATTCAAAAATACACCACATTTCTTAAACCAAAGTAAAGGTTTTTTTGGGTGCGGGACATGTCTAGCGTGTAAAACAACAAGAAATCCTAAAAGGCATATAAAGAATCTCAATGAACACACGAATATTGATTTCATTTTAAAAGATCAATTAACCTGTTTTTTGAAAGGAGTCATTTATCTACTAAAACGTCCCTGTGATTTATTGTATATAGGTAGGACCATCAGAAATTTAAATGTTCGGATATCCGAACATGTTAGAAATATTAAAAAAGGTTTAGAAACCCACAGTGTTTCTAATCATTTTAAAACCCATCACAATCTTAACCCAGAACACCTTTTCTTTTGCCCATTAAAAATAGTAAAAAAAGATTGGAGAGGTGGAGATTATATTAAAAAAATAGGTTCCGAAGAGATGACATTTATTTTTAATTTTAATACTTTGATTCCCTATGGTCTTAACTCAGACTTTGAGATTTGTCATTTTATTTAATTTTAATATGTTCAGGTTCCAGCCCTTTTTATAGCTTGTTTTATATTTTTAGATTACCAATTTCAAGTTTCCAGTTATTTTTATACAGATTTACCATTTTTTGGGTTATCACTTTAAATGTAATACACTGAATGTGGGTATATATTCACTGTCACTTATGTCACTTTACAATTTATAGTACACCTATTCAGGTTTCTATGTGAAGAATTGCACACACTGTGGACCTTTATCTTGTACGTATAATGTGTAGTGTGTTGCAATTGTTGGCTTATTGCTGTTCAGGCTATATGGGATGTATACATATATATATTAGCCCTGTGACAGCATGGCGAACAACCTATAACAGATTTATCTACAGTGGAATGCATAGATTTGGCACTATGCGTTCCAGTGACGTCATTGGTGCGCCCCGTGAACCGAAACCGGAAGTGACGCGCATGAAGCCGGCGGTGGAGCGCAGGATGCATTCCACACATAGAATAGCCGAAAAACCCGGAAGTAAAAGAAACCCATCCCGTATAAAGACGCCAAAGAAGCCCCACCAACAATACTGACTGATACCAACTGAGGAAGCCCCCACCATAGGGCGAAACGCGTTTTGGACACATACAGTCTACACTTTGGACATTTATTTGGACAACAACAGTCTATTATAGACTTTTTTATTCTATATTTTGCACTTTAACTGGGAATTTTTTCCATCCTATCGGATATTAATTTTTATCAATAATAAAGTTTTCTTATTGGGAAAGTATATTGGAATATCGCAATTTTCTCCTGCTACCTTCCAACTACCTAAGAAGGAATACGTAGAAGGATGGGGACATCCTATTAAGAGTCCCACTGCGCTGCACATAAGAGCCATATGTCATACTGGCTCTAGGCTTGTGAGTAATATCGCTCTATTGCAATTTACCATATTTTATCCTAATATATTACACTATGATATTCTGTTTGTTTTTGTTTTTTGAATCAACAGATGTGTGCTCCACCTATTGTATGTATAAAAAATATATAAACTAATTTTTTTTCTATTTATGTCTACTCCTGTTTTCCCTATGTTGGTCCCTTCTTACTTGATCTGTGAATAAACATTTAATGACGGTAATATAAACCCCAATTTTTTTTTTCTCCATGAATCGTCTCTTTTTTTCCAGTGCAACAGGAGGAATTCTGAATCTCGACCCCCCTCCCCAAACATGTTTACCTTTACACATTTTATTAAGTCTGCAATTCGTTTAAATTTCAGCTCAGAATTTTTTAATTCTGCCGGACAATCAGTTTGCCCAAATTTGACTGAAATTCAGCTGGGTCTAAACCAATCTCCAAGTCTACTGAAAGTTTGGTTGGCCCTTGGCTCGTTTTGGCCAGCTATGACTTGGCTTACCAAATTTGCCATTTTATACCAGCAAACATGGTTTCACTTGACCGTCTGCATAGAAAGATTTCTAAGTTCTCCTTAAAAAACATACACCCCTTTACTAACGCTTAGTAATCTTACACAGGGTATGAACCTGCTTGAATCTAAATAACCGGAACAATTAATCTACTACCGAACAAGTCCCGGCAAGTCTGCATCTGATATTGATATGTAATAGAAGAGGATTGCTTCACCAAATGCTGTACAGTTTTACAAAAACACTCCATGCACATTGTTTGGCATTTGGCAGCCACTTCCTATTGCCATTGGTAACCAAGAATAATGTACATAGATTGTTTGTTTTATAAATAACATAATTATTAATAACATATTTCCCAACATTTTACATGGACAAAGAGGGACACTTTAATTTTAGGGGGTGTGAGTGGGGGGTGATCATTGGCGTGGCTGTTCCAAGAAGTTTTAGGTGACTTATTAACAATAATGTATGCAACTAAAATATTTAGAATTTCTAGAAAAATTTAGAATAGGAACAATCTTATTCACACAGACTGATTTCTAAACACATTTATTGTAGTTTAAAGACACACTACTGGGAGTATTATTGTTGTGGAGCTCTGTTATACACTCAGACACATTACTGGGAGTATTATTGCTGTGGAGCTCTGTTATACACTCAGACACATTACTGGGAGTATTATTACTGTGGAGCTCTGTTATACACCCAGCCACATTACTGGGAGTAGTATTGCTGTGGAGCTTTGTTATACACTCAGACACATTACTGGGAGTATTATTGCTGTGGAGCTCTGTTATACACTCAGACACATTACTGGGAGTATTATTGCTGTGGAGCTCTGTTATACAGTCAGACACATTACTGGGAGTATTATTGCTGTGGAGCTCTGTTATACAGTCAGACACATTACTGGGAGTATTATTGCTGTGGAGCTCTGTTATACACTCAGACACATTACTGGGAGTATTATTGCTGTGGAGCTCTGTTCTACACTCAGACACATTACTGGGAGTATTATTGCTGTGGAGCTCTGTTATACACTCAGACACATTACTGGGAGTATTATTGCTGTGGAGCTCTGTTATACACTCAGACACATTACTGGGAGTGTTATTGCTATGGAGCTCTGTTATACACTCAGACACATTACTTGGAGTGTTATTGCTATGGAGCTCTGTTATACACTCACAGACATTACTGGGAGTATTATTGCTGTGGAGCTCTGTTATACACTCAGACACATTACTGGGGGTATTATTGCTGTGGAGCTCTGTTATACACTCAGACACATTACTGGGAGTGTTATTGCTATGGAGCTCTGTTATACACTCAGAGACATTACTGGGAGTATTATTGCTGTGGAGCTCTGTTATACACTCAGACACATTACTGGCAGGGGTGTTTTAGCCGCGAGGCAAACAAGGCATTTGCCTTGGGCACATTTTTCAGGGGGCGGCAAAAAAAGCCGCCCCCCAAATGCCCAAGGAAAATGTCATGTTAGCCTCGCGGCTAACTGACATACTAGGCGCCGGGCGGCATTGGCGAACGGGCGGGCGGCTGACGAGGGAGCTTTTCCTGTGAGCTGACTGCTCAGCTCCCTCGCGCGCCGCAGAGTGAGGCTGGGAGCCGGGATATGACGTCATCCCGGCTCCCAGCCTCACTCTGCGGCGCGCGAGGGAGCTGAGCAGTCAGCTCACAGGAAAAGCTCCCTCGTCAGCCGCCCGCCCGCTCGCCAATGCCGCCCGCCCGCCCGCCAATGCCGCCCATCCAGCAGCCACTGGACCACCAGGGATATAGAGAGCCCCTTCCCTCCCCAGCACTCCCAAAGGTAAGGAGGCTGGAGGGGGGGGGGGTTTAAAAAGTACATGTGTTAATGTGTGTGTGTGTTAGTGTGTGTCTGTTAGTGAGTGTGTGTTATTGTGTGTCTGTTAGTGTGTGTGTGTGTGTCTGTTAGTGTGTGTGTTATTGTGTGTCTGTTAGTGTGTGTATGTCTGTTAGTGTGTGTGTCTGTTAGTGTGTGTGTTATTGTGTGTCTGTTAGTGTGTGTGTGTGTGTGTGTCTGTTAGTGTGTGTGTGTGTCTGTTAGTGTGTGTGTCTGTGAGTGAGTGTGTCTCTGCTAGTGAGTGTGTGTGTGTATTTAGAAGGCGGGGGAAGGGATGGGAGGGGTCACGCGCGCGGGGGGGAAGGGATGGGTGGGGGTCGTGCGCGCAGGGGGGGGGTTGGGGGGCGCCTGAGTTTTGTCCTGCCTAGGGCAGCACAAAACCAGGATACACCACTGATTACTGGGAGTATTATTGCTGTGGAGCTCTGTTATACACTCAGACACACAAACAATTTGGAGATCCGAGAAAACAAGGACATTAGGAGAGGAAAGAGGGACTGTCCCTCCTAAATAGGGACTCTTGGGTGGTATGGGAATAATGATACAAAGTCTAGTACTAGTAGCATTATTCACTAAACACAGAAATTATATTTATTCTCTATGATAAATTATAAATTCGCTGATAAGGGCAGATTTGCAGATGACAGTTTCACTTTAGTCTAAAAAGGCTGCAGACACACTACATCCCCAGCACACACACAGACACACACTACATCCCCAGCACACATAGAAATATACTACATCCCCAGCACACACACAGACATATACTACATCCCCAGCACACACAGACACACACTACATTCCCAGCACACACAGACATATACTACATCCCCAGCACACACACAGACACACACTTCATTCCCAGCACACACAGACATATACTACATCCCCAGCACACACAGAGACATATACTACATCCCCGGCACACATACAGACACACACTTCATCCCCAGCACACCCACATGGAGACACTACCGTTGTAGAAGCCTATATGTTGTATTTTGTTTTTTTCGGGGGCTGGAGCAGCATTTCATGCTTGGATCCAGGCAGCACAACGTCTTGGGCCGGCCCTGGCTGCCAGGATGCATCTCTCTCTCTACATTGTTCACTAATTATTTAAAGTAAAAAAACTGCCATTCGGCCCATCTAGTCTGCCCAATATTTCGAAACACTTTCATTAGTCCCTGGCTTTATCTTATAGCTAGGAAAGCCTTCCACCTGTATCTCTATACAGCCATAATGCTGGCAAAGCATCGGGGGCATTATTGTCCATAACATCTGGAATGTCAAAGATTAAATATTGTTATGTCTCTCCGTGATATTTATTTATATTTTAATACAATTTCAAATTCATTGAGTAAAGTAGGAAGTTGAGTACAGCTGCATCTTGATATGCACACATTGTACGGTTCAGACATGTTTAGATGTATCGCTGTGATTTTGTAACATTGTCATTTCGTATTCAGTCACACACTGAGATCAGCCACAGGTCCACCACGGTGGAAAGTATGCAGCCTCTGGGGTGGTGGTAAAGGGGAATGGTGTAACTGGAATGGGAATTAGAGAGGTTTAACTCAGGAGGATATTTTATATACACTAGAGCAATAATGGCGAACCTTTTTGAGCCCGAGTGCCCAAACCGCAATACATGCCAACTTTTTTTTGAGGGATGCAGTGTGTGTGTGTGTGTGTGGGGTGCTGTGTGTGTGTGGGGGATAGCTTGTGTGTGGGGAAGGGTGCTGCAGGTAGCAAATGTGTTTTGTTTTTGTTTGTTTTTTATAATCCTACCTATACATTATTAAAATCTTTATTCCCCCCTCCCTTCTTCTTACCTTTGATGAAGGAGGGGAGGACACAGTCCACCCTGGTGGTCCGGTGCTGGTAAGTTCTCTGTAGGTTTTGGCTGCAGCTCTCCTGTCCTCCCATGCGCAGAATGCTTTGTGGAGCGTTGCCATGGTAATGTGCTACAAATATCCACACAGCCTGCTCGTGGGAGGACAGGAGAGCTGCTTCCCAGATCCCTCCCCCTGCTTCTGGGTGCTCCCAATATGAAAGCAGAGAAGGTGTATGCCGTTTTGGGCAGGCAGGTGCCTACCCTGCATTGCTGCCGACCGGCACCAGCGCCTCCTCCCCTCCCCTTGGTGTGCCACCTGTAAATAAGAAGGTATTTAACTAGAGGCATGATTCTGTGAGTACTCACACAAACAAATATGCCAACATTGCACAAACAGAAACACAACATACATACACATACTGATATTACACACAGGAACAGCAACACATACACATACTGATATTACACACACCCAGGAACGACAACATACATACACATACTGATATTACACACAGGAACAGCAACACATACACATACTGATATTACACACACCCAGGAACGACAACATACATACACATACTGATATTACACACAGGAACAGCAACACATACACATACTGATATTACACACACCCAGGAACGACAACATACATACACATACTGATATTACACACACACAGGAATGCCAACATACATACACATACTGATATTACACACACCCAGGAACAACAACATACATACACATACTGATATTACACACAGGAACAGCAACACATACACATACTGATATTACACACACCCAGGAACGACAACATACATACACATACTGATATTACACATAGGAACAACAACATACATACACATACTGATATTACACACAGGAACAGCAACACATACTGATATTACACACACCCAGGAACAACAACATACATACACATACTGATATTACACACACCCAGGAATGCCAACATACATACACATACTGATATTACACACACCCAGGAATGCCAACATACATACACATACTGATATTACACACACCCAGGAACGACAACATACATAAACATACTGATATTACACACAGGAACAGCAACACATACACATACTGATATTACACACACCCAGGAACGACAACATACATACACATACTGATATTACACACAGGAACAGCAACACATACACATACTGATATTACACACACCCAGGAACGACAACATACATACACATACTGATATTACACACAGGAACAGCAACACATACACATACTGATATTACACACACAGAAACGACAACATACATACACATACTGATATTACACACACACAGGAACAGCAACACATACTGATATTACACACACCCAGGATATTACACACACCCAGGAACGACAACATACATACACATACTGATATTACACACACACAGGAATGCCAACATACATACACATACTGATATTACACACACCCAGGAACAACAACATACATACACATACTGATATTACACACAGGAACAGCAACACATACACATACTGATATTACACACACCCAGGAACGACAACATACATACACATACTGATATTACACATAGGAACAACAACATACATACACATACTGATATTACACACAGGAACAGCAACACATACTGATATTACACACACCCAGGAACAACAACATACATACACATACTGATATTACACACACCCAGGAATGCCAACATACATACACATACTGATATTACACACACCCAGGAATGCCAACATACATACACATACTGATATTACACACACCCAGGAACGACAACATACATAAACATACTGATATTACACACAGGAACAGCACACATACACATACTGATATTACACACACCCAGGAACGACAACATACATACACATACTGATATTACACACAGGAACAGCAACACATACACATACTGATATTACACACACCCAGGAGCGACAACATACATACACATACTGATATTACACACAGGAACAGCAACACAGCCACACATACTGATATTACGCACACGCAGAGACGACAACATGCATACACATACTGATATTGCACGGGAATGCCGGCATACATACATACTGATGTTACGCACGCAGGAACAACAACATACATACACATGCTGATATTACGCACAGGAACAGCAACACAGCCCATGCTGATATTACGCACGCAGGGCGACAACATACATACACATGCTGATATTACACACCAGAACAACAACATGTATACATACACATACTGATATTACACGCACAGGAACAGCAACACATACTGATATTACACACACCCAGGAACAACAACATACATACACATACTGATATTACACACACCCAGGAATGCCAACATACATACACATACTGATATTACACACACCCAGGAATGCCAACATACATACACATACTGATATTACACACACCCAGGAACGACAACATACATAAACATACTGATATTACACACAGGAACAGCAACACATACACATACTGATATTACACACACCCAGGAACGACAACATACATACACATACTGATATTACACACAGGAACAGCAACACATACACATACTGATATTACACACACCCAGGAACGACAACATACATACACATACTGATATTACACATAGGAACAACAACATACATACACATACTGATATTACACACAGGAACAGCAACACATACTGATATTACACACACCCAGGAACAACAACATACATACACATACTGATATTACACACACCCAGGAATGCCAACATACATACACATACTGATATTACACACACCCAGCAACACATACACATACTGATATTACACACACCCAGGAACGACAACATACATACACATACTGATATTACACACAGGAACAACAACATACATACACATACTGATATTACACACAGGAACAGCAACACATACTGATATTACACACACCCAGGAACAACAACATACATACACATACTGATATTACACACACCCAGGAATGCCAACATACATACACATACTGATATTACACACACCCAGGAATGCCAACATACATACACATACTGATATTACACACACCCAGGAACGACAACATACATACACATACTGATATTACACACAGGAACAGCAACACATACACATACTGATATTACACACACCCAGGAACGACAACATACATACACATACTGATATTACACACAGGAACAGCAACACATACACATACTGATATTACACACACCCAGGAACGACAACATACATACACATACTGATATTACACACACTCGCAGGAACACCCATACTCATATTCCTCAAACAACAACATATACACTGATACTGCACACACATACAGGAACAAGCACTTGTACTGACATTACACACCCTGTACAAAATTACATACACAAATGCTGACATTGATACTGCACACACAAGATAATGACATTGAACAATTAGAAACAGTCACGTGCATTCAGATTGGCACTACACACAGAGATACTCACATCATTCATATTGCACAATCTATGCTTTTTTTTTTTTATTAATTCAAAAATCCATGTATGACATTAGCCATTACACTTACATAGTCTTGTAAGATAGCGTCTGTGAATGATTGACTGTATTATGTCAGAAGTGGCATTTAAGTCTAATAGCATTAAATGATGCTAATAATTATTGGCAGGTGGATTCTGGAGGGCGTCAATTTTATGTTTTGCACAGTGAGCTTAACCCCTTAAGGACACATGACGGAAATATTCCATCATGATTCCCTTTTATTTCTGAAGTTGTGTCCTTAAGGGGTTAAAGGTCTAAGGCTAGCGCAGGCAGCGACCCATGCTCCAAGGTCACAGATTAAATTAAAGGGCACTATAGGCACCAAAACAACTTTAGCTTAATTAAACAGTTTTAGTGTATAGATCATGCTATGATCAGACTCCCGCTCTTCTCCCCCTTTCAAGTTGTTGCAAGGTGAAGAGATCTTCCAACGTCACATGTATAAATCTGTCAATCATGCCCAATGCACTTTTCCAGCATTCCTAGGGATAGGGCACTGATTGGTTAGGTGTGGGTGTGTAAAGCATAATAAAGAATAAGCAGAAAAACCTGAAACAAATCATATTTACTTGCTTTTGTTCAGCCTGCAGAGTGAGGCAGCACTCTAATTCAAAACTAAAGCTTATGAATGAGACAATTGTCTCAAAGTGATGCATGTCTCTTTAATGGTTTATCCTCTTGAGGTAAGCTGGCAACCAAAGACCTCCTCACACCATAACAACCTTATGATGATGAAGTTGTTTTGGTGCCTGGAGTGTTTATTTTTAATGAATCCGTGAGAGGTTTCTATGTAAATACAAGCAAAGTGTATAAAAGTTTTGTGTTCTGAAAAGTGGTGTAAATTAATACAAGTGGGGCAATCCCACCGCAGACCGGTGGAACCAGCACGCAAATTTCATTGGTGACTCCACCCATTTTGCAGGTTTAGATGACTTTTCAGAATATGACACTTATATAAAACCCCGATTGTGTTTTAAAATCCAACTCTAGTTTTTATCGCTTTTCTTTTTTTTTTTAAATATTTTTTTGGGACCAGGACTGAATCAGTGAGGCTGAGATTTTATTTTTTTCTGACTTTCTGCTTGTATTGTGGAACAGTTGCCATCTAGAATAGACTAACTGCCTGTGTTGCCATCTATGATTTCATATTTAATCTTGTGATGTTGAGATCGATAGGCAAATATGATGTGACCGCCCAAAAAAAGCACCTTTGGGGTCTCTTCTGATACATCACAAGTTGAAGGTCAGACAGCGAAGAGCATGCATAATGTTAGTAGGTGACACTCATTCCATTTGGACAATGCAGGACATGCATGTTTCTTTAAGTTACCTGTAATGGTGCGCATGTTTCCATTAATTTTTTTTTTATTTTTTTTGCAGTGCAATAGAGTGTTACAGACATGCTTGAGGTGCCTCAGCATTCCTCAGGCTTTGATCTCGCTTTACATGTGGAGCAAACGATGAACATGCACATTTTAATATAAACAGGCTTAGGTATACGTATCATTACAGCATCAAGATTAGTGAAAAAGAAAATAGGAGATGAACAGGCTATTCAAACTGATAATCTTATTTGTATAGACGCATTCAGACTATGCAATGACATAAGTTCTGGTACTGGTTGCCTATATATAATCAAGCTAAACCCAGCTGGTGCCTGCAGTGAGCACTGGTGTGTATGCTAAGTATGCTTGTGGTGCCGGAAAGCAGTACCATGTAAATCCGGCTCTGTACCGGACGATATTTGTAGCCACGTGTTTGGCCCTCCTGTGTTGTAAGCTAGATTATTCCCCCGGTAATGTGTTGAGTTGTGTGCAGGGTGCGTGTGTTCTGGGGGAGGCTGTATAAGTGAGTCTGTGTAGTGTTACCTCCTGGAGTGCCTCGATATAGTGCAAGGTATGCCCCCCTGTAGGTAGGCTATGGCTAAATCTAGGAAACATAAGATTCAACATAAAATGAGGTTGCTACATGGGTGTAGGAGCACCTAGCAGAGCACTCCGCTGCCGGTTGTGGCAAAAAATGTTGTGTCCTTTAGGCATGCCGGTGGTGGGCTTGGGGTTGCATATCCTTGTCAGCCTATGTCTCGGCTCGGGACAATGTGTGAGCTTCTAGGTTTTAACTCGGCTTTCACCCATCCCCAGCTTGAAATCCCTGATGTCGGGCTCGTCTGCTCACGTGTGTCCTGGGATGTTAGTGGGCCTTCTGGATGTGATCTGCTGCTTACGGCCTGTCGGTTTCTCGCCCATGGTATTCGGGTGCTGCATGGGTAGGCTTGCCGGCACCTCTTGTTGCTCGGGTTGATCTGTGGCCTGGAGAGGGTCTGCTGGGTCTCCCTCTGCAGTTCCGTCGCAACCTGGTGTGGTCGCATTGGTTTGCTTGTTGGCGGGAAGTGGCGCCTGCCGTGACGCCATTTTCCAGCATGTCTCGATTTTTCTCCAGAAGGCTTCAAATATTGCGTCTTGTCTCTTCAGAGTTTCTGACTCCGGTGCAAAATTTTGTGTAGTGGATGTGGTTGTGTCTGCCATTTTGGAGGCCCCAACTCCTACCTGGCTTGAGAGGTTCGCAGGCTTGGTCGTGGGGCGTTGCTTATGAGGCTCTCTGCCGGGCGGGGACCGGGATCTCCCCCACAGGTCCATGGGGGGGTGGTGGAGTGGAGCAAGTTAGTTTGTGGCTGTTTGCGTTCGGCGGGAAAGCACCCGTCTTTCCTCGCTACCTCCCAAAGTAGGCCGCACTCTGCCGTTGTGGTGCCCGGTCGTCCCGGGTGTCAGATTCAGTATCGGTGGGTTCTGGCAGGTGTCCCCCGTGTCGTGGGCACACTTGTAGGAGGGTTGGGGCTCTACAGCTCGAGTAGTTGGCAGATTTGTTGCCTGTGTGGCAGGAGCTCTTGCAGAGCACGTCCTGCGAGCTCGCTGGTTAGGCTCCGCCCCTAAATTATTGATTTTGTTCCATTGCATTGTAGTTACAGGTTACAATTTGTCCTTCAATTGGTCTAATTGACAACTGAGGAATCACAAGTTAACGTTATATGTACAGGTGCTCTAACATTTACTAATATTTGGGGTCCTGGTTAACTATTAGCCAAGTGTACGAAACACGACTACTTGATTTCTTTTCGCAATCATGTTCCCCTATCCGTACAATTTAGGGAAGGGGTCAGCTGTTTATAAACTGGACATGTGTTAATTTCGATTTATGTTACATGAAACTGCCACTGATGTCACAGCGCGGTGTGATCGCAGAATATTACTGTAAATATTTGCGTAGTGTTATCTGGCTGTACGCACAGTCTGTTTCCAAGGAGCTCTGATAAGTATCAGTAAAAAAAGGAGATTCGCATCTTTCTAACACAGGGCTTGGCGTTATATTCATTGGTTCCACGTTCACTAGTTTGTCTTGGACACGTCACCTAAACATGCAGGTGGGCAATGTAGGAAAAGTGTTACCCTGTACAACAGTGGCAGCTATGAAGCCAGGAAGCCCAATAAACCGTAAAAAGTGATACAGTAGCAGCGTAAGATTACACAATAATAAAACTATATAAACATTAAAGACAGAATGCATCCCCCAGTTTCACGGCTGAGCCGTCTCAACTAATCATTAACCTACCTCTGAAATGATGACTCGTTTCTCTTCTACCTTCTCCTCGTTACTTGCCTGAAAACAAGCACAAACAAAGCTTGCACTTTACAAGAATATGGACGATTCACATGAAGATAATAATGGAAGCGGAGTGTCCCTTTGAGTTTGAAGCAGTTTTCAGTAAAAAAAAAAAAAAGGTTAAAATGAACGGTTAGTTTAGGATGGGGCATGCAAGGCATTGTGGGAAGAATAATTCACAGTGAAAATCACAGTGAGAAACGCGGAAGCGCCTCTAGCGGCTGTCAATGAGACAGCCACTAGAGGCTGGATTAACTCTCAGTGTAAACATAGCAGTTTATCTGAAACTGCTATGTTTACAGCAGAAAGGGTTAACCCTAGATGGACCTGGCACCCAGACCACTTCATTGAGCTGAAGTTGTCTGGGTGCCTATAGTGGTCCTTTAATTCATATAGACCGTGAGCACTTAATGTATTATAGGAATTGACAACGTGGAATAAAATATGCATATATACCAGCAGTTATGTTATGGGCTAGCTAAGGTATAAATATGTGTACTCCTTAATATTAGGACACAGAGGAGAGAGATTTTGGAGACAGAGGTGCTGCTCCATTTTATCATGACTGAGAGAGACTGACATGTTGACATGTTCAGGAGGGTATGTTATTCTATTTTAATGATATTGCAAGCATATAGTGTCATCTTATAAACTCTGCTATAAATTATTGTAATGGATTAAGTTTTTATATGTCTATATTCATATTTTTATTTAATAAAATATTTAAAAAAGACAAAACTTTATTGCTTCTCTTTTTTATATTATATTCTCAATTATTTATATATGTTAAATAGAGGATCTCTTACTAACCATATAATATTATGGCTAAGATATCTGTAAGGTTAGCCCTACTAAGTTCTATGCTTTAAGACGTTATAGTGGTAAATAGGGGAACCGGCTGCAGTTATGTTTCTAGAAGCGTGCCCTTAATTTATGGAAGCCATAATGGGCATAATGAAAGATAGATATAGGATAATATTAACAGAATGCTAATGAAATAATACAAATGATATACAATAGATAAAATTAACAGGGCACCCTATATATAAATATAATTAGATTTCAAGAGATCACAGAAGGAGATCCCTAAATTGGTATTTATATATTTATATAATCTAATTAAAGGATCACTATAGTGCCAGGAAAACAAACTGGTTTTCATGTAGACACTATGTAGTCCTTAGGTCCCCCCCCCCACCCTCATGGCCCCCCTCCCGCTGGGCTGAAGGGGTTAAAACCCCTTCAGCCACTTACTTTTCGAGTGCCGGGCTCCCTCTGTGCTGGTGACCTCTCCTCCCCCTGCCTATGTCAGCGCAGAATGTTCATGCGCGGAAAGACACCTCCCTGGACTGACAAGGAAGGGGGGACATGACTGCGGCTAGGATAAGGAGTCTTGAAGGAGTAAGGGAAGGGAGGGGTATAAATGGATACATAGTTGCTAAGATGGAAGACAGTTATAAGGACAGATAGGGGAGGGGACTTAACAGTCAGCTTTGGAAGTGCAGGGATCCTGACTTTCCCGCCCTCCCTCCCATAGGACGTTTAGTTAGACAGGAATGTGGGTTGTTTGTTGGTGCCTGTTGTTGGTTGTCTTTTTCCTGTTTTTGTCACAGCACGCGGGAGTCCTGGCCAGCGCAGGCAGAAGTGGTGAAGTTGCCGAGGAGGCTTGGGGAGTCGCAGCCTGTTGGGAGCTGATGGCGGAGGCAGGCTGCTCAGGACTCATGGTTTGTGGGGATAGACCTGTCTGTTGGGCAATCACCCCAACAGCTGACAGTATGAATATGTTGCTGGCATGGAAATTAATTAATAAAAGCTGTGGCCGATGCCCTTACCCAATGTAATTACGGTCTCTGTGTGTTATTGGGGAACTGGGGGCATTGGGTGGGTGGTACAGACATCTAGACAGCAGTCAAGAGCCGCGCGCGCATTCAAGTGCCCATAGGAAAGCATTACTCAATGCTTACCTGTGGATGTCCAGCGTCTTCTCACTGTGATTTTCACAGTGAGAATCGCGGAAGCGGCCTCTAGTGGCTGTCAGTGAGACAGCCACTAGAGGCTGGATTAACCCTAAGTGTAAACATTGCAGGGTTAAAACTAGGGGACCTGGCACCCAGACCACTTTATTGAGCTGAAGTGGTCTGGGTGCCTATAGTGGTCCTTTAAGGTGAAGCCCTAGGGTGGAATTGGTACCACCAATGCTGACCAACCCTTACTAGTAATATCTACTTGATAACAAGGGTTTCCTAGTAATTTCTGAATATAAATCCTATATATAAAAAGCTATGGATCTGTTCTGAAGGGGAACAGGGATTTTAGTTTAGTCTCTGACCATAAAGATAACTATCAGAGCCTGTCTAGCAGTATGAAATGAATACAATGTCTCTTCTCCTTTCTATTCATTTACAGATACTATATTTCCTCTTACTGAGAAAGGAAGAGGAACACGTCACTATAACAGCAGCGGATCAATGTACAGTGTATAAATCTTTATTCTCTTACCATTTCCTCCATAAAAAAAAAAACTATATACCTTCAGGGTTTTTTACTAGTGAAAATTGTCCAGAATTTAAAATTAATTTCAAACTTAAGACCAAAATAGCAGAACTGGAAGCATAACTGACATGGAGAATTTTTCTGGTTCTGCTATATTGGCCTTAAATTAGAAATTAATTTTGAATTCAGGGCAATTCTCACTTTTGTAAATAACCCTGCTTGTGCCAGATCACCCGTATTTTATCTGTACTGGTTTCCAAAACTGCCCTCCCATAACGTTTACTATGTACTCCCCACATAACCAATTTAGATAAAAAAATAAAGAAATAAAATAGACATGCATATGTGGTTATTCACTAAATTGTGAAATGCTGGGATTTCAGTTCAGCTATTTTGGCGTAAAGTTAGAAAATCGGTTTGAATCACTTTAGACTGGAAGAAAGAAGATTTAGACTATTGCAAAAGAAAGATAACCTTTGCCTTTCCTTTGCCTTAGACTAAATCTCCTTTCTTCCAGTCTAAGGCGATAAGGTTGTGGTTTTATCAGTCTGAACAGTTGTTTAAACAGCAACTAGGTGCATACTTGCAAAAACATAATATTCAAGGACATCATTTTTCATCTGTAGGGTAATAGCTCCTTGATCCAAGGATTAATCTGACTGCCATTCTGGGGTTGAGATGGACTTTTTGGAAATGCATCAAACTGTTTTGTTTTTTTTTGCCTTCTTTTGGATCAACAGCAAAAAACAGATATCTTTTCAGCCTATGTAACTAGGAATCCTGACAATTCACACATTTGTGAATAACTAAAGCGATGCGGAATTAGCTGGCGCTATATAAACACCAATAATAATAATTATAATGTACAGTATGCATTATACATATTCTCACAGTTGTTATTGATATGACAATCAGACATGTGTACAGCAGAATGATTTGGTTAATCTGCAACAATTTGGAT
Source organism: Pelobates cultripes (assembly GCA_933207985.1). NCBI lineage: Eukaryota > Metazoa > Chordata > Amphibia > Anura > Pelobatidae > Pelobates > Pelobates cultripes. The sequence goes on along the minus strand of OW240919.1, from coordinate 12,713,056 downwards.
GAAGATAAATTTAGATTTTTTTCAAACTGAATATTATCCCTTGAACAGTTTGGTTCAGATAAGATTTGGCCAACATTTTTGGATCAGAATTTGGATGAATCCAGCTATACCTTCTAGCTGTTTACTAGCTAATTCCCTAAACTGGTACACTTACCTGGGGTTGCCTTATTTAAAGGACCACTATAGTGCCAGGAAAACAAACTCGTTTTCCTGGCACTATAGTGTTACTAGGTCGTCCCCCCCCGCCGGGCTCTAGGGGGAGGAAGGGGTTAAACACTCACCTTTCTCCAGCGCCAGGCTCCCTCAGCGCTGGGGACTCTCCTCCTCCTTCCGCCGTCATCGGCTGAATGCGCATGCGCTGCAAGTGCCGTGTGCACATTCAGTCAGTCCATAGGAAAGCATTTCTCATTAAGCTGAAGTGGTCTGGGTGCCTATAGTGGTCCTTTAAGGATACTAAATTAGGGAGTTGTTTATCAGATAGCTCCATTATCTGATATTCCTACCTGTGGCAATCCCACATCAATTTGAGGAACTAATTAATAAGCATCCGAAAGATCAAAATTAAGCAAAGCCATTTTATGTATTTTGGTCTTTTAGCTGTTAGTAATCATGTAAGAGAAGTTTCTGATCCCTCCTCATGCCCCCACCCACCATGCAGTGGGTAGGGGGATGTCTACTAAACAGCAAGCAGCCAGTGACGGTTTCCTGTTTATAGTGACTGTGCTGCATGATCACTAATACACTAAAGGAGGGCATGGAAAAGGTTTCCCCATGCCCCCATTTTGGAGCAATTAATAAAAAAAGCAGAGTGAAGGCTATTAAATAAAATGAATGGGGGCCTAACTTCCTCCTCAACCCCCACACATGAGTGGCAGTTAGGAGAGATAAATATAATAACCCAGAGGGGACCTATTGTCTCTTCCCAGCCCCTGCCACACATTGGGCTCTAAATATTCATAAATGGTGTGACTTATTGTCCTCTCCCAGGCTCCACCAACTGGTGGTCGTTGTGGGGTACTCATATAATATTAACCTGGGGGGACCTACTTTACCCCCCGCCCATTGGTGTGAGGAGGGGATTCTACATATAATAACCTGGGGGGATCTACTGTCTCTCCCAAGCCCCACTCATTGGTGGCCATTGGAAGCAGCCTAGTTATTTTCCCAAAAATGTGCAATATACTGGAACATACAGGAACATCGAGAGCTTGTCAGTGACACGTAGTACTTGGTTATTCCCTTATGCTAACTTGATCTTTTCTTAGTCTCACTCTCAGACAATAAATGGTAAACCGGTTTATTTTACAAATTACTTCCTGGAATTATTCCAGTGACAACAAAATATGTTGCTAGTTGGAATTTAAAGTTAGACTTCCCAGTCAGGGCAGTGGAATCTTGGTGACCGATACAAAGATGATAATTGCAAATATATTAAGGGTTTAAAAATATATTTCCAGCTTCCTAACACTGATACCAGCAATAGTAAGCTGTAGTGGTAGTGGTCCTTGGAGTGTCCCTTTATAGGAACATAAACCTTTATGAGAACGTATTTTCTACACTTCTTTGTTTTCCAACACATGCTATGTATCTCATTAACAATTAGGTGTTTGGCTTTCCAGCTGACAAAACAAATTGCCGACTGGTGACAATATCAGGCAGCAATAAAATAATTAAAAACTGCCTGTGGGGGTCTCATACTTTAGTACAAGGGAGGTTTTATGCCTACCTTATTCCCCGCCCACCATGCTGCTAATGGGGGCATGTTTGCTAAACAGCAAGCAGCCGCTGGCTGTCCAATTGCTAGTGACGTACATACTCTTTGCCCACACATGTGGGCATTAAGGAGGGGCTTCCATTAAAAACAATGGGATCTAGACAGATCACTGTCCACCTCCCATGCCCCCATGGTTAGTAGAGGAAGTGGGGGAACATAGTGTCTCCCCGAGTCCCCAACAAGGGTTCATCAGTAGGGGCTCTAATTAATAAACTAGGGAGGACTTAATGATGCTCCCAGCCCCTACTCATAAGCGGGGGATGCTAGCTCTAATATTGATAGTTAGAAGGAACCTAGTATTCACCCAGGCCACCACCCATGGGCGGCAGATTGATGCTCTAATATTGATAAATAGGTGGGATTTAATGTCCTTCCAGCCACCATACCTGGGCAAAAGTGGAAGCTCTAATATTGATAAATAACGGGGACCTAATGTCCCCTCAGCCATCATCCATTGGTGCAAGTGTGAGCTCTAATTATGATAATTAGGGGGGGACCTAATGCCCTCGCAGCCCCCATTCATGGGCAGAGGATGTGGGGTGCAGACATGGCATTGTTCACTACCAGGAAAAATATATATATACTCCCTTGGGGCGGTTAGGGGTAACCAAACCCTAACCCTCCCCTCCAATAAAATAAAATCTCCTACTCCCTCGCTCTAATAATAGTGAGGGGACCAATTAATCTAATACCTGTAAAACACAAATTTATCTTTATCATATCTTTATCCTTCAATCTTCTTACTTTGGTAAAAAAAAAGAAAAAGAAAAAGAAAGCCAAATAAAAAAACCACAATAGGCAACGTTACTATTCAAAACAGCAGAAGACAAAAAAATGTAAAATTGCGACAGACCAAAACAAATTAATCCATCTTCAACCATGGAGGGCTCCATGCAAACAGCTTGCATTCTAATATCTTTCCCAAGCAATGCGATTTTAGTCAGAGTGCTCTGATTGGTTGGCTTGTACCTTACAAGGATTTTACTGCCAAGCAAGCTCAGTCTGTGCAGAGCCCTTAATGGGCAAACATGGATTTCATTTTTATGCGTTGTGGGGTTTTATTCTGGAGGTTTTTTTTAAGTAATCTAATTACAATAAGGGAGATGCTAGTTCCCTCCTTGTAATTAAATGGATAAACAACAGATAAACTGGTGTCCACAAATAACTTGATCCTTATTTAATTCGTTATAATTGCAATTTGGCCCTTCGTCATTCGAAAGAATGGACGAATTGCCTGAAATTAGGCCAAACCTGAGTGCAGAAGTCTAATGTCTAAATATTATGATAATAAACCCGGTCATTGTCCCCCAGAATAGATCAGTGGATTGCCAAGCAACCATTTGTTCTTTTCGGTAGGAACTTTGCAAGCTAGCAAAAATCTCTAAATATCTTGCCAAATTTCCGAATTTACAGGCCATTCATTGTCACTTTGGTAATTGATAGATAACTGAATTCCTTTGCTTCTTCCTTTTATACCGACCTTTACAGTGCAAATTTCTCACACTTCTATAATCGCAATTTGGGGGTAAATAATACTAAATATCCAAGCAGTGATCATGGATCTCATTTTGGGATTTTCCCCTATATTTAGCAATAAACAGCCACATTCAGAGCTTGTCAGTGACACGTAGTACGTAGATTATTTGCACCAACAATTACTTTGTTATTCCCTTAAACTAACTTGATCTTTTCTTAGTCTCACTCTCAGACAATAACTACTAAACCGATTTATTTTACAAATTACTTCCTGGAATTGTTACAGTAACAACAAAATATCTTTGAAATTTAAAGGTAAACGTCCCTGTAAGAAGGAAGAGCAGTAGAAACTGGTTGATAATTGCAAATATAGTGAGGGTTTAATAATATATTTTCCGCTACTTAGCACTGATACCAGCAATAGTAAGTTGTAGTGGTTATTGTCCTTGGAGTGTCCCTTTAGAAGAAAACATATCTTTATGTGGCAGCTTGTTTTTCTTCCAACACATGCTACGTATCTCATTAACAACTATACTTGGTGATGATGTTTCAAGCCGCTGGTTGCTCACTGTTTACCTATCCCACGCATGCTTAAACTCCTTTACTGTGTTAACCTCTCCCACTTCAGCTGGAAGGCTATTCCATGCATCCACTACCCTCTCAGTAAAGTAATACCTCCTGATATTATTTTTAAACCTTTGTCCCTCTAATTTAAGACTATGTCCTCTTGTTGTGGTAGTTTTTCTTCTTTTAAATATAGTCTCCTCCTTTACTGTGTTGATTCCCTTTATGTATTTACATTTTTCTATCATATCCCCCCGTCTCGTCTTTCCTCCAACCTGTCATCATCTGCTTCACCCTGTCACAATTTGACATTTTTCTTGGTCAGACCGTTTGTTCCCTTGTTACTTGCTCATTGAACTCTCCTCTACTTTGAGATCTAGAATGTCAACGAAGGATTAACGGAACACAGATTATAGTGTGTTTTTATTGGATACACTGCTTTCATGGCATAATATAAGTTATGTAAGTAGAATTGTAAAAACTTTACACCATAAGGTTTTAAAACTAACATTTTCAGTGTTTATTAGGGCACTCCTACAGAGGCACATCGTAACTCAGAACAGATATTGTATAATGCCAAAGGCTCTGTTCTTGACATATGCATAGTCACCTTTCCAGCATATGCGTGATAAATCCAAACCCCCCCCCCCACAAATACTCAGACACCTTTATTTGGAAATGTATCACAGCTTTATTAACATATAAATAATTTAAGGTCATTGTCACTTTAACATAACATATCCCCCCAACTCTTTAACAATACTACGCCAGACAATGACCCACAACACAATAAGTAAAATCACATTATAACATAATTATGACATAACCAATTGCCACTGAGGGCATGTTTACCAGCTTTCTGCCATGTAGGGGCATACCGAGATACACCCTACACACACCAGGTTCAGCGCTACCTACGAGCTCGAAACTACCAATACTCTTCCCAACCAAACTGTTCTTAGCGAACCAAACAATTTTCCCTCAGGACAAACAACCTACACCCCAACTTATCTATCCATCGATACCTTGAGCTACCTGAGCGCCCTCCACCAAAGACAACGCTCGCTGACAACCTTCCTGAAACCATAATAACAAAAAATCTGATCTAAAATGGCCACTATAAATACTTCTCTAACACTTCTATGCCTGTCTCCTTGTCCTGTTAAGGCCCATTCCCCTTCTGTTGACATTATTAGTTAGCTGTATTGCAAGTAATGCCTTCAGGGTACTTACGAATACCTGCTGTATGTCAGAAAAAGTGCATGTGACAGATCCATCTGTATAGACTAAGATTGCTGGTTCGTCTGTTTTGCCTCTTTTCGTGGAATTACCTGTCCGTATGCCCCTGTTCGTTTATTTGACTTTTTTACCGAATGAACTTACCGAATGGACGGCCACCCAGAAGAGAAGTGTGCTGCTGGTTAACCTCTTGATCCCAATTAGAACATTGTGGTTAACCACAGACACCTCTCAATTATAACCGAATACAGGGTGGTCGTCGTTCGTATGTTGACCACGAGGCGGCGGCCATTTTAAACCATGCGAAAGACCATCTGTGTTCGGCACAGATTCTATGGAACTGAAAATGGACACTTTTTCTGCCGAACACTGCTAAAACCACAGTCGACAAAGGCATGCGCACACTGGCCGTTCGGGAATTTGGACTACACGAATGGACTTAACCCAGATAGCCTTCCCATGGAGTCAATCGCATACCGAAAGACTGTAAAAGACTTTGACTCCATGGCAATTGAACTGTGCGTATGGGATCTGAGCGCTATTCGCTAGGAACATGCACTCAGATCCAGGCTATCTGGGGATACGTTGCATGAATGGAATATGTTCGGTAGTTGTATAATTATGTATTTTTATGTGGTTTTTATGTTTCATCTAAAATGGCGATTTGCCTCTGTCCTGAGAGATAATTGAATTACTTCTCAATTATCTCCAGGGCAGAGAGGAGGAAACCATGATGCATGCTGGGAATATTATGTGCCTGTGTGTCCTAACATACTAAATGTCTGTCTGCCATTACAGTCTCCCATTTGGTCCCCTAGGGGAGTGTCCACCAAATGGGAGACCTGCATAAATACGGGCGGGTAGCCTACAGTAAGCCCAGTTCTTGTTTTACCCTCAGTGCAGAGCTTGGTCTCGTTAGTGGGGGGATTTACTACACACGAATAGCGACTGATTGTTGGAACCGTAAGCCGCTTGGATGATATATTGATTTGGCTGTTAGCGGCGATTCGTGGGTTTACCGCTCGAGAGTTGGAGTATCCGTACAGGTCCCGTTTGGGAGGTTGGCGCATTCCCCTGCTTGCAGTTCGTACGATTGGAGTCTATACGAATGGAGTTTGCATTATTGCGGGGGGGGAGGATTCACTAAACGGAGGTTTTGACTATTTGATGCTGAGGGTGCCGTTACAGTACATTTTTCTTTTATGCTAATATTTAAATCCAGTGAGTAATATTGCAGACAAGGGATACTGTATACAGTCTAAAACTTTTCATTTTCCAATAATTCCATAAATTTACTTATTTTTATTTGTCTGTTTATCTGGACAGCAATCTATGCAGAAAAAAAATGCTGCTATATCATACAGTTCTGTCCTAGCTATGCGCCATATTTGCATAAATATATGTTATGCTGAAATATTTTAAACAGAAATTGATTGGTAACGAACGGGTTAATACTCTATACTGCTCTCTCCTGTAGTCTATTTGCCTCTTTACGGCTGACTTGTGGCTTCCTCCTCTTAAAGCCTCTCTGTCACCTTTTGGGGACTTTTCATAGTTTGCAAAGACCCCGATGATGACATTGTCACTTGATGTGCGTCCCCTGCATGTACCGCCATCTTGCTGCTCTGACTGGGGGAAGGGGGGTGTCCTTCTACTCTGCTTGAGGTCCCTAATGAACACTGAATAGATTTGTTTTTAAAAAGATCGACGGTCATTTTTACATATTTTCACGTCACCCACTCACGAGCACAAACAAATGTCCTCAGTGTTGCAATAGCAAAATCTTGCTGACAGTAGCTATTGTTCTCGCTAATAGCACAACCGACTTCAAACACCGCACTTGTTGTCCTGCCACATGCAGAGTGGGAATCACCCAAATGTGAGATTAGAGAACACGTCAAACATACAAACCTATAATCCAATGCTTAGCACCCAAGCCATTGATGATCTGCATGACAGAATCGTCACAAAAGTATTCTCAGCATGAGTTTACCTATAAAGTATCCTTGTGTTCTATATAAGAACACAGAGGGTGTAATATAAAAAGGTTCAAATGTACTGTTTGCTTTACTTTGTTCTCACTTCGCTCTTTACACTCACCACCAAACAGGCCAATTCTTTTCTAATTAATCTTTTTGGCCAAGGCCTATTTTGATTGCTTTATGATACCGTGCCACTCATAATTACAGGCTCCGGTTGATAATTAACTCACGGCTGCTTTCTAAATAATGCGCTGGGAGCTAGATTGTATATTCACTGCGCTGTTAAAGGGATAGTACCAACATTTTTATCAACTTTTATTTATTTATTTATTTATTAAATCTACTTGACTACCCCCATCTAAAACATTTCTATAGAAATGGTTCACTATTCGAGGTGCAAAAACTGAATAAAACCCCTTTCAGTTTTGGACAGGATACATATATATTTTTTGATACATTTATGTAGCCTTGGACTTTTGTTTGTCCTCATTTACGTGTGTTAACAGGATTCGTTAATTGTTTCTAAGTATGACAGCTGCCTGTCACCTCAAAACTATTTTTAATATAATAGTCCTTTCATCAAGTATTGAAAGGAAATGTGTTCTTTTTTTTTTTTTATATTTAAACATTTTTTTTTTTATAGAAAAACTCATCCTTACCTTTAGTATATGCCAGGATCCTTCAGCCATATACAAGCACCTTGGATCAGACAGTGTTTGAAAAATAGCAGTTAGTCTGATAGTTTCTATGGTTTTTCCTGCTTCTGTTCAGGGAGTGAAGCGGAGAAGACCATAGAGACTATCAGTTTTCAAACAATGTCTGATCCAGGGTGCATGTATGTGCAGACATCCCAACATACCAAAATGGATTTCAGGGAGGTAGCTTCACCGGCTACTGCGCCGATCCCCTACACACACACACAGCCACCAAACATGTATGAACACCTTGACACACAGATACACGTACGGCACATGCACACACCCTCAGATACACACACACACATTTAAACACACAGAGACACACAGGTACACACATTAATACACACACTCAGATATACACTGGCACATACACTTAGATACACACACTGACATACAGATACACACCGGCACATACACACAGATACACACACTGACATACAGATATACAACGGCACATAAACACAGATACACACACTGACATACAGATACACACCGGCACATACACACAGATACACACACTGATATAAATATACACACTGGCACGAATACTCAGATGCATGCACTGTCACATACACATAGATGCATACACACACAACCTGACACACATAAAGACATACGTGCCATACTTTATATATTTGTAGCCACTCTCCTGTTAGATTACTGTTTGTGTGTGTGTGTGTGCAGGGAGGTTGAATGGGGTTGGGGTGGTGCCGGCTTTCTAGGGCTGCTGGCTGAGGCTGATGGGAGTGAGCATGCAGCAGCAGATCACTCCATCCTCTCCTTTGCCTCCATATTGCCTGTACCGCCATGGCCTCCACCCTCCTCCCTCCCACGCAGCGCTCTGTGAAGCTGGAAGGAAGTGACAGGTTGTCACTTCCTCCATGCTGGCTGTTATTACAGGGGCCCGGTCGTGCTCGCAAGGTGCCAGGGCAATATCCTGGAAATCACACACACAGTCTGATATACATTGTATGCTACATAGTGTGTGATTTGGGGGATATTGTATATGATTAGTGGGTGTCAGGGAGCCGCATTCAAAATGCAGAAACTCCAGGAACCTCCTGGAGACTTGGGATGTCTGTCTATTGCTGAGGTAGGTGTTGATGAACTTCTCATTTGTTTACATATACTTCATTCAAAAAAAAGTTTCCTTTCAAGTCTGTTATTTGCAAAACAGCCCCCATCATCCCACTGTGCAGGAAATGGTGTTTTGATCTCTCTGATGATGGTCTGGGTCATGGGTAATATAGTCCTTAATCATTCCAGAGATAAGTTAGTTTGTCTGCCATAACCCTAGTAACAGTTTATTACATCTATTAAATATTGACTCAGACATACTTTACATCAACTGACTACATGACGTAACATGACTTCTATATTAGGCCCAGAGGAGGCGGGCTGAAAGCTAGCCGGATAGGAGGCATGTGTGGGTGTGGTGGGTGTAGGTGTCACATATGGGGGGGGGTCACTTAGGCTAGAGGTGGGGTGGGGTCATATAAAGGGCAGTCATTTTGTCCCTTACCTCAGCCATCTTAAAAATAACGGCTGGTAACATCTTCCCTCCTTGCTGCCTGTTACCACTGCTTGTCTCACGGCCAGGGCAATGGATATTGAATCTATTTTGTCTGCCCTCCGGGCTGAGGCCCTTCAGGATGGTGGACGGCACCTGCAGTCCCAGCTGGCGCGGCTGCAGGGTGCTGCTGGGGTGGCTGCTCCCTCTGGCTCCAGTCCCAGCGCTCAGCGCCGTCGTGCACGCCCCCCCACCCGGTATAGAACCTCGCGGGAGGGTCAGGTGAGGGGCAGGAGCAGGAGCCCTGTGGCCGGGCCGCGCGCCAGTTCCCATGCGGCCGCGGCCGGCGAGGTTTCCCACGCTCCTGGCACTTCCTCCCCGAGCGGGGCTCGGGGAGGCCGGCAGGTGGCCGCGCGGCGGTCGGATGCAGGCCAAGCTGCCTCCAACACTTCACCCCCTCCGGTCTCGCGGGCTTTGCGTAGGGCGGCCGCGAGACCTTTGATCAGGAGGGCACTAGCCACGAGATCTTCGCGGGATGGGGCTCCGGCGATCCGTGGGTTGCTAACCCATTCTTCCGGTCGGGTGAGTAGGCCGCAGGTCGGCAGGGTTGTTTCCGGGGGGGGGAGGTTCAGGGGGCCGTGGTAAGAAGGCTGGATCACCTCACACCCACAGCAGCTCCCCTCCTCCTCTACCCTCCCTCTCTGCCTCCCCTGGGCCTGCACCTGTCACATATTCTAATGCCCCTCCACCTACAGTGGGTCCCTCTGTGGTTGGCACTCCCCCCCTTTCCACTGTATCTGTCCCATCCCTCCTCCCCTCCTCCTCACCTGGCCCCCTCGTGGCTGGGGCACTTTCTGGTCCTACTGGACCTGCTCCTGGCACACTGTCTGCCCCATCAGCGGGCCCTCTCATGGTGGGGGCCCATCGTGGCTTACCTGCCCCCCCTCCCCATCATCCCGGGCTGTCACTTCCCGCTTCAGGCACTCTCGTTGATGGGTCCCATTCCACCCTTCCTGGCCCTACGCCTGTTGGTTTACCATCCGCCTCTCCAGGTGCTTTCACAGCGGGGGTGGGAGGTTTGGATTCTTTTTCACCTTTGCTTTCTTCACAGATGGTCCCTGGTCAGAACTTGAGTCACCCAAAGGATCTTCAGATGACGCCACTGCGATCTCGGGGTCAGGGGTCGCCCCCGCTGCGCATGGGGCGGCATACATGTGCTGGTCAGGCCCTCTGGGTCTCCATTTGACTCCGGAATTGCGCACCAAGATAGAAAAAGGGGAATTCGTTGAAATTTTTTCCTTGCTCCCTATGGAGGATCTGCCTCGGGTTGATCCGGCGGCAAAAGAATCCGAAAAGGAGAAGTTTAGGTATCGGAAGATACCGAAAACTTTTGGAAATTGGATCAGGGCCTTTTCTATCCTGGCGAGTGTGATAGGTGAGAAGTGCCCCAATAAATGCTCATCCCTTTTTTGCTACCAGGATACGATATGGAATGCGTGCCGGACCTATGGCGGGTTAGGCTGGTGGCGCTATGATGAGCAGTTCCGCCAACGCATAGCTGTCCGCCCGTCGTTGAGTTGGGACCAGATGGACATCGGCTTGTGGTTGGCCATCATGACCCGCCCGGCGTCGCATCAAGGGGGCCTCTCGTCCTTTCTTGGGGGGGGGGCGGCGCAGGGTCCTCGACCGCTGCGTCGGCCAATCAGCGACAAACGGGCTGCTGCTGGCAGTATAACGACGGACAATGTAAATTCGGTGCGGGTTGTCGTTTCAAGCACGAGTGCTCTGGGTGTGGCGGATCGCACCCCGCCTCAAAATGCTTTAAGCGGGGCAGGCCTGGCGACAAAGGTGACGCCATGGGCCCTAAGGGCGAGGACGCCAGTGGACGTCATCGCGATGCAACCGTGGCTAAAACTTTATAGAAAAAGAAAGGCGGCCGCCTTACTCCTGGAAGGTTTTAAGTTTGGTTTTTGGATTCCCCACCAACCTCGACCGGCGTCAAATGTATGCCGGAACTTGCATTCGGTCAATGACCACCCGGGGGTGGTCAGGGACAAGTTGGCCAAGGAAGTGGCTTTGGGTCGTATGGCAGGCCCTTTTCGGGAATCTCCTCTCCCTGATCTCCGGGTGTCGCCATTAGGCGTCGTACCCAAGAGAGAACCGGGAAAATTTCGGCTCATTCGTCATTTATCGCACCCCCACGGGGGTTCTGTAAATGATGACATAGCATCAGAGCTATGCCGCGTTTCCTACGCCTCATTTGATGCTGCGGTTTGTATGGTCAGGGCTGCCGTACCAGGGGCACTCATGGCAAAAACAGACATTGAGTCTGCTTTTCGCCTCTTGCCGGTTCACCCGGGGTGTCATCATTGTGACGGACCGCTGGCACTCCGACTGAGTACCTCCGCCAATCGATGCTCCTAGCGCTTGCCGAGGACTCCAAGCACTCCAACAGACACCATCAGCACTGCAGACCCCACTTCCAGCGATGCAACTGCGCTGGAGTCTCTGCTGTCTCCACCCACCCTGGACCCAAGGCCAGGATCCAGCTTCCAGTGGGTGAACCTCTCTTTCCCCAGAGAGCAGGAACAAGCTCTTAGCAGAACTTAGTGATCATACCCTGGGGAGTATAGTGATTATAGCAATCCCCAGAGTGTATTTCTCCAATCCCCCAAACATGAGCCAAGGCTTAATGCTGGAACAAGACTGATTTACTGGCACACAGAACTCACAATTTATGCAACACAAAACTCCTCCTCTGGGCCAGGCTAGATAATTGAGTTTCTACAATACACAAAGCTCAATTATCTGCTGGCCAGAAATAATACAGTTTCATAAAACACACAGGGACCCCAAAACATGCAATAACCCCATAAAGTATATCCTTGGAACCAGGGGATCTGGTTGAACCACATATCCAAAATTCACCCAGATCCGTTCAGTACTTTGGAAAATACAGTTTAATGCAGATTCTGCAGAACATATATAGGCTAAATGAAAAACAATCACTGTATAATGTGTCCCCTGCTGTATAGTCCAAAACCACTGCACGATGTCTCTGTGCACCAAATACTGGCGAGATGGCACAGTGTTGAAAAGTCCAAACAGTGTCTGTGAGTTAAAATGGCTGCCATCCATTGTTCTCACCATGTGCTTCATCCATTGTTCTCACCATGTGCCTCTGATACATGAAATGGTGGCCACCCAGTAACTCCACAGTATGTCCCCAGATGGTTCTTAAAGGCCAGCAGCAGCACAACACAAATCCATTATGCCCAAATCATGTCTTTAAAGGGCAATACATCCCAGGGGCCATAGTCACAGGGCAAGAGGCGGGCTAGCAGTCATCTCCAGGCACAAGTGGCGAAGGGCACTTCGTCACAATCATCTCTTAGGTTGTTACTTTGAGGGGCATTACTATGTGGATATGTGCCTCCCGATGGGCTGTGCGATATCCTGCTTCTATTTTGAATGTTTTAGCTCCTTTCTTGAATGGGTGGTGAGAACGGAGTCTGGTCACAACTCCCTCCTTCACTACCTAGATGACTTTCTGTGTGTTGGTCCCGCACATTCCTCAATCTGTGCACATATTTTGCAGTCGGTGGCGGACGTGGCCTCTGGGTTTGGTGTGCCACTGGCGCCCGACAAAACAGTTGGCCCTTCCACGTGCCTGTGTTTTCTGGGGATTGAGATTGACTCAGTTATCGGGGAGTGTCGGCTATCGGTGGACAAATTGGTAGATTTACGGGGGTCAGTGCGGGAGGCGGGCTCCTTGCCAAAGATCACTCTCCGACGGCTTCAATCCCTCCTAGGCAAGCTGAACTTTGCCTGTCGGATCATGCCTATGGGCAGAGTATTCAACAGGCGCCTGGCGGCCGCCACGGCTGGAATCTCAAAGCCTTCCATTTCATCCGTTTGACCAAGGCGCTTAGAGAGGATCTGGTAGTCTGGGCTGTTTTTCTTGAAGCTTACAATGGGAGGTCTTATTGGCAGCAGCCAGAGGTTTCGAATGCAGCGCTTCACTTGTTTACAGACGCTGCGGGTTCCTCGGGTTTTGGGGCTATTCTGGGGTCTCATTGGTGCACGGAACCTTGGCCTGTATCTTGGGTCGATTCAGGCCTTACCAAGAACATGGCGTTCTTGGAGCTCTTCCCCATCTTGGTGGCGGTTCACCTATGGGGGACGGAGCTCAAAGACAGGCGCATCGTTTTTCATTGTGATAACCTGGGCGTAGTTCAGGCCATCAATAACTTAACGGCCTCTTCCCCTCCAGTGGTTAGGCTATTGCGACAACTGGTTTTGCAATGCTTGTCTCTGAACATAACCTGCCGCGCTGTGCATATTCCTGGGGTCATGAATACCACGGCTGACGCTCTTTATCGCTTTCAATGGTAGGTGTTTCGGGCAGCCGCTCCGGGAGCAGACATGGAAGGCCTCCCCTGTCCCAGAGAACTATGGTCCCTTGGCCTGAGCAGATAAGGGAATGGATACGGTCCTCGGTGTCTGAGGCGACATGGGTCCGGTATGGTAAGGCTTGGGGGGAGTGGGTCGCTCTGGAACAGGATTACAGGGGATACGCTTCCTCTGCGGAACGAGTTCAGGGTTTGTTACATTTGCTTTGGTTTTGGGAGGCTTGTGGGTGTTCCCCGGCTACTGTGTCAGGGAAGCTATCCGGTCTTAGTTTTTGGTTTAACCTAACTCGGGTGCCGGATGTGACAAAAGATTTCATGATTAAGCTTGCGATGCGCGGTTGGCGTAGGGGTCCTCGGGGGCAGGATTCTCGTAGGCCGGTTTCAGGGGCACTGCTGCTAGGGATTGCCTCGGTGCTGCCACAGGTATGTTATTCCGCTTATGAAGCCTGTTTATTTCGGTTAGCCTTCACTTTTGCCTTTTTTGGGGCCCTCCGGATTGGGGAACTAGTCAGCCCGAGCAGGGGGACTCCGGGGGGTCTGTTATTTCACGATGTGTTCTTCATGGATGGTGTGGTGCGTTTCTTGTTACAACGGTCAAAAACTGACGTTGTTGGGAAGGGTCGCTGGGTTACCCTTCGCACCATCCCTAATTCGTCTGTTTGCCCAGCCTCTGCGTGTCAGTCCTACTGCTCTATATGACCGAATCTGGCGGGTCCGTTGTTAATTCACGAGGATGGTACCTACCTGTCTCGTTTTCAATTCCTCAGGGTATTTCGGTTGGCGCTCGACAGGTTGGGAATCCCGAGTGGTGAATTTGGGGGTCATTCCTTCCGGATTGGGGCAGCTACAGAAGCATCTCAGTTAGGTTTCTCTGATCAAGTGATTCAGAGGATTGGGAGGTGGGAATCTGGGAGGTTTCGTTCTTATATCCGGCCCACGCGTCTGATGGGTACCCCCCTTGTGTTTTCTCCGCAGGGTCCGGCCGACGGATCTGGCTGATTGGGCATTCATATATCTACTGGGCCCACCTGCGGGCAGGGGTACGCCCGGGTGGGATGCGACTTGGAATTCCCCGGGAGCTGGCTGAGGTCCGATGGTTCGGTTTTCGGGGCATGCGCTGGGGCCAGCTCTTGCCGGAGGTGGTACAGTTGGCTACATTGTTGGGGGCCCCTGATGTATTGGTGATACATCTGGGGGGAAATGATCTTGGGGCGCTGCCTGCTTGGGGGCTTGGTGAGCTCATTAGACGAGATTTGGCGCGCTTGCTAGTCCTGTTCCCACAGCTTTGCTTAGTCTGGTCAGGTATAGTGTCTATGAACTATTGGCGCCGCGCGAGGGATCAGGGGACGATTGAGCGCTGCAGGGTAAAGATCAACAAGAGGGTGTCCAAATTCGTACTCGGGGTCTGGGGTGTCACAGTGCGACACCGGATATTCGAAAGGGAAGCGGCGATCTATTTTCGCCCGGACGGGGTTCATCTCACGGATGTGGGTTTAGATTTATTTAATCTAGTGCTGCAGGATGCGTTAGAGCAGGCCATGGCGTTTGTGGGGAGTCGCGCCCGCTGATTTAGGCTTAAATGCAGCAGGCGCTAGTGGCGGGTATGGTCCTTGCCAAACCAGTTGGAAAAACGAGTACACTGGAAGAAGCAATGCTGGGTCTGGTCCCTCCCCTAACCTCGGAGAGTTTTTGGTAATTGGGCGTGCCACCCGTGCCAGTGAAAGGCGGCCAGGGGTTGGCATGGGGAATTGGAAGGCCAAGTTAAAGGCCAGTTATCTTGGACGAGGGGGGAGGGCAGGTACCCTGGAAGGGGGTACTCTAGAGTTATTATGATTCGGTTGGCAAGGACGAGTTTCGAGTAAAAATTATTGGTTGATATATTTATGCTTGTTATTTATAAATAAAGCTGTGGCCTGTTTTATACCACACTTATGTCTCTTGGCTTTAATTGGGAAAAGACGGGAAAACGTATTTATGATTGCATTGGTTTCGCACCGCACAATAACCACTACCTGCACACAAGGCCCAGAGGAGGCGGGCTGAAAGCTAGCCGGATAGGAGGCATGTGTGGGTGTGGTGGGTGTGGTGGGTGTAGGTGTCACATGTGGGGGGGGTGTCACTTAGGCTAGAGGTGGGGTGGGGTCATATAAAGGGCAGTCATTTTGTCCCTTACCTCTTAAAAATAACGGCTGGTAACATCTTCCCTCCCGCCCACCCTTGATTGTTGATCATTTCTTATTGTATATCTCTAACTTTCTTTCTTGTCATAGCTGGCGGGTATGGTCCTTGCCAAACCAGTTGGAAAAACGAGTACACTGGAAGAAGGAATGCTGGGTCTGGTCCCTCCCCTAACCTCGGAGAGTTTTTGGTAATTGGGCGTGCTCCCCGTGCCAGTAAAAGGCGGCCAGGGGTTGGCATGGGGAATTGCCATCTGGGGACATACTGTGGAGTTACTGGGTGGCCACCATTTCCTGTATCAGAAGCACATGGTGAGAACAATGGATGGCGGCCATTTTAACTCACAGACACTGTTTGGACTTTTCAACACGGTGCCATCTCGCCAGTATTTGGTGCACAGAGACATCGTGCAGTGGTTTTAGACTATACAGCAGGGGACACATTATACAGTGATTGTTTTTCATTTAGCCTGTATATGTTCTGCAGAATCTGCATTAAACTGTATTTTCCAAAGTACTGAACGGATCTGGGTGAATTTTGGATATGTGGTTCACCTAGATCCCCTGGTTCCAAGGATATACTTTTTATGGGGTTATTGCATGTTTTTGTGTTTTATGAAACTGTATAATTTCTGGCCAGCAGATAATTGAGCTTTGTGTATTGTAGAAACTCAATTATCTAGCCTGGCCCAGAGGAGGAGTTTTGTGTTGCATAAATTGTGAGCTCTGTGTGCCAGTAAATCAGTCTTGTTCCAGCATTAAGCCTTGGCTCATGTTTGGGGGATTGGAGAAATACACTCTGGGGATTGCTATAATCACTATACTCCCCAGGGTATGATCACTAAGTTCTGCTAAGAGCTTGTTCCTGTTCCTGCTCTCTGGGGAAAGAGAGGTTCACCCACTGGAAGCTGGATCCTGGCCTTGGGTCCAGGGTGGGTGGAGACAGCAGAGACCCCGGCGCAGTTGCATCGCTGGAAGTGGGGTCTGCAGTGCTGATGGTGTTGGTTGGAGTGCTTGGAGTCCTCAGCGAGCACTAGGAGCATCGATTGGCGGAGGTACTCAGTCGGAGTGCCAGCGTTCCGTCACATTTGGTGGCAGCGGTGGGATGGCATCCTAGTGCGAGGACCAGCAGCTCAGAGACACCGGTAATGTGTGGAGTTACGGATTTATAATTGAGGGCAACGCTAGCCTCTGCGCAGCGCCCCTACCTACAGCAACATGGAGCTAGCAAGACCCTGGACAGCAGCCAGTGAATTGCAAATCCGCCTGTCACAGTGCTATGAGGGTGCTGATTTCATGAAGGAAGTAAAGGCGCGGCTGGTCTGGTTTGGCCCAAACCCTTCAGATGAGGTGGTCCATCAAGTGATGCGCCTGTTGAGTGCTGAGAACCAAGACGCACGGAACTACGAGTACCAACTGTGGAGTTTGGGGGTATTGACACCCCGTCTCCAGCGACAGAGTGAGTTACAGGGAGAGGAGAGCAGCGACCTCCCTTCCCAGCGGCAGTGCACCGTACAGAGGGAAGAGACAACCGGTCTCTCTCCCCAGCGGCGGCCTGAGTTCCAGGAGGAGGTGATGGTAGATCCCTCCCCCGTACAGCAACCAGCGTCCTGGGGAGGGGAGGCAACCGGCCTCCCTCTCCAACAGCAGCCGGAGGTGGTCGACCTCATAGACTTGTCCTGGGGACACAGAGAGATGGCAAGCGGAGATGGGACCGAAGTCTCTCTGCCAGCCCTACAGGGATGCTGGGCAGTCAGCCCAGGTCCCCAGCGGCAGTATAATATACAGGGAGAGGAGACAACTGGTCTCTCTCCCCAGCGGCGGCCTGAGTTCCGGGAGGAGGTGATGGTCGATCCCTCCACCTTACAGCAACCAGCGTCCTGGCGTGTGGGGGCAACCAGCCTCCCCCTCCAACAGCAGCCAGAGATACCGGGAGAGGGGGAAGACAAACCTAACCACACTGGCGCAGATGGGACCGCGGTCTCTGTGCCAGTCCTACAGGGAGGCTGGACGGGCGGTCCAGATCCCCAACCAACCCTGCAGGGATGCCAGGAGGAGGAGGTAAGCGAAACTTCCCCTCCCCAGCTACATCCCAACTGGGTCCTGGGGGCAGTGGATGAGCCTGCGATACCCACTGACCCCCTCCCAGCAGAAGAGCTGGCATCTGGGCAGAGCTCTGTTAGCCTTTGCCCCCCCTTTTCCCCTGTATCAGAGCCTGACTTACCATGGGTTACCCCAGTGGAAGAGCTGGCAGCAGGGCAGAGCGCCGCTGGCCTCTGCCCCCCAAGCAACACCAGCAGTTTGCCTAGCTGCACCAGGGAGACCGAGAGTGCTGCGCTGTCCCACTACAAACTTGAACCTACAGGCCAGTACCATTTATTGTGGGGGGTTACTCTGCGTATTTTTCTTTGTGGGTGGGCTGCCCGACTAATCTAGGTACTGACCGGCAGAAGGTCAGGTACCTGTTTAGTCTTCCCCCCAAAGGGAAGATGTGTGACGAAGTGCCCTTCGCCACTTGTGCCTGGAGAGGACTGCTTGCCCGCCTCTTGCCCTGTGACTATGGCCCCTGGGATGTATTGCCCTTTAAAGACATGATTTGGGCATAATGGATTTGTGTTGTGCTGCTGCTGGCCCTTTAAGAACCATCTGGGGACATACTGTGGAGTTACTGGGTGGCCACCATTTCCTGTATCAGAAGCACATGGTGAGAACAATGGATGGCGGCCATTTTAACTCACAGACACTGTTTGGACTTTTCAACACGGTGCCATCTCGCCAGTATTTGGTGCACAGAGACATCGTGCAGTGGTTTTGGACTATACAGCAGGGGACACATTATACAGTAATTGTTTTTCATTTAGCCTGTGTATGTTCTGCAGAATCTGCATTAAACTGTATTTTCCAAAGTACTGAACGGATCTGGGTGAATTTTGGATATGTGGTTCACCCAGATCCCCCGGTTCCAAGGATATTTTTATGGGGTTATTGCATGTTTTGGGGTCCCTGTGATGTATATTTTAGAAGTTATGAATGCTGTAAAAATTGTAATGTTTCTGGCCAGCAGATAATTGAGCTTTGTGTATTGTAGAAACTCAATTATCTAGCCTGGCCCAGAGGAGGAGTTTTGTGTTGCATAAATTGTGAGTTCTGTGTGCCAGTAAATCAGTCTTGTTCCAGCATTAAGCCTTGGCTCATGTTTGGGGGATTGGAGAAATACACTCTGGGGATTGCTATTATCACTATACTCCCCAGGGTAGGATCACTAAGTTCTGCTAAGAGCTTGTTCCTGCTCTCTGGGGAAAGAGAGGTTTACCCACTGGAAGCTGGATCCTGGCCTTGGGTCCAGGGTGGGTGGAGACAACAGAGACCCCAGCGCAGTTGCATCGCTGGAAGTGGGGTCTGCAGTGCTGATGGTGTCGGTTGGAGTGCTTAGAGTCCTCGGCAAGCGCTAGGAGCATCGATTGGCGGAGGTACTCACTCGGAGTGCCAGCGTTCCGTCACAGCCAGTTATCTTGGACGAGGGGGGAGGGCAGGTACCCTGGAAGGGGGTACTCTAGAGTTATTATGGTTCGG
Source organism: Pelobates cultripes (assembly GCA_933207985.1). Classification (NCBI taxonomy): domain Eukaryota; kingdom Metazoa; phylum Chordata; class Amphibia; order Anura; family Pelobatidae; genus Pelobates; species Pelobates cultripes. Next base: position 12,693,651 of record OW240919.1, on the reverse strand, counting down.
TTGGCAAGGACGAGTTTCGAGTAAAAATTATTGGTTGATATATTTATGCTTGTTATTTATAAATAAAGCTGTGGCCTGTTTTATACCACACTTATGTCTCTTGGCTTTAATTGGGAAAAGACGGGAAAACTTATTTATGATTGCATTGGTTTCGCACCGCACAATAACCACTACCTGCACACAAGTCCATTTTGTTCCTTAGCTTTCCTGTCCCATACTTAATTGTGATTTCAAAAATGAGAAGTTAATCTGTATATTAGAAAAGTGAATCTGTCACTTACAAGATACATTCAAATTAAAGTATAAACAGTTTTCCTGTGTATTGTATTATAGAAGCTGTTCTGCTGTTTTATTCTCAGTAGTTGTGGTGTTATGATTCTTATTTTATTAATATATCTTTGTATGAGCTTTCATGATGAAGGATAAAACATTATGATTTTGCCTCTATTAAGAAATTACCATACCCCCCCAGCTGCCAGGAAAGAGCATGTAGGGGGAGGACCTGGGCGGCACAGAGGGGGCACCACGCTGGCATTGGATGCCTGTCGCCAGCTTGCAGTGTATGCTGATGACAAATATCTACTATGCAAAGAAATAATATTAAAGGCAAACTCCACTGTTCAAATAAATAAAGAAACAAAATCACTGTTCAATTATGCATTCTTCCATTTGGCTTATATCTAAAACCAGTTTGCAAAAGTTGCAGATCTCATGTCTGCAGCCTTTGCACGTTCTCCCCTTCTAGCCCCGCCCAGAATTTCTGTGGCTGTCCAATCATAGACTTCCAAATACAGCTCAATTAGAAGTATTTGCATGTCTAAACAATTGCTGCCTCTTGAGTTTAGCTCCACTGAGCTAAACAACCAGGAAGTGACAGGACCGGTTGCCTGACTGACAGTGAGGGGTGTAACAAAGTTAATTTATAAAACATTTTTAATTTTGAAAACTGCACTTTTTGTAAATTTAGAAAAAAAAGAATACACTCTTTACGTATAAAACACTTCTGCAAATTGAACTGCTTTAAGAGTCTGGTGTGTCCCTTTAACCAGCCCAGAACTCTTGTTATTGACACCATGCTTCTGGAGATTGGATTAAACTCTGTATGTGCAAAATGTATGTGATTGTGTGTCTATGATTGTGTTTGTGTATGTCTGTGATTCTGTGTGTGATTGTGTATGTATGTGACTGTGTATACATTTGTGATTGTATGTGTGTGTGTGTGTTTGTGTGTGTATATCTGTGTGTATATCTGGTATTATGTGTGTGTATGTGATTGTGTATATGTCTGTGATTATATGTGTGCGTATGTGGGTCTGCGATTGTGTTTGTGTACGTCTGTGATTATGTGTATGTCTGGGATTGTGTGTGTATAGGACTGTAATAGTGTGTGTCTATTTGTCTGTGATGTGAGTGTATATATATGTTATTGTGTGTATATGTGCATGTCTGTGATTGTGTGGTTATGTGAGCATGGATGTGTATATATACGTGTGTATGTGTTTAATCAATAGCTCACTAATTTGGTATCCTTAAATATGTCAATCTCACATAACGATTACAAAAAAGGGGGTTATCGACTAAACAAATTAAATGTATAAATTAAGAAAAAGGGCTTTTGAAATTGTATTATATAAATTAATTAAACAATATATTTTATGTGAGACCCAATGCAATTCCTCTTTACTCAATGTGGCCTGGGGAAGCCAAAAGATTTGACACCCGTGTTTATATAATGATTTTCATTAGACCAAATTATGTGGTTTAAAGGGACACAACCCTATAAAAGTGATACCTATCCCTTGCATTTAAATACTCTGTAACAGAACATCACGAGAAATGCAGTTCAAAAAACCTGGAGTACAAGTTTAGCCACCACTGATCTAGCGTGGATAAACTTTCTTTACATCGATCAAACAGATTATCACCCCACAGTTGCAGGTCTGCTGGAGAACAACTGTGCATCTGTGACCCAGTTTAGCAAACAAGCTTTTGTGTTTTATGAATACAATATCAAACAAAACTCTACAGAGGGAGTCACCTTCACAAACCCATGTTCTCTATGAGTTGCAAAGGGCTTTGTGTTGTGTTTTGTAAAATGACATTCAATCTCGGAAGGCAGATAGAGCATTGAGATGACTGATCTGTCCCGATACTCGTGAAAAGAAAACAATATTGTGAGAACAGCAAGGCTAATGAAGGAGGTCCTTATGGGGTGACATTAATACTATATTCCGACCTGGGAATGTAATGAGCTGTCCCTGACACTCTGTGAACCATTAACCCTCTGAGTAAGATTTCAACATCAACCATGATTTTCTCATACATTATTTCTGTACGGTGGAAAGTGCTACCAGTAAGGAAATTAATTCATTAAAGGGACACTCCAAAAACCTAAAGCATTTTAATTTGCCGAATTACTTTATGTGTGAAGATATTGTCCTCTTTTTTTCATTTTACAAAAAGTGCTGATTTCAATAGAATTTGGTTACTTCCTGGTTTCCTGGTCTCCACTGAGCTAAACTCAGAGCACCTACCTTGCAAAGACTTCTCATTGAGCAGCATTGGGAAGTCTGTGATTGCTCAGCCACAGAAAGTCTGGGCGGGGTTGGAAGAGGAGGGCTAGTAAAGGCTGCAGGCAAACTGATCTAAGATATACAAAAATCTAAGAAAATGCAACAATAAATACATGCATGTTTACATTGGGGTGTATCTAATAAACAGTAATTTGGCTATTTGTATTTGGGAAGTGGTGTGTACCTTTAAAGGCACTCATTGAAGTTGTTATGTGAGCATCAGTGTCTTTGCAGTTTTACCTTTAGAGGCTAAACCAGCGGTTCCCAAACTGTGTGCCGCCCTGGGGCAACGCAGCGGGCACACAGGGGAGCCGCAAGATATTTTCCCGGTGCAATGATTATAGCACCGGGAACTGTGCCTCCCTCTCCCCGGCCGGCTCTCAGAGATCCCCCTCTCCAGCCTGCTAGAACTGTAATGCTGGCAGCCAGCAGGGGAAGGAGGGAAAGAGGACCCGGGGGAGCTCTAACCTGCAGCTCCCCTGGGTTCTCCTCTCGCGAGCTCAGAGCATTGCCGCGGTTACCACTACAATGCTCCGAATCTCGCGAGAGTGAACTCTAGCAGCTCCAGAGGCTGCTAGATTTCACTATCACCACTGGGACAACCAGGACTTCCCCACTGGACCACCAGCGATTGCAGGAAAAGTCCCCCCTCCCAGGCAAAGGTAAGCAGGGTGGGGGAATATTAAAAGAATTATATATTCATAAATTTGCCCTCCCACCCCCAAAGACCCCACACCACACAATAACTCCCCCATACTCACACTGCCCCCCCCACAAACACACTGCCCCATACACAAACACATTACCCCCATACACACACACTGCCCCTCCATACACACAAACAGTACCCCTCACACACACTGTACCCCTCACACACTGCCCCACACACATTGTACCCATCACACAACCTGCCCCTCACACACATCTTACCGCCTCAAACACAATGAAACCCCACACACGCGCACACTGCACATCTCACGCACACTGCACCCCTCACACACACACCCTCACACACACACTCCACCCCACACACACATATTGCACCCCTTCCACGCACTACTGTCCTCATCCCCTTCAACAGCCCCTATCCCAGCAGATCCCAGGTAAGTTGTCAAACTGTTCTTAAACAGTTTTACTACTTACTTTGGGAGGGCACTACAGCACTACTGGCACCATAACCACCATAACCACTACAAAGTGCTGTAGTGGTTATTGTGCCTGGATTGTTTCTTAAATATCTTAAATATTCTACCAGTGCCCCTCCCAAGATTAGGTTCTGGATCTGTGCTTGAGCGGCAGCATTTCTGCCGAACAGGGGCCCAGTATATGCCTCTGCGCTGTACATATATAGAACCTAAAACATTTTTTTACTTTGGGCGCCTTGGAAAAATATTAAAATTTTAAGGGTGCCTTGAACCTAAAAAGAACCACTGGGTTAAACCATTGAAAAGTGAAAAGTATCCACATAAAATGTGCTAATTGCATACAGTTACATATTCTATATAACAAGAACTGGCAACAGATAATATCTATATTCTGTAACTCAAATTTATATCTACAAAGCTAATGTATGATCGTGGAATGATTTAACAAGAGACCTGTGTAAAACTAAAAATATTCACTTATAGGATCATAGAATAAGCAATATTTTCGTTTAATCCTTTTGGGGTATCTGTGTACCAAGAATAAACCCAATGTGCTTCTATTTGCTTTTGGACAGGGGGCTGAGAACACGTCGTTGGCAAGTCACTTTGTACTTTTTAATATATTGTCTCATTTTATTATTCACAAATGAACGTGAAAAAGGCCTGAATGGGTCAAAACGGCGATCTAGAATATTCGGTGATGTGTAACTGATTTGTTTGAATAAAACATGTTGAAAATTACCTAAGACTGCACCCCTTTCTACCCTGTTTCCCTGAAAATAGGACATCCATCGAAAATAAGCCCTAGCTTATTTTTGGGGGATGCTTGCAATATTTAAGCCCTACCCTGAAAAAAAGCCTTAGTCACCAATTGCTAGTTTGCTAATCTATGTTCGTGGAATTTACCCCGAACGTAAATTCGCAGGATTCCATTCGTGAGTAAGCTAATCTTTGTTTGGAGAAGTTTCCCTGAGCATAGATTTGCATGATTCCATTCACAAGTAAACTAATCTATGTTCAGGGACCTTTCCCCAAACTTAGATTTGCGGGATTCCATGCACTATTGAAGTGGTCTTTGTTGGGGGGAATTCCCCCGAACGTATACCTGCTTTCTAGCGCATGCTTGAAACCGTTTTTCCCCAAAATAAGACATCCCCCTGAAAATAAGCCCTAGTGTGTTTTTCAAGGGAAAAATTAATATAAGACCCGGGGAAACACATTATATGTGCATGCTGGAGGTAAGAGCACAATTAAATATCTATGTATCACTTGGCATATCTCAAGTTGGACATTGAGTTGGACCTCCTTGGGCACAGAGACTTGAGAAATCATGGTCAACAGTGATAATACCCCTTTAAAATTCTCAAATTTGAGAATACTTATAATAGCTATTTAAATCCTCTTACTACTTGAAGTGGCCTTTGAGACTACTTTACCCAGAATTTTAAAGGGGTATTATCACTGTTTATTCACAATGTCACATTTGTTTGGGTTTTGGTTTTTCACATAGAACCTACTGTTCTAGTTAGGCTCTTTATATTTTAATATCCTAATATTCGGCTTTAATAAAGGCTTATACCCCCTATACGAATTTTTACTTTTAGAGGAACTTCTTTTGGTGGAGTGGGAGTCCATCCTGCTTTATTTTTCGTCTATACCAAAGGCTTATACCATATTTCTGGATACTTCATTCGTTTAGAGGTTCTCGTTTATGGAGGAGGGATTTCCCACATATTTGTGAGAAGTTATCCTGACTCCATTTAGTAGTTTTTATTCAATTTACTTTGGGTGATGCCCTTGAGTTCCTCTGTAACCGATTAGGAGGCACCAGTGCTGACTCGTGTAGCCCTGTTGCCTCTTCTTGTGTGAAACATGTAAATACGTACAGACAGCCATTGCAGACTTTATACTGCATTTCTACAGATATCCTTAGCAATGGATGTTGTATTAAGCACTGCTTTTTTAAACCAAAGCATGGATTATGGAGAAGTGACCAGAAACTAGCCATGGACAGCACAGTTTTGATTTTGTGAGTCTCATTAGCCTGTTGCGATGCGACACACACACTGTCATGTAGACACACACGTAGACTCACGAATACATACACACATACATACAAACACACAAACATACAGATGCACATACACACACATACAAACACACACACATAGACCCATACATACATACACACATACATACAGACACATGCATACATACATACACATACATACACACACACAGACACACATACATACAGACACACACAAATACATACAGACACATACACAGACACATACACACACACACACACACAGAAAGACATACACACAGACACATACACACACAGAGACATACATACAGACACACATACACTAACACACACACTGTCCACTGGAGGAGCCTGGTTGCTCGCCTGCTCCCTTTAGACTATGGCCCGGCAGTTAAAACCTTTTATATTCCCTGCAGAAAAGCGTCTTCGTGCCTTTCTGCGGACTGTTAAATCCATGCTACCCCAGATAGCTATGCCATGGAGCCCAGCCGTATACTGAAAGACTGTATGAAAGACTTTGGCTCCATGGCGATTGAACTGTATGTATGTAATCTGAGCGCCATCCGGTAATAATGTGCGCTCAGATCTAAGCTATCTGGGGATAAGTAGAATGTGTATGTTCTATGTGATAAATGTAACAGTATGTAATTTTATGTATTTTGTTGTCCTTTGTCTGCCATGTGGCTAATGGAGTTTTGCCTCTGTCCTTGGAGATAATTGGATTACTTCCCAATTACCTCCAGGACAGAGAGGAGGGATTGTGATGCATTGTGGGAGTGTTTAAAGGTGTATGTCTGTGATTGGTCAATGTCCAATATGTTTCCCAATTTCCCATCTGGTCCCGATGGGAGTGGCCACCAGGTGGGAGACCTGCATAAAAGCCGGGCAGGTAGACCCAGTAAATCAGTTCCTGCTTGACCCTCAACAGTACAGTAGCTGTCGGTGCTGTCGGTGCATCTGGAAAGGGGAATATCGCCTAAACAGTTTTTAACCTCTTGTATGCAAAACGGTCTGTTACAGGAACACTTTGAGACACTAGATGACACTGGGAGAGACATGGGGACCCTGAGACACTAGATGACACTGGGAGAGACATGAGGACACTGAGATACGTGGGGACACTGAGAGACTAGAGGACACTGGGAGACTACAGACACAGACACTAGGGACACTGAGAGACACCAGGGACACTGGGACATATGGGGAAACTGAGAGATACCAGGGACACTGGGAGACATGGGGACACTGACACACTAGGGACACTGGCTGGGAGACATGGGGACACTGGGAGACATGGGGACACTGTGTCCCTAGTGTCTCAGGGTCCCCATGTTCCCCAGTGTCTCAGTGTCCCCATGTCTCCCAGTGTCCCAATATCTCAGTGTCCCCAAGTCTCTCACCATCCCCATGTCTCATAGTCACCAGGTCTCCAAGTGAACCCCTAGTATCTCAGTGTCACCAAGTGTTCCCAAGTCTCTCACGTCCCCATCTCTCACAGTTTCCTCTAGTGTCTTTGTCCCCATGTCTCCCAGTGCCCCCTAGTGTCTCACAGTGTCCCCTAGTGTCTGTGTACCCATGTCTCCCTGCAGCCTTTCCCCCATCCATCACTTAAATGAGCTCTAGTCTGTCTCTGTGCTGTGTATCTGCTCCCCCGCGGATCAATGAGTAGAGAGATACAGGAAGAGAGATGCTTTAACTTCTTATCCCTGCCTCTCTTCACACACACAGTGACGTTGGTATTGCAGAATAATCTCTGTTTATACTGAGACTGACATTTGTATTGCCAGTATTACTGCAATACCGGCACCGACTAGGCAGCCTTAAATACCTGAGAAATACTTCTGAGAAATACCTGGAAACCCTAGGAAATACCTGAGAAATAGCTGGCAACCCTAAGAGTAGTGTGTGTAAATCAATGGGCCTATTCCTGGGCTTGGGCCTGGTGTTGCAGCTCCATCAGCCCCTATGTCAATCTGGCCCTGAATCTACCCCTCCGCTACATTTCTTAACTAATTCATAATTACTCCCCTCCTTGGGGAGTGATGTCTCCTGTTCGCTGCTCATACCAGTACTGCTAGCTCACACTTACTGGACTTCTCGTGAGTCGCTCCATTCTTATAGAACAGCCTGCTTTGCCCCATCAGGCTCTCCCCTACTCTTTAATCCTTTAAAAGGTCCCTTAACACCTGCCTCTTCAAAATAGCCTATGGCTTCCCAAGGTAATGGTCATTACTCTCTCAGCTTAATTATCAGATCCATTCTCCACTTCATTCTCAACTTGCAATTCACGCTACTCTCCTAGTTTGTCCCTTGGTTGCTGTCCTTCCTATTGTGTTTAATACCTCTGTTTCTATAAATTGTAAGCTCATTCAAGCAGGGTCCTCATCAATCAATTGTTACTGTCACAATGTGTATTCTCTTGCACCTTGTTTTTTGCTCTCCCAAAATGTGAAATAGTTTGTGTCATTTGTTGTTACAGTCCCCTTAATAACATTGCAAAGCACTGCAGAGTGGGTACTATGTAAATGCTGTTTACTTATTAAACATTGTTTAAAACTTAGTAATAGTATGGGTTAATTGGAAGGTTATCATGTTTGGCAGACAGGAAGGAATGTTATATATTAATATTTGGATTAATTTACAAGGACCTACCTTTATAGTGACAATATAAAACTTACCGTGAGCCCCAGAATTTAGCCTCCCTAATTAGAGTGAAAAGTGCGTTAGGCACACTTAACTTGTTAAAGTGTAAAATTCTAGGTGTCACCCACAACTTGTAAATTGTACTGATTACACCAGACTGGTGAGAGCTCATTTTACAATTTAAAAAAAAAAATATATATACCTCTACCTGACAAAGTTCTCACTTAATGGAACAGCCTCCAAGGAGGTTCATTACATACCAACCGTCCGGAGAATAGGAAATATGATGCTGTGAGTTCCTTTTCTATGATCTGTAGATCCTACTATCGGCATGTAAAAAAAAACCCTGATGATTTCTACTTCAGATAAAAGAATAATTGTCCCATCTCGTCTGTCCACTAAAAGAACACAGGTTTAATCGTCTGTTTTGTTTCCTACTCAGAAAATCTAAAGCCATATTCCTTTTTTTTTTTTCTCTACAGCCTTTTGCACAAATTAAATTCTTATGGGCAGCCCAAAGCTTTAGCAGCAAATCCAAGGCAGACCCCACAAAGTATCTAAGCAAAGGTAAGGTTAAAAAAGGACACCAGTAGTTATCTTGCTAATTAGGGCTTCTGGTTCTTCTACAGTCTCCGTTTGTTTGTTTGAAGCTAATTTTTAAGGTATTTTTAAGGATTTGAGAAGTTATATGATCTGTGGGTATAGCTGTTTGCTGGATGTCAAAATAGCCAACTGGAAACATTCTCTAAGCCAACTGTACTTTCAGCTTGCCTACTCTGGCTTTAAATGTGAAATTCACTTTGAATTCTCATTCTAGTAAATAACCTTGAAAATGTCGCACTTGTACTGAGTGGGGGAATTGCTCTGAGTAACTCTCCCATCATCGAGGTCAGTTCCTCATAGCTGTCCATTCAGTGAAAAAAAATCCCTTCTTACAATAATACTCAGAATGTCCTTCATTAAACAGATCTGAATCGAAAGTGCCATAAAGACGGTTATTAATTCACACATTGCAAAATACAATCTATGACCTTATCTTAAATTAATTGCTTTAAAGCTTTTTATTGTATCAATTTAATAAAACATGAAATACATTATCTCCAGTTTCATATCTCACAGATAACGATGCTCGATTGAGACGAGGAAGGCTTCTTTTAATCCACTACCATTATTTATGACACAAACCAACGGCCTCATCCACAGAGCTATTCACTACAGTGAAAAAAGTCTCGAGATAAAATTTGAAATCTGACTACATGGTTTTTCCGAGTTGAAATTAATTAATTTATTACAACAGGAACTGCGAAGAACTGACAATAGAATTACACAACAGAACTACGTGTTTTAGACCACACTAGCCAAACTACAAAAAAAAACAAGTATTATTGGATACAAAAATAATATTTTATTTTTGAAAGACATTACCCACATACATTATACATTTTCTAAATTCTGAGAAAAGTTCCCTTTATTTTGATTCGTGATTTCTAACCTAATTATTATTATTTTTTGTTGTTTTTTTCTGCAATTGTTGTGTGTTTGAAGGGGCAGTCTTACTACCATAACCACAACAGCCATTTTTGAGCGGCTTTTGGTCACAGTAGCCATTACAGGCTGGGCTGGGCTGGGCTGGACCGGACCATATCTGCTAATGAAGGAAGAGATGCAAGCAGAGGCACTGTTTTGTAAGCACGTGAACTTTTAACCAAATCCTAAATGAAACATTAAAGGACCACTATAGTGCCAGGAAAACATACTTGTTTTCCTGGCACTATAGTGCCCTGAGGGTACCCCCACCCTCAAGGACCTCCTCCCGCCCGGCTCTGGAAGGGGGTAAAACTTACCTTTTTCCAGCACTGGGCGGGGAGCTCTCCTCCTCCGAACCTCCTCCTCTCCTCCCCGTTGGTTGAATGCGTGCTCTCACTGTGATTTGGGGGAAGGCTTAACCCATTCATAAACATAGCAGTTTCTCTGAAACTGCTATGTTTATAAAAAAAATGGGTTAACCCTAGCTGGACCTGGCACCCAGACCACTTCATTAAGCTGAAGTGGTCTGGGTGCCTAGAGTGGTCCTGTAAGCCGGTGTAGAGACTGATAGTGGGGTGAGCTGGGAGTGTTGCTGGATGTAAGGTAAATGAGTCCGGCAGGGACATTCATCATGGACTGGGTGTTGAGGGACAATCTGGGTACTTTTCAGTCTGACAAGCAGAGGGTTACAAATACAATAAACAAGGATTAAGCATGGACACGCGTCTTAGTTGCATCTGTAGTGAGAAATGGGCGAATGCAGGCAAATGTTTTTAAGGTGTAAGAAACAGATTTTCTACAAGGGTTAAAGGTAAGGTCAATGAGCACTCCAAAGTAACGCCAATCTGTTCCTGTGTACTGCATTCAAGCACATATACAGTGTGATATTTATAGTATGAGCGATAGGATTACAGAGGTCAGTGTGTGTGTTGTTACTCACAATCATTCAAATACATTCAAATTCATATTAAAAAATGTTCTCTGCTTGTACTTTCATTAGAGTTTACAAGTGATCAGGTTTCCAGTTATTATCGTTAGCCTTAATTAACACGCCAAGTGTTTTAGACCATTTGGAAATGCTTATATTTGCATATTTACAGTTAACTGTAATCATCGTTGCAATCGTGGTGGGATTGTCCTTTTATCCAACCAGTTTCGCATCATGGGCAACAAGACTTGGAAGCATGAAGTAAGTTTTCATACAGAAACATTCTGTAAAATGTTTTTTTCAATCATTTAGTAGATATACTGCCAAAATGTATGTGCTTAATATTTGTTGCATTTCTTTTGGAAGAGTAATAAAGTAAATAGCATTCATTAGCTGCGAATTAGTGGTAAGACCTCCATTTTGTTTTATCCAAGGTAGACTTTCCCATCTGTGCTGCATGTGGTCTAATCAGCATCTTTTCATTGAGAAGTTTTGTGAACAAATCGCACATGCGCATGACTGGCCAATCAATGAGCTATATTACACATATTGTAGCTCATTGAGACATCTCTTAGAGACAAGTGCCTCAGCTTTCATTGAGTTCTGCTTTCCACTCATACCTGCCTACCTGCTTGCTTGCACACACGGTTATAAAATAAGCCTGCAGAATATGTTCCTGGTCAATGTAGATTTATTCACCATGCAGGTTCCACACTCATGGATAATAAGATCTAACACACTGTAGTTGGGTCTCGGGGGTCGTGAGATTAAATAAGGTTCTTATTATGTATTAACATCAAGAAAATAACTCTAATTTCCACCATTGTGAGTTAAGGTCTGTTTTCTGAGAACTCTGTTACACATTCAGACACGTTACTGGATGTATTATTGCTGTGGAGCTCAGTTATACACTCAGACACGTTACTGGGAGTATTATTGCTGTGGAGCTCTGTTATACACTCAGACACATTACTGGGAGTATTATTGCTGTGGAGCTCTGTTATACACTCAGACACATTACTGGGAGTATTATTGCTGTGGAGGTCTGTTATACACTCAGACACATTACTGGGAGTATTATTGCTGTGGAGCTCTGTTATACACTCAGACACATTACTGGGAGTATTATTGCTGTGGAGCTCTGTTATACACTCAGACACATTACTGGGAGTATTATTGCTGTGGAGCTCTGTTATACACTCAGACACATTACTGGGAGTATTATTGCTGTGGAGCTCTGTTATACACTCAGACACATTACTGGGAGTATTATTGCTGTGGAGCTCTGTTATACACTCAGACACACCAACAATATGGAGCTCCTAGAAAAGAGGGACATTAGAATAGAAAAGAGGGACAGAGGGATTTGTATCCCCACCGTGTTCCTGCCTATAAATTAGTAGGTCTCTTCTGGCTTTGTTTGCTGGTTGTACCTGATCCCTTTCGACTACTTAAAAGGTGTGTTTGTCAGTAGAAAAGGTTTTGAGTCAAAATATTGAGCCTTTCAACCTTTTTTACTGCACTCTATGTGGATTGACTTATAGCAGCAGTTCCCAAAACTGTGTGACTGATTATAGCCCCGTGAAACATAACTGATGAATAAGAGCCCGGTTGGGTGCTGTGGTCCTTTAAGACTGTGACCTGACCTCTTTAGTGTCTGCCGGCTGGGAGGAAGTGACTGACTGTCACTTCCTCCCAGGTTTGCGCAAGTAGACAGCGACTGAGGGAGGCAGCCTCATCATGACGGGAGAGGAGCACAAAGAGCTTCTCCAGACCATCCACTCCCACCATTCAGCAGGACCATGACTCCAAGCCACCCTCCTGGACACACAAGGTAAGGGGAGTGGTTAGAGATATAAAAAAAATATCACTTGTGTGATATTTGGTTATAGACAACAAATGTGCAATGTCAACCAACAGTGGCTAAGGCCAGTAAGGTATTGTCATGTATAAAAAGGGTAATTAATTCTCGGCATGAGAAGATCATTTTACCTCTTTATAAATCACTAGTAATAGACCACACCTTGAATATACTGTGCAATTTTGGGCACCTGTTCTAAAGAAGGATATTATGGCACTAGACAAAAGTGCATAGGTGGCTACAAAATTAATAAAAGGAATGGAACATTTTAGCAATGAAGAAATTTAAACTTCTTTAATTTAGAAAAACAATGCCACAGAGGAGATATGATAACATTATACAAATATATCCAGGGGCAATTACAAACCATTGTGTGGAAATCTATTCACAAAGAGCACTAAAAATAGGACACGATATCATGCGTTAAGTTTGGAAGAGAGAGGATTTAGTCTAAGACAAAGGAAAGAGGTTTTTTTTTTCTTTTACCACAAGAACAATAAGGATATGGAATTCGCTGGCTGAAGAGGTGGTTTTATCAGAGTCCGTGCAGATGGACTGTAACTAGATCCATTTTGGATCAACAGCAAAAACAGATGTGAGGAAGGCTGAACTTGGACAGGTTTCTTTTCAGCATATGTTACTATGCAACTATGATGGAGGCATGTCTCTTTTCAGATATACAACTGCAGGATTCCTCCCATTCTACAAAGCCTTGTTTTCAGTCTAACAGCACAACCTCTGTAAACAGTGTGTCCTTTACCACAGTTCTTACTTTAAGAAAACCCTTCTGATACTCTAGGTCAGAGGTAGGCAACCTTTGGTACTCAAGATGGTGTGGACTAAGTCTCCGTTAGTCCTGGAAAAGCATTAAGGGATATGTAGATCCCACAACATTTAGGTTTCCCGAGTTCTCCTAACCCTGCTCTAGGTCAAATCTCTACCTCAGCGTTTTAAACCTATCTGGTAGGAATTCACATGGAAGTGTAGATTTTAAGCAGACAAGCAGGAAACTAATAACGGACCATGGAATTTTCTAATTTAAGGGGGAACATTTTTTAAAATGTATAGATCCCTTGAAAAAGCCTATGGGGAAACACAATTAGATAATACGAAAACATTGAAATTGGGGGGCGGAGTCTGACCTTCAAGCTGTCCAGACGGGCAGTGCATGAGCTCCAGCATCTTTGGCTAAAATTGGAATGTTAACCCCAAATATTTGGGCACCACATCAAATTTTATGCACAGAGAAGGTTAGGATTTCACAGGTGAACCGGTAGCTATACTCCTCGTGAGCTTACCATGCCAGCAACCTGAGTAACCTGCTGAGGCCTAGCGCAGACGGAGTGGGGGCAAAGCGGGCGATCTTCCTGTGCTTCTGTCCAAGCACGGGATCTGCGCCGGACCGGTGGGGGTTGTCCTGGTCCCCTCTGGATGGTTGCACGCTGATTAGAGTGTCCTTAAACAGTTCTCAGACAACCAAAATTGTGGACACTCATGGCACCCAGCGCACCTATCATGACCCCCATTGCATACTTTATACTGCGAACAAAGCATTTCAGCGCTACTGGCAAAGTCTACGCAAACGCATTATACCCAACTAGCTTCAGCTAAGTCTGGGAGTCCGGGGTAGAGGGCAGCCAGAGGCGCGAAAACACTATCATGGTGACAGAATCACAAAGAAACATACATACCTCCTTCCTCGCCCTACTAGGCAGAGGGCCAAAAGAGGCCAGATTGCCTCACATCGACCACGCAAGTGGAAGACATGCCCCGAAAAATGGCGACTCATCTAAATACTCTGTCCTAACCCTGACATGGAGTGACTTGGACAGCACCTGAATCTGTGGTCAGGGGCGGGCTGCGCCAGGGAGCAGGGAGGCAATTGCCCCCCAGGCCACCCTAAATCCTTTTAAAACCATCCGCTGCAGGGCCGATCCTAATGCTGCAGCCGCCTGAGCGCTCTGTAAAGAGCTTCAGGCGGCTGCAGCGCTGCTTCTCTCCTCCCCTTCCCTGTAGCGTGGCTGAGCTCCTCTACGGTCTGTCCGGAGTGATAGTAAGGTGCACACTGGGTAAGTAACAGAAGGAGGAGGGGAGTAACAGAAGGGGTGGAGTAAGACGAAGAAGAAGGGGTGGAGTAAGAAGAAGAAGAAGGGGTGGAGTAAGAAGAAGAAGAAGGGGGAGTAAGAAAAAGAAGAAGGGGGAGTAAGAAGAAGAAGAAGGGGGAAGAAAAGAGAGGAAGAAGAAGAAGAAGAAGGGGAGTAAGAAGAAGGGCGTAAGAAAAAGAAGAAGGGGCTAAGAAGAACAGGTGGGGGAATAAGAAGAACAGGTGGGGGAGTAAGAAGAAGAACAGGTGGGGGAGTAAGAAGAAGAACAGGGGGAGTAAGAATAACAACAAGAAGAATGGGGAGTATGAAGAACAAGTGGGGGAGAGAACAACAAGTGGGGAGTAAGAAGAACACAGGGACGAGGGGGGTAAGACCACCACACGGGGGAGAGTAAGAAGAACACAAGGAGGAGGGGGGAGAGTAAGGGTGAGGAGAAGGGGAGATGGGGGGACTGAGAAGAACACAGGGAGTGTGGGTGGTGAGGAGAACACAGGTAGGGGGGAGGTGAGGACACAGGGAGGAGAGAGGGTAAGAAGAACACAGGGAGGGGGATGAGGAGAACACAGGGAGGGGGGAGTTGAGGAGAACACATGGAGGGTGGGTGAGTGTGATAAGAGACCGCTAGGGGAGGGTGGGGGAGAGACCACTAAGGGGCAGGAGAGAGCTCTAAGGGACAGCTCTATAGGACAGGGGGCAAGACAGGGAGCTCTTTCACACTACGCGCGCACACACACACACAATGCATCCCTATACATACACAGAAACACACAATGCATCCCTACACACACAGAAACACAACATGCTTCCCTTACACACAGAGAAACACACAATGCATCCATTACACACACACAATGCAACCCTTACACACAAAGACAATGCATCCTTTGCACACATACACAGAAACACACAATACAAACCCTTACACATACTGCTTTTCTTACATACACACAGAAACACAATGCATCTCTTACACACACTTACAGACACACACCTTGCATCCCTTATGCATACAAACACAGATTCACACAATGCATCCCTTACACACAACCAGAAACACACAATGCATCCCTCATACACAAATACACACTGCTTCCACTACACACAAACTGGTATCCCTATGCACTACATACCATAAGCACACATATTAGATCCCCTACACACTCCACTCCCTGTGAGCGAACTCATGGGTGGGCGGAACATATAAGTGGACTTATGAGTGGGCCTTATGGGCATACTCACCGTCAGGCCCTGGGGCCCAGACCTTGAGCTGTGTAAGGGGACCCCAAAAAACGGAGCTGCTTCCAATTCTCCCAGAACATTGAATTTTGTGACCACAGTTGCAAACAGCCTCCAGAGATCCTGTTCTACACCAGACCAGTGGAGCCAAACTGCAGCCCATCATCATCCTCATCTGGTTGTAAGTAGGCAATCTAGTATATTATTAGTGACACTAATCTATAATTAACCTCACATTAAAGGGACACTATAGTCCCCAGAACCACTTCAGCTTAATGAAGTGGTTCTGGTGTCTATAGCTGGTCCCTGCAGGCCGGTCCCTGCAGGCCAGTGCAGCACTGGCGTTAGTTCATATGGCAGATCATATGGGTGGGGCATTGTGATGTCACGTGGGGGGGAGGGGCAGCAAATTTTTGTTTTGTCTAGGGCAGCAAAAATCCTTGCACCGGCAGGTGCACCAGTCTACTGGTGACCCACAGGAAGGGAGTGCACTGATTGCACTGCACTCTCCTCCTGCCCAGACCCAACTTTACCGCAGTGCAAGTGCCCTCTGCCCCTAATTTACAGTGGCTCACACTCACAGCAAGCAGTGCCTGGAGCCCTTTGCAGAGATGGGAACAAAGAGGTTCTGTGGCAGCTGGCCGTCCTGCAAGCATTACATTAACCAGCTGTTCCCCATGCAGCCACAGGTGGTGCTGTGCTGAGAGAATGTGATTACTCTTCACTTCCTCCCAGCCTACAGAGCAGCGCATGGGAGAGAGAGAGGAGGAGGCATGATTTAATCTTACAACAAATCCAGTAAGCAAATCTTTATAAATTTGGGGGCATCAGCTCTGTTTCCACAGTTTATTGGTGTTTACTCTGATGTCTGTATTAATATTGAGGGATTTCTAAGTAGTAACATCAGTGTGTGTCAGCAGGGCCAGCCATTGGGGTTTGCATGCCGTGTGGTCACGCAGGGTGCCATGACAACAGAGGCGCCCGGCCGCCAACACAGCTCACAAGTTGGGGACACCAGCATATTCAATTTAAACGAGTCGCTGGTGGTCCACTGGTGCGCACCAGCAGTACGTGCAGTCAGATTATAGCCTCTCCCTCGTGGTTCCGACACTCAGTTAGTGAGTCAGAGCACAGGCTCAGAGATTCTCAGCCTGCGCTCTAACATTGAAAGTCAGAGGTGTGAAGGAGCGGGTATTGTAAAATTGTAAAGAGCTACAGATTAGCAGAACATCAATATCCGTTATAAAACCAGGTAGGCATGAATGGTGAACTGATTTGGTGGTGCAATGGGCCACTTAACTGGTTTTGCCCCCCAGGCCTAAGGCTGCCAGCCCACCCCCAGTCTGTGGTACTGTGATGCAAGCCCTTGCACAAGCTTTGGGTCGGAGGAGCACCCTGCCCCGGTGTGAGGCTCTCCTTATGTGTCAAGTGATCTGACACCATGTTTACCACACTGACATTGGAGATCTACAGTATATGTATATCTTTGTGTCATGCATATAGATGTGGATTTTTCCCCACTCTTATTGCTGTGATGTGGGTTTAGGATGCAAGTGGGTTATGGAGGTTTCTCTTCCTTAAGTGTTTACCCTGTCTGGATTTAGAGGTTATTTAAACACACTGAGCCCTAGTAAGCAGGTGGTCCTATTTGCTGTGCTTGATGCGTTACCTACACTATAGTTGCTTCCCTCTTCCATAATGTCGCCTAAACCAAAATTGAGACGTTAGACTACTGAATACCACCTAGACCGGGTGCATTAACTGCCAGATGTTATTATAACAAATTGTGCTGTTTTACTAGCATGCCACACTTCTGGTTTCCATCCTATATTGTGAGTATGTTTTCTGCTGTTGTGGCAAGGCAAACATGTATGGTTAGGTGTACACAAAAAAAAATAAAAAAAATTGTTGTACTAGTCATAAACGCAGTGTGTGCACTTTGTAGATTTCAATCTATATTAATTGCTGTTGGAGTAAGCGAAGCAGTCCATAGAAAATGTTAACAAATTTTTATTTACAAGTTGTCAAAATTATTCACTTAAAAAGTTAAGTTTGAGATAGTAACAAAAGATTTACTATATAAATATTTTATACAGTTAATTTACACAAGACCTTCAGTGGGAGAAGGTTTACTTGGCCAAAAATATTTTTTATATATAATGGGGTTTACCAACCAAATGAAAATCAGAATGGCAAAATTCAAGCCATACTGCCCAACCTGTAACCAAGAGACGAACAATGGCTCAAAGTCAGTTGGGTTTACCTAAATTCTGCAGTTTTGTTTTTAACTTGGCTAAAGTGCAAAGTTTAATGAGAGAGAAAAAAAAAAAAAAACCCACACCAAGACATTCACACACTCTTACTTGGGTTTTCAGACCAAGACACATTAAACAAGCCAGGTTGCTCATTGGCACACCTTACTCCAGATGTATACGCTGGTCCCGGTACAGAATTCAGGCACCCACTTCCCTACTGTAACTGGTAGTTTGTGGCTTGTTACAGCCACTATTTGATGCTGTATCACCTCCATCAGATTGTTCACAAGCCCAGATGCTAGAGTGATCTTTCCACAGCTCAGGATAAATAAAGATTAGTCTAGGTTTAGTGTAGAGAATTAATTAGGAGCCTGAATTTGTGCATCAGAATTAAAAACCAAACCATGTACAACAATATCCCCTTCCTAATGTAGATTAGAACGAGGTCTATTCCAAAAAGTGTGCCTGAGGACTGCAGGCTTGCTGTAAAGTTTAGAAAAGGGAAAGTCCTAGTCGGGATGCAGACAAGCACACATCGTTAAGGGATCAGGGAAGAAAAGGCAGGTAAAAATCAGCAAGTATACATCTAAACTGAAAGGGAGGTTTTTATTATTTCCATGAAATGGACAAGTATAACATTAAGGGACTGCCCCTGGGATTTACTAATAACACAACCACAAAAAAACAAAAACAAATCAAAGACACAGGACAAACAACCTTTACTACCAGGGTATTGGGCATTTAAAGAAATTACAAATACATATAAAGACCAGCTTTGTAAACACAAGAACAAAAATCGCACACCACACACACAAAAAATAAAAATAAAAATTTAAGGGACTTTTACTGGTATGACAAAATCAAGACCAGTTTATGCTATAAATTCTTCATCTGTGTGCAAGCACGTCATTAAATACAAAAAAAATATATATATTTATATTTCCTGAGGGGGAGGAGAAGGGAAAGATTTACATCTATTTTTTTTGGCACATTGATCAAGTTATAAACAAACAAACAAAAAAAAAAAAAACCTAAAAAAAAACTGCAGTCATACAAAAAGGCTTCAGCAAAAATAAGAGGAAGACCTTGGGTCCAGAAAAGTTATTTATAGTGCATTTTACATTTTATTTAACACCCCTTTGAGCAAGATTCTGTCGAGAGGGGGTGACGGATCATGGTCACCAAGATAGGGATCACTACTCTTGTGCCATATATTCCCTTAGTGGTCACAATCTAGATCTCTATCCAGTCCAGCATTACATCCAGATAGAAAATTATACGTTAAAGAGTGATTTGGGAACATGATTAGGTGAAAATCCCACCATATAGTGCCGTCAGGTTACAGAGCTGAGCCAGGCTGTATTCATGTTGCATGTTTCTTTATATTATTTGGTATTAAATGTCAGTTTATACAATGTACACAAATCATTTTCAGCAGATTTATTCTTCCAGTTAGTGGACGCTTCCACCTTTGTCTATTTGACAGTAGAGATACATGGACACGATCATAGCCGCCAGCTGACAAGACAAAAAGTAAAATAAATAAAAATCCACAAAGTTACTCTAAATACACATTTATATTTCCATCTTACGTAACTTGCTTTGACCTGACCATCTGTACATTTACCAGACTACGGTTCAGAGCCGCCAATCATTGTTACGGGACACCGAGTTATTTGCACACTTTTGTATCAGTTTCAAGTCAATGGATAACAACTAAGGAAATTAGTACATTAACCCCTTAAGGACACATGACAAGATTCCCTTTTATTCCAGAAGTTTGGGCCTTAAGAGGTTAAATAAAATATAATTTTTAGTTTAGGTCTAGGAGATGGCTGCCGTGACATCTGGGCACTTCAACATCCCATGAACCCACTACACTGTAAGTCTTGGAGAACACTGTCCGAAACACAGCCACCATGACGACGATTCATTGGGATCAGAACGACACCTGTCACCATTTCTATAATCCTCTAGTGAAATTAGAACAACAACTGTTGTAAGTTTACTGCAGTTGCGGTGATTGAGAGTAGTACATATTGAATGGTTGTGTGGTTAACATGCCACCCATGTGGACTTGTACACAGAATAAAACAGGTTTGTATAAAGGTATCCAGGATTTGGCCAAAACTCTGCAATTTTATATTGAAAGATATACCTTAAAGAAACCTAGCAAGCAAAAATCGAGAAAGAAAACCCTAATACACATACCAACTGCCCCCAATGTTTCTGCTGCCCAATAACTCATAGCTCCATTAGTGTATAATGATCCTCTTACCTCCAATGCACAGATACCGGCCGCCACACCACCCACTATAGGTGCGTTCTGTTTTACAAGGTCCAGAATATGCTGAAAACAGCCCTAAGGAAGCAATAAAGAAAATAAAATTTAATTACTATAATCTCTCTGATTAGGGTTTTGTGGCTATGTCTTCACAGATTTAACCTCTTGACTGCGAGCATTGTGTTACCTCCGTGCTGAGCAGAGTTCATGTTTATGAAAAACCAATTGCATGTACCTCCTAGATCTACTGGTAGGATATACCGTGACTACAATGGGACATTATTAAACACAGTCTATGTGGAAGTCATTGCACATTACTAGAACTTACCGGTATTTGGGCAGTATTCGCTGCAGTTGCTGTACAGGATGATGTGGTGTTACAGCAGAAAGAAGGGTATTGGCTGCTGTGCTGTTGCACATAGGTAGAATTGTTAAAGTCGGTATACCCAGTTAGACCACAGCACTTTGCCTGAAAAACAAACCCAAGGAGATCCAGATTATTCACGGTGAGTGGGCAGAGAACAGTTTGTCAATATACAGCAGTTGTGCAGTCTTATTACATCAGTCATGGTTGCATTCCACAGTTTAGTCACGTCCTGGTTTTTGCCATATTCATTCTGTAGAACAGGTATCAGGAGCCCTGCTAACCAGGTTTGTGCCTGCGGACAGAAGATAAAGATGTTATAAACACAAAAAGCAGGCAGACAAGAATGAATGAGAGTGTTCCATGCTCCGGCATTAAGCAAGGCATTTTATTATGGAATTAGAGCCGAGCTATGGGTTCTCAGTAACCACATTTTTACAGACTAGACCTTGTGTGACCTCCTAGTCCATATCAAATTTTATATAACAATATAAAAGTCAAACCCATCTATCCAATAAGTTAGGGACTCCTCCCATTCCCCACACAGATGAACCAATCAACAAAACTATTGTTACTGCGCCAAAGAAGTATAGATTAAAAAGAAGTATTACCCATTGAAAGGAAAGCTAGCAGAAGAACTGGTTTAGCAAGGGGTGTGTACTGAATAGAAAAGAACAGAGCAGAGAATATTCATTTTCTCAAAGCGCATGGATCACAGAAAGACCTCAGGGCTGGGAGAACAACATCTGATGTATCTCAAGACCAAAAGGTGCTGAATACCACAGGCTTTAAGGGCTTGAGTTTCCAATCAGATCTTTAGTTTGAGAGAAAGAAAGAGAGAAAAGGAGGACGACACTTCTTGAGTCCTCATTCTAAACCACCTAGGTAAATTGAGAAACATGGTCTCCTTATGAGGTATCTTACCTGAGAAGAGTAGACCAAGACAAGAATGGCACCAACTATCTCCGCAATGAATATGATCAGGATAATTGTGAAAAACTAAAAGAAAAAAAATAGTATGGAAAATATTAGATTCACAGAATGGTGTAAGTCATTAAAAGTGAATGTAAGGTATTTTTATATTATGGGGCTGGGGATAAGGACCATTACCATGTAGAGCCAAATTGTACAAAAAGGTTTGCCAGGCTGTATCCATCGCACGACAAACTAGGTGTCAAATACTCTGGTAGGTACAGAGAGCTTAAAAAGACTTCCCTAAGGTACAAACTGAAGTACTTTAGGAGGTTAAAAGGTAATCTACTGCCCAAAAGACACTGTTTAGTAGATATACCCCCAAAAACCATGCATGCATTTAATTATACCCAAATGAACAAAAATGCGTATATCCAAGAACAGATCTCGTCTACAGCCTTTGCAAGCCCTCCCCTTCTTACCTCGCCCAGATTTTATGGCTGTCCAATCACAGACTTCCCAATGCAGCTCAGTGAGGAGTCTTCACAAGGCAGGTGCTCTGGGCAATTGGTGTCTCATGACTTTAGAGACATTGAGCTAACCAAACCAGGAAGTAACAGGACTCATTACACCATCTGGCTGTCAATCTAGCAACAAGGCCAACCCTGCATAGCCCTTGTGTCGATTGCACAGAGAGTCTAATGATGTTGGACACCAGGAAACTAAAGTGGGGCAGCACACAAAAATAGGACAGTGAAGTTATGCTAAAGGGACTCAAGACACCAGAACCACTACAACGTAATGTAGAGCTTCTGGTTAAGAGACTGTCCCAGTGTCAGATGTGTAAACATTCTTTTCTGGACTTGTTTTCCATTACACTGACAGTTACTAGACTAGGGAGTTCCTGGTTCAATCCTGCACAGATTACAGGACAGATGTCCAGTATCTCCAGGGTCTGCATGAAGACACGGAGTGTGCCAACTAAACTTTTATTTTATTACTTCTACATAACACCTCCCAGCTATCCGACATCTGAAGGGGTTTCCCGCCTCACTCTGAAATTAAAAGCCAGTGCGTCTCATTTCTGACAGCTGGCAAATAATGTGTCCATTGAGATGCTTCCCCTAGCAATCAAGACATCAGTAATGATGGGCAGCAGGATCGGCCATTAGCAAGGAGACAGGAGTTTTGTAGCTAGCTTTTAATTGCCAAGTATGTGATTGTGTAATCTAAACATTAGCATGAACAGTCAAAAAATAAATCATGTTTAATTTACGAGATGTCAGTAGGAGTAGTAGTCAGATTACTCACGATGATTAGGAGACACTTGCTCTCTTTTTGAGCTCCACAGCATCCCAGGAAGCCCAGTATGATCAGTAGGCATCCAAGAGCAATGATAAGGTAGCCAACATTTATCAACTGTGCAGCAGTGTCTGCCGATAATCCTGCAAACGTCTTCAGAAAAGAAGAACTGTCCACGGTGACCCAGATGCCAACTCCAAGGAGAACACCACCTCCGAGCTATGGAGAGAACAGAGGGGGGTGGGGGGAGGACTAAATAGGGCATACATCTTACAGCATTATTTTGTGACAGGAGAGCATACCTCCCAACATTTCAATTTTAAGGGTGCGAGTGGAGTGTGTGGCCAGGGGCGTGACTGTTCTGAGAAATGTTAGGAGACTAACAATTTTTACAACTAAAATGTTATTTAGAACAATGTATCTTATGTACACATTGCTATGTAAACCCATTTATTGTAGTTCAAAGACACATTACTGGGAGTATTATTGCTGTGCAGCTCCGTCATACACACCAACAACACCGAGCTGCTAGTAAAGAGGGACAGAGATTGGGCCCGAAGTAGGGACTCTCCCTTCTAAATAGGGACACTTAGGAGTTATGGCAGAAGGAGCACACACTAGCAAGGTGTTACACTATAGTGTATTATAAATGACAACCATTAATAGGGTCATAGGATAGGATTTGGAAGTTTCCAACATATAACACGCACATGAAACAGGTTTCCCGAAAATATGGGGTGCAGCATTAATGGGATATAAGAGGAATTTGTATTTATGAAGATAGGAGACCAGATGCTGGAATGCATAAGGTTCAGAAAGCTTTATCACAATATTTCTAATTAGTAATTTAAGTCTCCGCCACATTGAAAGAATACAAAAGTGTGTTTATTATGATCTAAAACTGTTTTAAATTGATAAACCCACTACATTCTCTACAGAATGCCATCCTTTTTATTGTTCTTAAAGATGGGGAAGAGAAAAAAAAAGGGAAAGTTTATCTAAGAATATGAAATAAAAAGGGAGGTCTAAATTAGAGCGATACTTTACCCAACATGCTTAACTCTGGATAAAAAGGCAGAGATGTAAAATTGTGAGTTTCTCTGTGAGTGGTGTAAAATTGCATTCATCATAATCTGCCCTCTAAAGACATTATTCAACTATCACAAACCTTTCAGGAGCTCATTCGAGCCACGAACAGTTATTAAAGTTCCGACATGGATATTGGAATAATGGTTTGTTAAGACAGTCAGGTCTTTAATGGGTTAGACTGTAAAATGTTTTGGGTTCAGGATTAAATATTGTATAATTCTTTGTGATTGGAGAACTGTGTCTAAATGGGTTATTGAAACAGTAGGACAAAACGTTTGATGTCACAGAAAGAAGCGTTAAGGGGCAGATAGAAATAAAAGTTAAACATTCAGTTTGTCACTGCACGCTATACCCACTGATTGGGTTTTATAGGATCAGCATGATTTGCCCAGGAAGTCAAAGTGTTTAACAGGAATTGGGTCTGGAAATGTTTGGACACTTCAGAGTTTATCGCACAACCTGGAATTTCCCAGAATCCTCCATAGTCAAAACTCAATGATTGAATGAGCACTGAGGCAAGCCAAGATAACGAGAAGATTGTATCCAATTACTAACCGGGAAACCATCGGTCTGCTTTATTGCACTAACTTTATGGCATAATGTGCAATAAGAAATATTAGTTACAGAATGCTTGTTAAAGTGTCTAGCTGTGAACCCCGAAATGTATATGCAAATGGTTTTAGTTTGCCAAGAGACCACAAACAGCTAGCTATAAGTATTGGTGTGTTTAAGGCTGGCAAAGAAGAAATCAGGACATGGAGGAATACTTACAAATATGAGGACGTTGAATATAACCATTATCACTTTGATGCACGTAAAGCAACCCATGGTTGTGTCTGCAAAAAAAGTTGGACAAAGAAGGGTTAAAACATACGGCAACAGAAAGTCATTACAAGTTTAACATGGACAAGTCAGCATTGATTTCAGATTATTGTAAGCAAAGTCACTTTGTTGTGTAACCCCAAAAATATTAATGCACAGGCCAATTAACTGAAATTAACATTTGTAGTATCTGAGCAACCTACACTGTTACATTGCAGTGGAGGTTGGTACGGTAAGCACAGCAGGTATACAGTGTATATTTAGTGCACTAACAGGTACTCGGCACTTTACAGCAGACTGAGGTAATACAGGTTATACAGATACAAAAATGGAAGAGTCAACATGGATATGTTGAATACACTATGTGGGAATTGGGTTTATAGAGATAAATGAGAAGACAGGTGAATGTGAAAAGTTAACCTCATTTTACTAGCATTTTTTAATGTGTTCCAGCTGTTTTGAAGTTGGCGTAATGGATGATGGGAGTTGTTGAATAAGGGCTGGGAAATATTGTACAATTGATCTGAGATTTCAATAGTCTTTAGCATTGAAGGTTTTGTTTTTGTAGAGCAGTCCAAGAAAAATCTTGTTAGTTTGGGATAAGTGCACACACATACAATACACCAATTTCAGATACCACTTGGGCAGATGTGGTTATGGTCAGTAACTTACAGACCATTAACATTCCATGTTGTTATATTAGTCTGGTCCATGAACACTGACTATTTAGGATTTAAGGGTCATTAAAGCCCTGTTACACCAGGGGGTAGGACTGTCCATTTCAGATAAAATTTAAAGACCGCTTTGTTATTCCTGTATGGACACTCACTGGTCTTAAAAGGCATTAAATCCTGAAATGAGAAGGATTAC
Organism: Pelobates cultripes; assembly: GCA_933207985.1. Taxonomy (NCBI): domain Eukaryota; kingdom Metazoa; phylum Chordata; class Amphibia; order Anura; family Pelobatidae; genus Pelobates; species Pelobates cultripes. Next base: position 12,667,685 of record OW240919.1, on the reverse strand, counting down.
TAAAATATTAAATACAAGCAATAGACGTGCCAGGAGTTATTAAACAAACAAAAAAAAAACCCACTTATTTTGGAGAGGAGGTGGCGGCTTCTCACCAAGTACATATTGCGAATCTGGTTTTCAAAACCGACATTATAGCTTCCTCCAGTCAAAGCATCTTGAATGCAGTACCCATTGACCATACCCCAACTAACCCTAAACTCTACATTGTTAGAAAATGTCACAGTCACTGGATTGCTGACAGTCACAATAACAACGTTGCCATTTAAATCTCACGGTTCCGCTGTTCAGTTTCTTACAGGACACAGTGTTTTCTTACAGGACACACAGTTCTTAATACTTTTTTCCTGTAGAAAAAGGCTGCAGAGCCAACGCCCATGTATGTGCTATTTGTTTTTCCATGCCCAAGGCCTCTAGGACAGCAATGTGCTAGAACTTATCTGATGTTTGCCTAACCAACTGCTCAGATACTACAAATGGAAGGTTTCATTTTGTCCCCTCCTCAAGGTGGCAGATTGTTTAATCTTGTCCCCCATCCTACAATGTATGCATTACATTCTGAGCACTACTTGGAAAGGGGAAGTTGAACCTATAGTAATGATTTCTAGTCTCTACCATGACGACATGTCCATATAAAATGTCGAGGAGAGAATAGAGCGAAAAAGGAAGTTTGCTACAACTATTTACCCATGTTCAATTCGCATGTTATTGAATAAGCCTTCACTAATTTCCTTCAATGCAGAGTTTATTTAGATGTAAAAAGGTTAATATATAATTTCGTAGTCTTTAGACCGAAAGAAAGTTAAGTTTGGGAACTTTAACCCATCCAAGATTTCCAACTCAATGTTTAGTAAATATGCCCCTTTCATGCTGGCATTATCACATCCTGTTCTAGGCTTGGCAGGCATAAAAAAGGTTTTGCAATGCAAATTTGATCTTCAAAATCACCTTTCATCCCGTCTACCTTATTAGAGACACAAGACAGACTTTTTTTTTTTTTTTTGAAGATAGAGATTATATATATATATATATATATATATATATATATATATATATATATATTATATATTATATATATATATATATATATATATACACACACACACACACACACACACACACACACACACACACTTCACCATTCTGGAGAATTAACAATTGATTTGTTCAAGAACTTTCATATTTAGATTAAAACACCAGGTTAGTGAAAAGTCTACCATTCCAATCTGTTAATGCTTAAAATAAAATGTAGCAAAAATACATCAGAACATGGGATTTGTTACTCTATTACTCCCAGCAAACTTCCTTACAATACAAAACCCACAGGTTATTGCAATAAATGCAGTTTAGCAGGTTCCAGACACTTTACCATTAAATAAACTACCCATACCCTCTCTCTTAATTAGAAGAGAAGTAGTTTAGATCTAGTTATTACAAGGTTTAGGATAAAACCCAGGCATATGAGATCCTCAGGTTTCCCAGGACACAGATCACATTAATGTGCTACACAGGAAAAGTTCTCCCCTGCTATACATACACCATAGACAAAGTATCAATGTTCAAAGACCAGCAGTGTCCAGGAAAATCTGACATGTAATCTATAATCTATAGATATATAAACATTATGATTTAATCCAGCTGTATCATGTCAGTTTACAGAGAACACTTACTTTTAAAGGCTGAGAGAATAAACAAGAGAGTCTGATCCAACCCCAAGACAATCCAAAACGGTTAAGAGAGAGCTAGTGAAGTGCTTTGCATTTAACAGGTGCAGCAGTGAAAGGTATTACGACATTCTAGGACAAGTCAGCCAATCAGAGAGCCTCATTAATTCTCACCTGTCACCTGTACCTGGCTGTCTCTCCGCCCCTTGTTAGATGCACAGCAAGAAAATGAGAGCATTGGTTAAGTATTAGAACTATAGCTTGGATTAGATAGATATATATATATATATATATATATATATATATATACATTTATACATATTTTTATTTCTCTCTCTCTAAATTATTATATATGTTATATATGTTAGAAACAGAAAACAAGTAACAAGATAGCCATTCTAGCATGTTATAATAGAATATTATAAATAGACAATAATACTCTGAAATTCTCATTTTACTTCATTTTGTTTCATTTGTTTATTCAATTTTCTCACTCCCAGATAATGGTTTTGCCCCTGAAGGTAAGCTGGCGCAAGGGAACTCCTGGCACCATAACTTCATTCTGATGTAGTTGTTATGGTGCCTGGAGTATTCCTTTCAAGTCAAAATAGCCAAACTGGATCAATTCTCTAAGTCGCAATGTATGGGGGATAGGAAGTAGCACAACCTGGAGCTAAGGCTGGCAAAGCATCTTGGGAGAGGTGTTTCGACAGGCCAGGTGATCTCCATGTTGAATACCCTGTCACAGATGATAGGTATATTTTTAAGACATTATGCCCAGATAATACAAAGTCTTTTTTTTTTTTTTTAATGTGACAGTTTTCTTCTCAGTTGATGAATGGTTAATTAAATTATTGGGCATTCCCTAGTAAAAAAAAAAGGGACAGTAGTGAGAGTCTATTAAAAAAATTAAATAAAATAAAAGTTTTTTTTTTTTTTTTAAATAATCAATTTTCCTATATTGTTCCATTGTTATAGTACTGTACTGTTCCTTATACATTGGCACCTATCTTTCCATATACTTTGACACTAGTTAATGATTAATGCTCTTTTTGTCCATCCATCTATTTTATGCATGTAAGTACAGTTACCTGGCTAAAGACGGTCAACTGTTCTACATAGTATCAGGGAAAAACACATTCTCTAATAATTTATATGATTTCAGCAGCAAACATAACATTACCCACATATATCATAAACAGAAGACTTTTACACAAAAATTCAACACAAACTAGACATTACTTTTTCAGCAAAAACAATGACATACATCTCGGCAATATTGTTCTGGTGCTAAATTTTAAATAAGATCCATGGAATTGTGGGAAATGAGGTCCAGCATCAGCAGGACCACAGTTTATCACCTATGTTGTAGAGAGTTTCTCAACTACATTTCCCATGATGCTCAACCTTCCATAAGGTTTGCTAAGCATCATGGGAAATCATGGTTACTTGTCATTGGGTTAAAACAATTTTGGCTAATTGACATCATGTTTAAACTCTTAAGTAGCACAGATCTCTCTCCACTGATAACAGACAGCTAATCTGTTTAACTGGAGACTAGTGATTTAATTATTTCCCATAAAATGACACCACAGGGAAATCGAGAGAATGTCTGACCTTCTTGTTACCTCATTTCTAATTTCCTGTCTCTCTGGAAATTAATGTCACCGTCCCTTTGACAGTCACTCCTCACTCTTTAGTTTACATAAACAAGAATTTTAGTGACATGACGGCTGCTCCTTTTTTTACAGCCCAATTTTATAGAGATGTTTTCAAAACAAATGATCTCACATAAGGTTTCTTCCAACTTGGAATGCTTTCTCCGACCGTGCCACTATGTAACATTGCCATCTAAAACAGTGTGCGTGTCTGTATGTGTCTGTGTGAGTGTGTGTGTGGGGGGAGCGGGAGGGGGGTAATGTCCTCTAAGTGTCTAACATCATTTTCCTTTGACTATCACTTTGAAGAATACTTTATATAAGATCTGTTATAGTTCAACTGATCTTAGTAGTGAGCGCTCAATCACATGAGAGTGATGTCATTTCCATTATTCTGCAGAGACTTTTTTCCACGTCATTCTTATAATTATGGTGTAACTTGTTCAGTGTTAATTCCTGCATGCACAGTGAAATATGAGATGAAAATAAAGGATGGACCAAATATCCCAAAATAACTCACCTCACCAATAGTTCTATTTTTACGTTGTAAGTAAATTTGCATTAGTAAAGAGGATAGGCTTTCTGTTAGTTTAGCCACGTTTTCTTTATAAATGTCCGGAGTTATAAATCAGGGAGTGAGAATGAGGACAGTCAGTGATTGCACAATACATCTCATTAATAAATAGGTGTAAATGATCCTATAATAGTGCTTTTGTTGAAAGTGACATTTACGTCTTATGTCAACTAACTCCTGTAACAAAGGCTGTGATTGTGCTAATGTTTTTTTTAAACACAACCGTTAAAATAAAGCATAAATAAATCGTATATAAGACCCGTCTTTTCCATCACTTGGGAAAATTCACAGAATCAAACAGGGCTCAGGATGCCTCGGAGGAGCAAACTTCCACAGACTGTATACATTTTATAGAAGCGTGCCTGCTGTAGTTTGCATTATAATAAAATAATTACATTCCAGAAAACTTTTATTATTTATACACTACTGATGTAATTAATAATGATGCTATAGTTTCACTACAATAATATCATTGGAGGTTTGCTTGGTTGATAATCATGGGAGCTACCGTCTACAGAACCTTGAACGATAATCTAAGCACCAAAACAACATTAGCTTAATGAAGCGGATTTGGTGTATAGATCATGCAGCAGTCATTTCACTGCTTAATTCTGTGCTGCTTAGCCTTCAGGATCTAGCAGGTGATTAACCGGGCAGGAGTTCAGAAAGTGTAAATTAAACAAAGTGTGCAGAAAGGGGTGTTAAAAGAATTCAGCTCTTTAATCAGGTAGTGTGTACGGAGGCAGTGTGGTTCTCAGCCAGGGCAGATGTGACTAGGGCTGCATACACATCTCCTAAATGGCAGAGAATTGAGCAGGTAGACCGCAGGGCCATGATCTATACACCAAAACCACTTCATTAAGCTAAAGTTGTTCTGGTGCTTAGAGTTTCCCTTTAATGCTAGGTTCCCCTAAACCAAAACATTCTAACACTGAGCCACTTAATCTTAGCTACTAGTAATCCTAGATATGATTATTGCCATATGGATTATACAGAGACTGGTAAAACAGAGACTGGGTAAAGCTGGTTATACAGAGACTGGGTATAGGCTAGCTCTGGTTATACGGAATATAACTGGTTATATAGAGACTGGGTAAAGTGCTGGTTATACAGAGACTTGGTATAGCGCTGGTTATACAGAGACTGGGTATAGTGTTGGTTATACAGAGACTGGGTATTATGCTGGTTATACAGAGACTGGGTATAGCGCTGGTTATACAGAGACTGGGTATAGTGTTGGTTATACAGAGACTGGGTATAGTGTTGGTTATACAGAGACTGGGTAAAGGTTGAATTTGGGAAAGAGTGGGATTGAGAACTGTGGGAGCAATATTGACAGTAGCAGAATATTAGTTTAATGAGTGAAATAGGAGAGAGCAGAGAAATGAGAAGTAAGACCGATGGTGTCGATTGTAGAAGGATAGGAAACAGATTGGAATTAGAGGAATAGGTAATAGACAGGAAGAGGAGACACATGGGGGTGACATGGGGTAGAGCGACAGGGTAAATAATGGGAAGATAAAATGGGGTCATAGAGATGAAAGTAGGGGAAAAGTTATAAGTAATAAAGGAAAAGATAAAGAAGGATTAACAGGCTGGAGGGGGGTAGGAGAGAGGGTTCAAACATGCGCAGGGGGATTTGTGCGCCTTCCTGTGTTGTTTTATTAGAGGTGAAATGAAAGCTCTTTATCATAGACCCTGATGACAGGAACCAGGAAGTTCTGTACCTGTGGAAAGATCTCCAGGAGGGTGTGAGGGTTTATTTAAAGGAAAGCAATGCTCATTCACTTTCTGCTTTTGTTTAAACAGCACATCCGTGACTTTACGTGTGTGTGTGTGCGTGTGCATGTGAGACAGCTTTTAATATGATCTCTTTGTGAACACTTCATTCATTCTGTTTTTACACATCTTCCCAGATTGTCGATTCATGTATTTCAGATGTTTTTTCGTGATTATAGGACAATTTCTAGGGTGAGACCCTTCTTGTTGTAGGAGTTTACCTATACACTCTGTGATCCTTGTTTGCAGGTAGCACGGCCCTCTAGGGTAAAAACATGCACAGTCCTTGTAATTTCATATACTCAGGCACTTTATTTGCAAATCCACACAGGATACAGCAGTAAATGAAAACAAATGTAACACAAAACCCTATAAACAAAAACCTAGCTCGGTCTGAGCACTAACTCACTTTGAACGTCCCTCTCTATCAGGGTTAAACTAACAAAACATATGGCACCAACCTTATTAGTTAGCAACACTCTGCTGGCTAGCCTGTTGCGTTCCTTTCTGCACTCCCAGTGCTCCAAGCCAGCCTTGCCCTGACTGCTTTCCTTTCTGCACTCCTAGTGCTCCAAGCCAGCCTTGACTGCTTCCTCCAGCACTCCCAGTGCTCCAAGCCAGCCTTAACTGCTTCCTTTCTGCACTCCCAGTGCCTCTATATGGAGAGAACAGCCTCTCTCCTACCTGCTTCCTGGGAGGAAGCAAGCAATCCCTCTCCTTTTCCTGCCTAGCCGGTTGGGGTTTATTCCCACTGCAACAGCTCATTAACTGCAGCTGAGCAATGGGTTGGAGACGATCCAAAAAACCCTGGCCTGGATCCATGTCTCCCCAGAAAACCACTAAACTGTGGAGTGGAGCATTGGCCCACCCTGCTCTCCAAATGCTCCACCCCAGGGGCCCATAACTAAACAGCGTTTTGTGTTGCCTACAACACATCCTACACATACTCCCCCTGGGGTTAAAAGGCCTATCTGCCTTCACTTTATCACAACTCATATTTCTTCACAGGTGTCCGCCATTTTGTTTTCATGCACTCATGTAATAGTGCGGGCAGCGTTATTTATGTCAGATTTATCTTGGTTAGCAGGAAGATTCCTCTGCAATTCTCATTAAATACAAATGGTTTGTTTCCCAGTTTTCATTAAATATAGCACCTCAACATATTGGGACATTAGTAATCTACAGATAATCAGAATGGTTTCCACTTAAAATGTACTTATCCCAATGGGCTCCATAATGTGCTCTGAACCGTCCCATAATTCACGTGGGATTTTCTGGATCGCATTTGATGGCTGCCTGTTTTGCAGTTCGGAGCTGGTAAAATATTAGTTATTGGAAAGTTTGGATTCTGCCAGTACACATCTGCTCTTTGTCACTCGATGTATTATACTTTCTGCCATCGTGTTTGATGCCTCGTTCTCTGTATTTTCTTACTTGTCTATTTATCAGGATTATTGTATGATCCAGCACGTAGAACTGTATAGCCTTAATGACTAATAAGTAACGTATTACCGGTCCTTAGAATGGCCGGATTTAACGTACATAGAATAGTCAAAATACTAACCGAGGTCAGGGAACACAGAAAGGGACGCAACGATAAGGAAAGCCAGGAGTCAGGATACCAGAATACAGAGAAGTCAATAAACAAAGCCAAAGTCAAAAACCAGTAGAAAACTATAAACAGGAACGCGCTCTCGGACAACCACATGGGAAACCACGACAGGGCACTGAGTGGAGGTCAGACTAGGTTTTTATATCCGTCCTCCCTTTCCCATTGGTCAGCCCGGTATTATGGCTCCAAAATGTGCGTGTGCGGTGCGCGTGCGCGTTCATGTGCACCCTCGGTCACGTGCGCGCAGGGTTATTTCTTCCCGTGGATGTGCAACGGCCGGTGCTAGACTGTATGCTGAGACAGTCAGCACTGCAAGCTTCCGGCCGCTGAGCACCAGGTGAGGGAAAAGTGTCAGCTGGATATGTGACACTATTTGCTACTTTGTCCACGGGGATTTCTCCTGTTTCCATTGGTGTTTGTTGCTGATAATGGCTGCAAATCTTTCTCTGAGTCTTTTTTTGTTCTTTAATAGCAATAGCATAGTGTATCAGGTTTAGTCAACAATAAATGTCACCAAATATTTGTTACTGCCCTCGTGGTTCGATACCTATTATGGGTAAATGTGTCATATGATTTTTAGTTGTTTTTGAGCATTTTTCCTGCTTTGTGGAGTATGTAAAACTTTTCTTTTGTTGCAGAAAACATATTTGCAATACTTTGTGACATGATGATATTATCATGTGTTCTGCTAAATACCGCTTTGCAAGTTCCTTAACAGCTTCTGAGTTTCAATGTCCCAGTTACCTGTGTCACAGGTGAACATACTGGTTCTCAGCAATGTGTGTAACTAATTCAGCAGTCCCTCATGCTACTGAGTGTGCACTTATTACCTCTCAATTATATGGTGAGTCCATTATTACCGTACAAATTCTGGGGCGATAACTTCCTTCTAGGTTGTGTGTTGCAATTCTGTAATCCATGGCTGCAATTCTGAAATCCTTTTATTTCCACAGTGATGCACTTTTCATAGGCTGGGTAGACTTTATCTTTTTATTCTATCATCAATATTGGTAAAGAAATTCCCAATATTGGTAAAGAAATTCCCTGCTCCTGACATGGCGTGCTGCCCTTTAATCAGTCCAACATCTGCATCTTTCCCACTCTCTTTTCGGTATTATGTTAGAAAAAAATAAAAATAGATTTACAAAAAATAATTGGATGATGTGGGGGACTGTTTGTAAACATTGCAATGGTTAGTGAGAACTCACAAATTAAAGGAACACTATAGTGTTAGGAATGCAAAACTGTATTCCTGACACTTTAGTGCACCAGACATTTCATCATACAATTTGTAACAATATACAGTGATATGAATATAACATGGAATGCCTAAAAAAACTGCACTTTTTCTTTTTTAAGAAATAGACCTCAGGAGCAGTATTCTACAAGATTGAAATAAAAGAAGAATTGTCTTTCGTTATACAGATCACCTCCTGGAGGGTGAATAGACATTCAAACTTGTATAACTATTTGTATGTTTGGCTAATAAATCAGTTCTTGTTCTACCCTCGCTAAGTAGTTTCGACTAGTGTATGGGAAAGTGGGCTTTTTGCACTGCTAAAATCACTGTACACTGTGTTGCTGAAGCAGCAGAAGGAAGTGAGGGAAGGAGACCCTGAGGGAAGGAGACCCCACTTTGGTCCATATATTGCAATAACTGCTGTTGATCCACACAAAACGAAGAAAACATTTATAATTCCTAATTTACGACATAATACCAGCCAGATTTGTTTCTGATCCAGCTATTATTAATAATGTCCATAGTCCTGTATAATCGCTCACTTTTAAACAACTATCTTTTAAAATATATATTTGTGCTCGGGGCAATAAAGCCGTATCTGGTACTTGATACCTTATGATACATGTAGAGGTATACAACATTCGGTTCTGGTGTGCCGAAACCAATGTATCAGTAGACCTGTAAATAAAGTGGGCAAAAGAGGATGTATGCCAATTTATTTTTTTATTCAATCAACAATCACATTATTACAACACAGACTATCAAAATGCTAAATGTTGGAATGCTTGTCTAAATTCCTTCTCTGGTTGAGGAATGTATCTACAGTAGGCTGAATATTTCCAGCGCCCCAATTACTTTATAATATTGGTAGGGATGTTCCTGTGGGAGGCTGCCGAGGTCATGACTATCCTGAAGGAGTGTCCGGAATAGTGTAAGGGGTTGAGACCTAGTCTCATTAATAGGATTTTAATGTAAAGCATGAATTTGCTTGTAGTGAGAATGGCCCCCTGTATGGTAAGGTTGATTTGAAGGTGATGGTAAGTCGTGTCGATATATATCTAGTGTCTTTACTGGACACCATTGGTTTATTGTTGGGTAATAAGGAACTTTACTGTTTGACCTGGTTGACTGGTCTTGGTATGTTGCAGAGAAAGTACATAGTGGTCTTCCCGTTTGCTGGTATGTGATATCTTGAGGCATGACCTTAATTCGGAAGTGTTGATGGTGAACTCTCCCAATATGGGAGCCATGGGGGCAGGACCAGGGCCAGGGACGGGTATGTTGTGTCATCACCAATGACATGCACACTTCCCAAAGTGGGAATGTGAATTTGATCCCCTCTGGGACCGCTTATGCGCAGAACCTTGCTGAAGGGCTATGACATAAGGAAGACACCCTGCGCTTGTTTAGCACTGTGCAAACATATTTAATGACATTATTGTTCTGTGATTGATGGTGACATGTCTCTGGTGTCCCCATATGTGGAATATCATTTGTGGAAGTACTTCTGGGGGTGTGTGTCTGTGAATTGAGACTGTTTGCAGCAGCGTAATGTCTGGGGATATATGTTTACAATATGTTTACCCAATATACCACTGAGTCATGCATTATCTATATGTTCAATAGGCATATGAGGTTAATTAAACAATATTAGGGATGATAAAATGCCCGAGGACAGTAAATAGAAAACAAATGGTGCCGCAAGAAAAGGAAATATAGAAAGATAATGGAACCCAAACGCAAATGAGGAACAGACGCTCCATAAGTGACGAGCTGTAATGGGCAGGAGCAGGCCAGAGCTGTGCAAGGGGCGCTGTGATTTGGCAAAATTGGCAATCACAAGAGAAACAGCTGCTGAATGGAGGCACGCCCACTATGTCACCAATAGGATGACGGGATTAGCCCTATGTAAGGAAGAATTGGGGAGGGGGTGTATACAGATATGTTTTCTTTGGGAATTGCTTTTATTTTTTATGTTTTTTTACACTTTATTGGTAATATTGGGGTGAAATGTATAGGAACACTGCACTTTATTTGTATTTTATACTTTATAATAAATTCAGTTACTTGAAACCTAGTCTGTGTCCTGACACAATTGGTCCTGGTGTGGAGGTGACAGTCTGGGGGAAAGTTGACATTGGATAACCCCAAAGAATTTCAAGGGATGCATCCAGAGATGTGTATCACCATTGTATCTTCTGTGTACATTTTAAACAGCACAATTAATCAATGATTCTTTAACTGTATTACAGTATATTTGTATTTCTTCTGTAGATTTGTATCCCCATATACATTGTATATTAGTTTTCGGAGATGCCTGTTAGATGTGTAGTGTGCGAGGAGAGGGGTTGTAGTGTTTCTTTGTGTGTGGCGATGTTAATTGCTGTAGTGTATGTGGGGGACATTATGACTGTAGTGTATGGGTGGGGGAGGAAGGCTGTGGTACATGAGGGCAATTGGGGCTGTAGTATATAGGGAATAGGGGCTCTAATGTGGGGATATAGGTTGTAGTGTTTGGGGGAGATATGAGATGTAGTATAGGGACATAGTGGCTGTAGTGTACGGGGGAGATAAAGGATGTAGTCTATAAGGTAGATAGAGGATGAAGTAGATGGAGGATAGAGGCTATAGTATATAGGGGAGATAAGAGATGTAGTATATGGGGGATAGAGGCTATAGTATATAGGGGAGATAAGAGATGTAGTATATGGGGGATAGAGGCTATAGTATATAGGGGAGATAAGAGATGTAGTATATGGGGGATAGAGGCTATAGTATATGGGAGATAAAGGATGTAGTATATGGGGGATAGAGGCTATTGTATATAGGGGAGATAGAGGCTATAGTATATGGGAGATATAGGCTGTGGTGAGGGAATAAGGGCTGTGATAAGGGGATAGTGGCTGTAGTGTATCGGGAAAATATAGGCTGTAGTGTATGACGGTGAAACTAGATGCATTGTGTGTGGGGTTATGACTGTAATGTGGGAATAGAGAGTATGATGGGGGGATTGGGCCTTTGATGGGGCAGGAATATGGGCAGTGATGGAAGGAATAGATGCTGTAGTGGAGGATAGCAAGTGTAGAGGGGCTGTGCTGGGGGCATAATAGGCTTATATTGGGGGGGGTGCTAGTTGCTGTGTTAATGTGTATAGAGGCTTTTATAAGGGGGGCAGGGCCTGTGAAGGGGGAGGGAGTGGGGATAGGGGCTGTGATAAGTGTCATTCCAACTCATAGCATCCTGGGACATTATTAAGTGGATGAAAGCCATCAGCAGGTTCTCAGCATGAACTTCCATTTTATCTTCAAGTCCAGACCAGAAGGACCAAAGGAGCTTGACAGAGATAGGGAAATGTCATCCATTCTTAAACAGCTTGGCAGTATATCATCAGACGATACCAGGGGGCTTCTGGTGCTATAATGCTAAACTGCACTGTAGTCAATATGCTGCTTAGAGTGTCCCTTTAGTGAGTGGTCTGTACATTTGCAAATAAATAGTTACACAAGGACTTCTAATCCAAAAATGTGGATGATGGCTCCAGACTTCCTGGCTGATAGGAGGAGGCATTTCTTGCCTGGGACCTTGACGCATGTGAGACCCAAACATGCATGCACACACACACACACACGCACGCACGCACGCACATGCATGCACACACACACACACACACACACACACTCGCACACACCCCTACACCTTCAAGGGATTGAATGCTTTCGGGAAAAAGCAGAGAAAGGCCATAATATGAGTCTGAACCCTGGAATTTAAAGATATATATTTAAACAGTTCATCTCCATGGTTTAATAGAAAATAAACTTTCGCTGTTATACCAATTGTTATACCAAGTATCAGATCAAGAAAATCCAAACACACACGCACAGAAACACACACACACACACACACACATAAACAAACACACACGCACAAACACAAATAAAAATCTAGACCAGTTTCAAACAATAACTCTTGCATCATGTAATAGCATCCAGGGCCAAAAAAAAACACTGAACAAAGTACAACTTGTAATTAAATAACAAATACATGAAAGAAAATCCTGAGCTGTTGATTATCAAGTCACTTCCTTAATTCTGATTAAAAAAAATTCTAAAGAAAAATTGCCGTCAGCATAAAAATGCAGAACATGGGTGTTTAAAGTCCTTCAGTCCAGAATGTTTGCCCAGAATAGGTGTGATACACATAGCAATGTTTGTACTCTGTGTATTTATGATGCCACATAATTTAGCACATGTGCAATTTATTATCCATTTACTGAATCTACACCCCTTCCAGTAAGAGAAAATATTTGGGGTGTGGCTGATCACTTTACGCAAAGAAGATCTATAATCTCAGGTCATATATTAAATGGACACTTCACTGCCCAAACAAAATCAATCAATCAATCAAGCAATCAATCACTATATACTCAAATTAAAACATGCATTTTAATTATGTATTTTTTTTCATAAATGTATCTAAAAACAGCCTGCAAAAATTAGAGAACTCTTCAAGACCAGATTTACATCACGAGCGCCTGTTGGCACAGAATCCTCAAGCGCATTATATGTAATTTTTGACTTGTCCATTCTGTCCCCAGTTCTCTCCCTCCAGGAGATCACACTGTCAGTCTGAGGGGCGGGTCCAGGAACAGATCACTGTGTTCTCATTCTAACCCCGCCCTGACTTTCTGTGGCTGTCCAATCACAGGCTTCCCAATGCAGCTCAATGAGAAGTCTTTGCAAGGCAGGTGCTCTGGGCAATTGTTGCCTCTTGAGTTTAATTCCACCAAGACAAACCAGGAAGTAACTTGGCAGAGTGTCTGATTGACAGCTGGGTGGTGTAACCAGGTTAATTTATAAAAGGGTCTATTTCTATTTAAATCTGCCTTTTTTGTTAAATAAAAAAAAGAGGACACATTCTTCACACATAAAGGTATTCAGCAAGCTAAAGTGCTTCAGATGTTTGGATGTAAGCTCCTTCTATAGGGATTGCAAACTTTTGGCAAAAAATATACAAATAGGAAAAATTCTATAACTCAGCTTTTCTGTTTTTTTTGGTCTAAAATTTGAAATTCACTTTGAATTTCAAACAATTTATTTTAAATAAATAACCATATTAATAAAGTGAACACAAAAAGACTCTATCCCGTTTGGATTTATTTATTTACATATTTCGCAAATGCAGAAAGCAAAATCACACATCCAACTCTTTGTATAGAAGTTTCTCATAATTTTAACAATTTGAAAACAAAATAAATTAACATATTTCATTGTGGTATTTAACTACATTACATTTTAACTTTTTTTTAAAGATCTACAAAGATAATGTCATACGTATTGACTCACACAAAAAATTGTGGCCATTTAACTTTCAAATACCTTCATAGTAAAGATGTGAAATACACTAAGATATAACCAATCACGCCTCAGTAATGAAGTGTTTAAAAAGCAATGACATTGTAACAAACTAGCTGGTATTTAGATGCCACCGAAAAGTGCCATTAGGTTCCTTAGCCGAGCCAAACTGTATTCATATTGCAATTTTGTTGATATTAGGTTTTGTATATAAATGTCAACACAGAGAAAAAAATACTAAATACATAGAAATAGTTTTTGTAAAGCAGGTCCTTTCTTCTTGTAGTTAGTGCATGCTTCCAGCGTCGCCTAGTTGACAGTAGAGATATATGGATGCCATCATCGCTGCCAACTGAGAAAGAGAACAATTAAATACAAGTTTTATAAAAGATAGCATCCATGTGTTTGAAATATTCTGAAAAAATATATAACATGTTAGAACCTGGTGGTTTATTAAACATTGAAGGCTAATTTCCATGCTTGTCAGTAAAATGCAACTGTTAAGCATTAATGACAACACCGGTAGGGCCTCCATGGGTTGGATGTATTGTTCCAGCACATTCCACTGTGCTCAATTGGATTGAGATTTTTTTCCTGAAAAATGTTTGCAGTGTGGAAGGGTGCATTATCCTGCTGAAAGAGGCCATCAGGTCTGCAACAATCACTCGGTAGGTGGTATATGTTAAAGAAACATCCACATGAAAGCCAGGACTCAAGGTTTCCCAGCAAAACATTACCCAGAGCTTAACACTGACTCCACCAGCTAGCTTTATTCCCATTATGCCATCTTTTCCCCAGGTAAACAATACACACACACCCGGCTATCCACCTGAACTAAAACAAAACATGAGTCATCAGACCTGGCAGCACTGGTCCAGTTCTGATGCTCATGTCCCCTGCTGACGGCACTTTTGGTGGTGGACAGGGGTCATCATGGGTACCCTGAATGGACTGCGGCTAAGCCGGTTCACTGTTTATCCTTCCTTGCACCACTTTTGGTAGGTACCAACCATTGCATAATGGGAACAACCCACAAGAGTTGCCGTTTTGGTGATGTTCTGACCCAGTTGTCTAACCTTTAATATTTGCCCATTTTTTTCTGCTTCCAACAGATGAAATTCAAAAACTGACTGTTCACTTGCTGCCTAATATATCCCACCCCTGTAAAGGTGCCATTGTAACAATAGAATTAATGTTATTCACTTCACCTGTTAGTGGCTGTAATGTTGTGGCTGATCAGTGTATATCTAATACATTAAAAAATGGTAATTTTCAACATACTCTGGTCTTTCAAATATTAATATTGTAGAAGAAACAAAACACTCCACTTTCCATTTACTGTTGGAATTACAATGGAAACAATCAATATTTTTGAGATGGTGCCTTGGGTATTGCTCTTAGAACGTCAGTGTGTGTCCAATGTACTGCATGCAACATGGCACCAAATATGGTCAGACAATGGGAAATAACTGGCATCCTGGCATAAATGTCATCTCACAATCTCCAACACTACAAAGTCATGTTTCAGCCATTTCGATCAATTCACATATCCATCAGTTCCAGTTCCATATACTTTAAAATATTTTAAAAATTAAGCAGGACAGTTATCACAATGTCCGCTATTTTACACATATTCCCAAAATACATTAGGCCTGTTATATATATTCACATATAGAAACTAGTCTTCCTCAACTGCAAGTAAGCTGAAAACACTTTTATATATTAATATTTTCAAGGAACTTCCTAATGGCCCTGTTGATCAGTTTGCAAATGAAGGTCGGTATTTAAAAAAAAAAATCAAACAGAAACTCTCTTCAGTTAAATCACTGCCTAAAATGATCTCTCATTAGTGTCGGGTTCTCCTCTTACCTCCAAAGCACAGATGCCAGCCGCCACACCACCCACTATGGGTATATGCTTCTGGATGAGGGCCAGGACACTCTCAAAACAACCCTAAAGAAGAAATGAAAGAATACTTTTCTAGTAAAGTTCATTGCGTTGCCCTTCTTTATGTTCTTCAAGCCCTCTCCATGTTGTCCACAAATGTTTTTCATTGAAGTTCCTATTATGTGCACAGTTTACGTTTGGACAAACATAAATGCTCCCCTTGTACAATTTTTCCTGACACACCTTACATTGGATCTACAAAATATGTTGTCATTTTACAGAGAGGCTTCATAGCCAAATTCCTAATAGTATCCACAAACATTGCCTCTAAGGTATGAATCACTTTAAAGACACAATATATCTTACCCCTGAAGGTTCTCTCGTACAGGATTCTGAGTTATTTCCGATATATGTCACCCATAAAATCTCTGTAACATTGCACATCTAGGATTCTTCCTAAGCAATCACATTGGACATCCCCATCCCGCCTCAATAGATATTATAACCCCAAACATCTACTTCTCAACAAGAATCCCTCCAATACCTGACCATTCTCTCTCTCCAGAAAGAACTTATGTTATTCCTCTGTTATCAGTACAAAGTACGAAAACAGAACTCAGCCACCATTAGATCTACTCTGTTCATATAATACAGCCCAATGTTAGCTGCTACCAATTATTATCAATTTAACCTATTGAGCATTAAAATAAAATAAAATCTCAGTAACAGCTTCATTAAATTCACACAGCGGTAATAGATTTGACAAGTTGGCTGCCACCCGTGGCAGCTGACACAAGACACCATAAATTCAACGGGACATTATTATATCTAATTAAAATCACATTTATTTAACAAGAAATGGAAGCACTTCTGTAAATCCCTGTTGCGTGACAAAATGTATCTACCTATACCAATTATTGCTGTTTTAAGAAACATATATTTATTATTTACATTTTGGTATAATAAGAACTTTTTGTGTGTGTGTTTTTTTCTGTGACATTTATCTAATGGCTATTAAGTAGCGCTGTCCTATCTACCTGTACATCAGAAGCTTGCGCGTTTGTCTTAGTGCAGGTCATCACGGTGGAGTTGCAGCATTGAGAAGGATAGACATGACTGAGATTGACATAGTTTGAATTGATGAAGTCTTCATACCCACTTAGACCACAACACTTGAGCTGAAAAGATATATTGAGAATGTTTTGTGTCAGTTGGACAGAGGATAATTGTTTGTAATAGGCAGTTTGGGCACAGTCTTCTTACATCATTCATGGTCCCATTCCACAGTTTTGTCACTTGCTCATTTGTACCATATTCCTCTTGGAGCACAGGTTTCAGAAGAGTCTTCAGCTCATCTTCTGCCTAGAGATGTGAAAAATAAAAGTATAAAACCATAGAAAAGAGGGGAGAGAATTTAAAGCCACATGTTACGTTAATACAATTGATAAGGGGAGCAGAGCTGGGTTCTTGAAGCTCTAAATAATCTATAATCTTCATGTGCTTCTTTAAAACTCCTTTATTACAATCCATTTTAGTGATGTCACTAGGTATTAAAAGTGACAATTTCCACTAAATGAACACAACTGGCAGAAAAGACAGTGAAAGGCAAGAGTCTATAATGGCAATGACACTCCAAAAGTGTAATTCACTCAGATTGTACTGAACACACACGCCATGTAAGGCAGCCTCCAACCAACAGGAGGTGCTAGACAAAACCTTCAGCCAGAATACCCCCTACACATTAAAGGAACACTATAGGGTCAGAAACACAAACATGTATTCCTGACCCTATAGTGTTAAACCCACCATTTAGGTGGCTTGCCCCCCCCCCCCTTAAACCTCTTAAAAGGAATTAAAACATACCTTATTTCAAGCGCCGCGCATCCGCCAGCGATGGTCCTGCCCCCGTTCCACCTCCTTGGTGACATCATCAGAATTGCAGATTTTTAGCCAATAGAGAAAGCATTGGATTGGCTAAAATCGGCAAGGAGGAAGGAAATGGGCGGGGCCAAATACCACTTTTTCCAATCAGTATCTCCTCATAGAGATGCATTGAATCAATGCATCTCTATGAGGAAAATTTAGCGTCCCCGCGCAAGGCATGGAGACGCTGAATGGTAGTGCTGCCTACTGTGCAGCACTGAACCAGGAAGCCCCTACAGTGGCCATCTGAGGAGTGGTCACGTGGAGGTGTCCCTAGGGGGGATGTAAACACTGCATTTTCTTTGAAAATGCAGTGTTTGCATGAAATACCTGCATATAATGATTATACTCACCAGAACAACTACATTAAGCTGTAGTTGTTCTGGTGACTATAGCGTCCCTTTAAACTATGAGGCTAGATCTGCAGATCATCTTAAATCCATGCTGTCTCTTGGCATATGGACACACCTGCAGGGGAGGAGACAGTATTTAATGCATTTGGAGATAGATATTTACTGGATTAAACTGATTCAGAATAGATTAGAGGAGATCGGTAGAGAATATCCAAACACAAGGTAATTTTTTTCCCCGAGATTAAACTCAGCGGATGATATAGGGCTGGCTAACACAAACTAGGAAAATTCCCATAAATTCTATCATTAAAAGACCACTATAGTGCCAGGAAAACAAACTCGTTTTCCTGGCACTATAGGGTCTTTAGGTCCCCCCCACCCTCAGGGTAATCCTCGGCGCTGGGGAAATCTCCTCCCTCTTTTGACGTCAGCGCTGAATGCGCATGCGCGCGCATTCAGTCATTCCCTAGGAAAGCATTTCTCAATGCTTTCCTATGGACATCAGCGTCTTCTCACTGTGAGATTCACAGTGAGAAGCACGGAAGCGCCTCTAGCGGCTGTCAATGAGACAGCCGCTAGAGGCTGCATTAACCCTAGTGTAAACATAGCAGTTTCTCTGCAGGGTTAACACTAGATGGAACTGGCAGCCAGACCACTTCATTGAGCTAAAGTGGTCTGGGTGCCTATAGTGGTCCTTTAAATTACTGTTTAAAGTGTCTTCTTCCAAAAGTGCCTTACCTGTCTTATCTTGGATGGATTAACCAAAATTATCACAGTACCAACTAGCTGTGCAACGAAGATAATCAGGATAACTGTGAAGAACTGAAAAAGATTAAGGAAAAACACAATGTATCTCGGAACTGTAAGGGTGTCAGTACAAGAAACAGAAGACTCCCATGTAATGAAGTAAGTGTAAGAAGTTGGAGGAGGTTTAATGTGTGCACCAGCCAGGCACCAGCATGGTCATATTCACATTATGGTTAAATCATTACTAACAGGGTTATTCACTACAGTTAGAATTCAAAGTGAATTTTAAATTTAAGGCCAGAGTAGACAAACTAAAGGCATGGATGACTATTTTAAACTTAAATCTGAAATTTACTTTGAATTCACCTTGAATTATCACTTTAGTTAAAATCCTTGAAAGTATTTAGGAGTGAAAAAAATAAATAAATAAAATAAAAATTAAATATGATAATCCCTGCTTAGTTTGAGTATGTACACGTTCATTCCAAACAGCTAAACCGGGTCAAGTTAAAAAAAACCCTGAGATTCAGAGAGACTGGAGATGTGAAACCCAGTGATGTTTAGTAGAATATAGTCTGTTTCTCTTAATGCAAATGTGCATGTTTAAAGTTCGAGGCAATACTACTATTTTAGAGAATTTTGAGTTCATCTACTTTGAGGTCATACTACCTGAGTGTAAACACACAAATGCCTTAAAAGGACACTATAGTCACCAAAACAATTTTAGCTGGAATTGAGTGGTTTTGGTGTATAGATCATGCCCTTACAGTCTCACTGCTCAATTCTCTGCCATTTAGGAGTTAAATCACTTTGTTTATACAGCCATGGCCACACCTCTATACATGTGACTTGCACAGCCTTTCTAAACACTTCCTGAAAAGGAACCTAGATATTTTAGGTTCCTGTATTGCACAGTTTTTAAACTAGAATTTCTTCTCTCCTTCTTTGCTTAATGCCTTATAGGCACGTCAAGAGCCTTCCGTGTTTAACTAAAGTTCAATTTACAGAGCAATTTACTAAAATATATCTAGAGTAGGGACTGGTATTTATCTCCTCACTATTGTAATAATTTAGTTAAGTGGATAGAAACATTTGTATCTAAACAACTAAAAAAAAATCCTAAATGAAAGATTTTTTGAGAATATAACAGATTGTAAGATTTGTAGGACCCACAATTGGATTGTCTCTTCATTTAGAGATTATTATTCTTCTTTGCATAATATATTCCTGCACAAGAAAAATTAAACTCCGATTATGGAGTACTAAAAAAATTCTGTTGGTCTACTATAGACCAATTTTGCTTATTAACAGTGACGTTAAGATATATTCCACTGTCTTGATGGAGAGGATTAAACGCATAATTCCACAGTTCATTTATAAAGATCAAGAAGGATTTGCAAAGGGACGTCAACCAAATACAAGAAAGATCATTGATATAATTGACTACGCTTCAGAATATAAAATCCCACTGGCCATCCTATTGTTAGATCCTGAGAAAGCATTTTTCCTGGGTGGGTTGGTCATTTTTAGACGTGGTATTAAAAGCATTTAATTTTGGAGAAAATATGGTCAATCCAATAATGACCCAATATACTCAACCCTCAGCCAAGATAGTGGAACAGGTCTTCCGCTCACAGGCGTTCAATGTTAAAGGGACACTGTAGGCATCCAGACCACTTCAGCTCATTGGTGCAATGGTGCAGTGTCCCAGGTCCCTTAACCCTGGAAACAAGTGATTTATCTCCTAAGTGGCAGATAATTGAGTAATGAGACTGCAGGGGCTTGATCTATACACCAAAACTGCTTCATTAAGCAAAACTTGTTTTGATGCCTATAGTATCCCTTTAACATAGATATAAACTACTGTACTTGTGTAAATAAAAACAAGTAGGTACATAAAACCTATAACGGATACCAATCTCAGTATTCATGTTATCTTTATCCATGGTAGACAGGTCACTTACTGTAATTAGAAGGCACTGGCTCTCTTGCTGAGCTCCATAGCACCCCAGGAAGCTGATCACAACAAGTACTGCTCCGATGGCAATAAGAAGACATGCAACATTTAGAATTTGTGTAGCAGTTTCAGCGGAAATCGATACAAATATATGTACGAAAGAGTTACTGTCCACAGTAGCCCAGATTCCTACTCCAAGGAGAACCCCTCCGCCAAGCTACAGAGAGAAAAAATATATAAAAAAATAAATTTGACATGTTTATTTTATATTAAACGTCATTTATATCTAACTCATATAATGTTATATCACTTATATATTTTAAAATCAGTTTTGTGACACTAGTAAATCTAGTAAATTATATATTTTTTGCAATTTACAGATTGCAAGATCTAAAAGGTAATTTATTTAAAACATAAAAGAATCACTGCTAGAAAAAATCCCTTATATTTCTAGATACCCATAGATATCACATTTTCACCTCTAAGATATGTGAGAATTCTATATTTCCAGAAACAGGTGATCATACGTTTTGGGGGAGTTATGTGGAAAAGGTTTAATATGGGACAGCGGTTCCCAAACTGTGTGCCGCAGTACCGCTGCAAAATATTTCCCTGGTGCTATGATAATAGCACTGGAAACCGTTCCTCACAGGGGAGGGAGAGAGGACCCAGGAAAGCTCTAATCTGCAGCTCCGCCGGGTTCTCTTTTTGCCAAATTGTAGCGTTGCCGCGATTACCATGGCAACACTCCTAATCTTGCAAGGGTGCACTTGAGCCTCAGGAGTCACCAGGGCTTCTCCACCGGACCACCAGGGATTAGTACTGTCCCCCCCTCCGAAGCAAAGGTAAGTGGGGAGGGGTGATATGAAAATTATAATTTTTTTTAATTAAAAAAAGTTTATATTTATTAATTTCCCCCCTATAGACACACATTGCCCCTCCATAAACACACACTGCCCTCCATATACACACACACTGCCCCCCATACACACACACACTGCCCCCCATACAGGCACACTGCCCCCCATACACACACACTGCCCCCCCATACACACACACACTGCCCCCATACAGGCACACTGCCCCCATACAGGCACACTGCCCCCATACACACACTGCCCCCCCACACACACACAATATAAAATATTTTTTTTTCTTAATTGAGACATTTCCATCTTCTCTTTAATTGACTGGTGAGTGTTCTAGTTAAGAACCATAAAATAAACAGGTATCATTATCCTCTCTGTGATACCAGTTCTCATGTGGTGTATGTGTTAAATGTAGCAGGATGTCAAGGTTTTACGCTGGCAGTATAGACTGCACAAGGAAAGAGGTTTGATACTTACAAATATCAGCAGGTTGAATACAACCATTATAAGTTTGATACACGTGAAGAAGCCCATTGTTTTGTCTGCAAGGAAAATATGACAGAAGAAATTCACAAACGATAATTACCGACATTAACGTGGCAAACCAACTTAGCGTTCAAATTCTTTAAACATTCTTTAAAAGAGTATATTATATCTTTGCAAAAGCCTTGCATAATCCTAACTTAACAGGATTGCTTGCCTCTTTACAGGTTACATTACAGTGAGTTACAGTAGGTGCACTAGGTAAACAGTGTTTGTTAGGCTTAGTGCATTCAGTTTCAAACAAATTGCGAATTGTCCAAATTCGGGGCAATCGGAGGTTCTTCTGATTTCAGAGACTCCATATTGAGATATGGACCAATAAAGAAACAAACAAAATGGACAATGGATGAACAGTTTTGTTTGATTCCTGATTCTGAGTTCCATCAAGTAAGAAGTAACCAATCGGAGTAAAAGGATGAGCAATAAGAAAAATCCGTAATGATATATTCGTTAGACGTGCAATTTAAATTCGTCCGAATTTCGTCAATTCGGACATTCGGATCCAAATTTCGGAAGTGCGTTACCGAAGTGCCGAATTGCCGAAGTCCCGAATTTCGAAGTGCTGAACTGAACTGAATTTTTTGCCCATGCACATCCTTAATATTCGTATATGATATATTTAATAAATATATAATATATAAATACAGATTTTTTTCTATCGCTCCTCCTCTTTTATCTCTCTATTCTTCACTTGTTCCCAATTGATCTGTGAATCAAGAGTTGTGAATTTGCGCATATTAGTGCACTTTGAAATATATACATGATATTTATTTTAGGTATATATTTTGCAGCACACCGATTGGCCCATTCTCGTGCTCTTTTGGTTTGCCAAATTAGTTTTTACAATGATCTCAAGGATAAAATTTGCCTGAACTGAAGCACAGATCCCAACAATGTTTTTTTAGACAAATCAATTAGTCCAAACCTATTTATTTTTTTTTGCCATGCACAGATATAGTGTTTGTATATATATATAATGATAAGTATATGGCTATAGAGAGCTAACAGGTGTAATTAGCAGGTTACATTACAGTAGAGTGAGGTACAGTAAGTATGTATGTTTTAATTATATTGCACACAGAGGTGTAATTAGCACCTTACAGGTTACTGTACAGCATTAAATATACAGTGAAATACAGTGGCTGTGGTTCTTGAAGTGCCAGGAATGTATTTAACCACAGAACGCTTTAATCTATTTATTTATACTTTGGTAGGGTGTGGGTGTTTTATACATTGTAGCCATTTCTAAACTTGAATAGCACTTTTATATAGATCAAACATCAAATATAGGCCTCAATTTAATTCTTTTGGATAATTAGTTTTTTCAGATGATCACAATCTGCACCAAATAAAACATTTTCAAATGATGTATCCATACACGTCACCATTTGTGTATTTTTTTTTTTTTCTAACAGATTGGAATCATTTGTGATGCTGATTCAAACTAATGGAATCAAGGCCAGAGTGTGATTATTTGAAAAACGTACCTAAAACAATTAAATTTAGGTATGTTTATAGTAGATATAGATCACCCAAAATAAAGAATGACTGAATGCAAAAGATGCATTCTCCACAAGGTCTTGTCCTATTTCAAGCATGCACATTCTTCCAAGTCGTCCTGTGTTCCCTTTGCTGGCCCTTAATAAATTTGCCTTTATATTCAGGGCAAATAAAACTTTGAAGGACTCTTAAACCAGCACCTGCTGTGATCTGTTCTTTGTTTTAGCATTCTAATCTTAAAGGAATAAGCACGTGTCGGATATGTGACAATGACACGCTATTTACATAACCTTGGCCCTCAGTGGGGTTACATCTGGTAGAATGCAATCCGTCTGTTGAATAACTACAATTCCCAGAATGCTCTGTTACTCTTAAGCTAAGCTTTGAAATAAAAATATGTTGGGGAGGGAGGGGGTACTGTACAATTTATATGAAGTATGGCTAAATTAGGGGGTGTACTTTTTTCAATCATGGTATAGAACCTTGAGAGTTTATAAGCTTCCAACCTCTTCGTTAACATGAATGAAGAACTCTTTGATCTATGAAGAACTCTTTGATCTACCTAGCCTCATTCTAAAAAGAATTCATTGACAGTAATTAAAGCCCATGGTGATTTATTATTGAAATTGTAGGGAATAGACAAAGTCATTGAAATGTTAAAGCTAAAATAGCTGAACTTGGGAATGTTTCCAATTTAGTCTAAAATCTGCAATTTCCTTTATCAAATCTACACAATTTGCAGTTTAGTGATTTTAATAAATGTGTTAAAAAAAAACTATTTGTATAATTGTTTAGATAAAACAAAATGTGGAGTGGCAACATTTCTAGACATTTCTTATTCTTTAAACAGAGCAAGTTCTGCATACTAAATAAAATACGTCAATAATATATACATTGATAATAGTCTAGGAAATTAACGACAATCTAAAAGAACAAGATCTGATCTTATTTTATTAAATTTCCTAATATATTTACCACAATTAATATGCAATTTAAGTCAGTTAAGGTCAAGCTATGAAATCTATGGACTATCCCTAACATATAGTTAAAAGATCATCAAAGCAGCAGCGTTGGCATCTGGGAATATAAAAGTATTTATAGAAAAGAGATAATCCATTTATATTACAATATGAATATAAACATAACACTTACCTTGAAAAGAATAATTAGGAGTCCAACTCCAAGACAATCAAAAAATGCTGTGAGGTTTCTGCTGAAAGTCTTTGCATTTATCTGGATAACAGTGAATGTTATCAAGTCCAAATAGGATTCAGCCAATCAGAAATCCTCAATTTTGTTGGAGTAGCAACATCAGACATATATATTATTATAACACGTGGGTTTTATAAACTCCAACAGTAGGAGGAGCTGTAACTAGCGTATATATTTGAATAAAATGTACGATTTATCCTACTCGACTGCATATGTATATGTATAGTTCACAGACTCTGTCACGGTTATTTACTAAGGTGAGAATTGTAAGAATTCAAAGTAAATTCAAAGGGAATTTCAAATATAAGGTCAAAATAAATGGATTGAAAAATAAATCACTAATCAGCTATACACCCAGTTCAGATATTTTGGTCTAAAATTTACAATGAATTCTCTTTGAATTCCGAACAATTCTCACTTTATTAAATAACGCTGTTTAGTTGTTAATGACACTCTATTAGTGATGTCGCGAACCCGAAATTTTCGGTTCACGAACGGCGAACGCGAACTTCCGCAAATGTTCGCGAACCGGCGAACCGGGCGAACCGCCATAGACTTCAATGGGCAGGCGAATTTTAAAACACACAGGGACTCTTTCTGGCCACAATAGTGATGGAAAAGTTGTTTCAAGGGGACTAACACCTGGACTGTGGCATGTCGGAGGGGGATCCATGGCAAAACTCCCATGGAAAATTACACAGTTGATGCAGTCTGGTTTTAATCCATAAAGGGCAGAAATCACCTAACATTCCTAAATCACAATGAATATGGATTGACACCTGACATATGACATATTGACACCTTGACATATGGATTGACACCTGTCCTCAGAGACCTTGATACACACTGACACAGAGCAGAATAGAGACTGTTCCTCCTACATAGGGTCACTTGGCAGATATGGATTGACACCTGTCCTCAGAGATCATGATACACACAGACACAGAGCAGAATAGAGACTGTTCCCCCTACATAGGGTCACTTGGCAGATATGGATTGACACCTGTCCTCAGAGCCCATGATACACACTGACACAGAGCAGAATAGGGACTATTCCCCCTACATAGGGTCACTTGGCAGATATGGATTGACACCTGTCCTAAGGATCCCTGATACACACTGACACAGAGCAGAATAGGGACTGTTCCTCCTACATAGGGTCACTTGGCAGATATGGATTGACACCTGTCCTCAGAGACCATGATACACACTGACACAGAGCAGAATAGAGACTGCTCCCCCTACATAGGGTCACTTGGCAGATATGGATTGACACCTGTCCTCAGAGACCATGATACACACTGACACAGAGCAGAATAGAGACTGTTCCTCCCACATAGGGTCACTTGGCAGATATGGATTGACACCTGTCCTCAGAGACCATGATACACACTGACAGAGCAGAATAGAGACTGTTCTCCTACATAGGGTCACTTGGCAGATATGGATTGACACCTGTCCTCAGAGACCATGATACACACTGACACAGAGCAGAATAGCGTCTGTTCTCCTACATAGGTCACTTGGCAGATATGGATTGACACCTGTCCTCAGAGACCATGATACACA
>OW240919.1:12603681-12641147 GCA_933207985.1 Pelobates cultripes | reverse complement strand
TTACATTAAAAAACCTGCAGGGAATGGCTATAGACACCGGAACCACTTCATTAAGCTGTTGTGTTTCTGGGGACTATAGTGTTTCTTTAATGTGAGGTAAATTAGAGCTTAGTGCCATGAATAATATACTAGATTGCCTTCTTACAACCAGATGAGGATGGTGATGGGCTCTGGCTGCAGTTTGGCTCCACTGGTCTGGTGTAGAACAGGATCTCTGGAGGCTATTTGTAAATGTAGTCATAAAAATCAATGTGCTGGGGGAACGGGAAGCAGCTCCATTTTTTGACGTCATATTCCGGCTCCAGGAGACCGGCATCACTCTGCGGCGCACGAGGGAGCTGAGCAGAGAGCTCACTAATTAGTGCTTCCCCCGCCAGCACCGCCTGCCCGCCCAGCAGCACCACTGGACCTCAGGGAAAGGGACATCCCCCCACCCAGCATTCCCAAAGGTAAGTGAGTGTGTTAATGTGAGTGAGTGTGTTTGTCTGTTAGTGTGTGTGTGTGTGTGTGTCTGTTAGTGTGTGTGTGTCTGTTAGTGAGTGTGTGTGTGTCTGTTAGTGAGTGAGTGTGTGTGTGTGTCTGTTAGTGAGTGTGTGTGTGTCTGTTAATGTGTGTATGTCTGTTAGTGTGTGTTTGTTAGTGAGTGTGTGTGTCTGTTAGTTAGTGTGTGTCTGTAAGTGAGTGTGTGTGTGTCTGTTCATGTGTGTGTCTGTTAGTGAGTGTGTGTGTGTCTGTTAGTGAGTGTGTGTTTGTCTGTTAGTGTGTGTGTGTTAGTGTGTTTCTGTTAGTGTGTGTGTGTGTGTCTGTTAGTGAGTGTGTGTGTCTGTTAGTGAGTGTGTGTATGTCAGGGAGTGTGTTACTATGTGTGTGTCTGTTAGTGAGAGTGTATGCGTGTCTGTTAGTGAGAGTGTATGTGTGTCTGTTAGTGAATGTGTGTGTCTGCTAGTGACTGTATGTGTCTGTTAGCTAGTGTATGCTTGTCTGTCAGTGAATGTGTGTGTGTGTATTTAGAAGGCGGGGCAGGGGGGTGGCCTGAGTTTTATCATGCCTAGGGCAGCACAAAACCAGGATACACCACTGACAGACACAAACATACATTCATAATGACATGCAGACATACATACATTCATACATACATACTGACATACATACATACATTCATTCAGACATGCATACAGACACTGACATCCATACACACATACATACACAGACATACATTCATACTGACATACATTCATACTGACATACATTGATACTGGCATACATACATACATGCATACTGACACTGACATCCATACACACATTCATAATGACTTACAGACATTCATTGATACTAACATACATACACACACAGCATGGATTTGAAGAGGGAGAGCCACGCCGACTCCCATCAGCCCCAGTCACCATCCTGTTTCTTACCTATTCTTTGCAGGAGGGTGGCTATGGCTGATGGGAGTCGGTGTGGCTCTCCCTCTTCACTGCCTGGCTGTCTCTCCTCCCGTGCGGAGTGAGCTGGGAGTAAGTGACCACTTCCTCCCAGCAGCACTTGCACTGCTGCTGCATTTTTAAAATATTTTTTAAAGGGGCCCGGTCGCGCTTTAACATGGTCACAGCGCTGACTGGGCCCCTGACGATATAGGGCCCATTGGGTGGCCCTAAGTGCTTGGGCCACCCGATAGGCCCCAACAGCGTGCAAGGGCTGCCTGGCCCGTGTCAACCGTCATGGTTGTCACCCCCTAATGGCGGCCCTGTCTCCAGCACACAGACACACTGCATCCCCAACACACAGACAGACTGCATCACCAGTACAGAGACACACTGCACCCCCAGCACACACACAGACACACACTTCATCCCCTGCACACAGACACACTGCATCCCCAGCACACAGACACACTGCACCCCAGCACACATACAGACACACACTGCATCCCCTGCACGTGCACAGACACACACTTCATCCCCAGCACACACAAAGACACACACTGCATCCCCAGCATACACACAGACACACACTGCGTCCCCAGCACAGGCACAGACACACACTATATCCCCTACACAATTCACTACACATACAGTATAACACCGTGGATGTGGGTGTGTTTTGGTGGGCATGGTTTAGTAGTGCTTGGAATGCTTAAATAACTTTTGCTCCTCATTTTTTTTTATTAAGAGTAAAGGCAAAAGGAAAACGCTTACAATCCATCATTCTAAACAACGTTCTCAATTTAATAAACCTTCCAAATAATTTGATTCTGTTACAAAAACTTACCAAATGGTTTGTCTACAGTAGTCACTATTAATGTCTATGTATAGTTTTGAAGATAAATAATTTGGAACAGTTTTTCTAACAATATTGAATCATTTGGAAAGCTTATTAAATTGAGGAATAAAAGTTCTCTCTTATTCCCCCCATATAATCTGATATTGGCATCTGTGGTCATTAGGTTAGGCAATATTGTAGCCATGTTTGCATGTCAGCAGAGTCATGGTCCCCTTTTTATTTACTATTGTTCTGGTTTGTTGGAAAATTAGTTAGTGTTTCTTGGTACCCAAATTTGTCCAAACGTAACAGCTGAATTAACGAAATTATGTTAACCCAACAAAAAAAAATCTTGGTTTGGAAGAAACAACATTTTTGCGTTTACATACTTCAGTGGAGAGTTTTCTGTTTAGTAATCTATTACTCTACTAAGCTGATTCAGCCCTTCATATATATATATGTTCTTTATTGGTTGTTTGGATATAAAACTTTAGAGCATTGGCAGTAAGATTGTTAGAACGTTGCATATTTATATCCATTATCACCCAACCCTTTTATTATGTTGTAGGAGAAGATCTCTGAGATTTACATAGATTGAGACTATTATGGGTGAGAAGGACACGCTGATAGGTGAAAGTGTTCAGAGCTGTTTATATATATATATACATACTCATTTTTATTAAGTAAAACATCAAAAAGTCCAGACCATGTATTATACAAAGTGTGGTAAAATAAACTAACATAACATTTGTTGAAAATGAATGACATATGTCCATCCCCTAAGTAGGTTTAATATGTGTAGTGGAAAAGTTAATACTCACTGGAGAGACCCTATTTAGTAAAAGTATTGCTAATATGTGGGATTCCAAAAGATTTGAGGTCAGGGGTGGACAATCTGCAGCCCTCCAGATGTTTTGGACTACATTTCCCTTGATGCTTTGCTAGCATTATGGTCCTAAGAGCATGGGATATGTAGTCTAAAACATCTGGAGGGCCACAGTTTGCCCCCCCTCCCTCCGCCCCCGCTCTATGTGATAGTCTCTGCGGTCATTTCTTCAGAGCTTGTAAGAATAGCCCGTGACTACTAGGAGATGTACAGATTAGATATAAAGTGTAGACATAGGCTTGGGCCTACGAGAAGTCCATGAGACTGATGACGAGCAACGGGGAGGGTGAGGAATTCCACCAAAACAGAATACAAGATTCTCGCAAAGTGTTGGGTTTTAGTGACAGATGTCTTCAGAGCTATTTTAACAGACTGAAGAGAGAGTAAACCAGACTGAAGTGGTTCAAGGAGAGAGATACAATCAAGAAGTACATCAGTCTGGTACAGAAAATTCTCTCTAGAAGTTTGGCAAATAATAGTAAAAAAATAAAGTGTAATGTGTCGCGTTTGAGTCAAGTTTGGGCTTTTTTAGGATTGTAGTCAAGGTTGTATATTTGAAGAGAGCAGGAAAGGGACAAAGGAAAGAAGGGAGAAACTGAATACTTTTGTTGGGCAGGAAGTGTCAGCAAAACCTAAATTTGTTGTTTTCCCATTTTTTTCACACTAAATGCTGTGTTATTTAATTATACATCTATTATATGATGTGTGTGAGTGCACTTAAAGAGCAACCATAGTTTCTTTAGAAATTACACCATTAAATAAAACAGTAAAAATCTACTGTAACTTTTGTTTACCTTTTTTCTTTTTAAAACAAAATTAACTAATGGCATCATATTCCAGTTTGCAAGCGTGGCAAGGGAACACTTTTTTTTTAATTGGAGTTAAGAAATAGATACATTGTTGCATTGTTTCATATCTCCTCTTGTCCGAATGCTTTCTATGATAACTGCCAGATGCAAAGTCAGAGTTTAGAACAATGACTAGCAGGGTGCTAAGATGGAGGCGCCCAGTTGCAAAATAAAACTATGTGGATTTTTACATTTATTTATATTTTCATGACTTGCAAACACATATTTGTTAATAAAGGGGATAAGTAAATGTAACAATAAAATTCGGGCAAGTGACAGATCACCTTTAATGAAAAGTTGCGAAATAACAGGTGAGCAACAAACGGCCTCTAAACAAAGTGTGACTATAATAGTGCGGGAGTTTATATAGCAAATAAGGAAGGGTGAACACGATGAATCAGACGACCTATCATATTTCAGCTGCTATCAAAAGCTTTGGTCACAAGAAGGAAGGAGAATGGTGATTTGCGTTCTTTAGGGATTGTCACATATTCTTTACAATATAGAAAATAACCACTCCTAGCTAGCACTCCCTGCTTTCAAGGGTAGTAGATACAATATCAGAATGTAAGCAAATACTCCAGAATTCTTAAACATAAGAAGGTCATTGAGATTTTCCCTATAGAATGAGCTGCAAATATGTCACATCGTGTTATTATATTCAATCTCCAGGGTGTTTCTGTGCCAAAGCTCCAATAAATATCAGGATTATAATTCCAGTTCTCCGTTACAGAAAATATATGTTTTCATTTTAATGGAGGATGTGATGATCTGATGTATTACCTGCCTTGTCGTACTGAGTTTGGCTTTGTTCTAATAACTGTATAACTGCAGTATTTGTAAAAACATTTCTGTAAAAACCTGTGCATGCAGGAAGTGAAACTATAAACTGGTTTAGGGAAATGTCCCTGCTAAGGTGACTGGGCAATCAGTGTTTCACAACACATAATTGTTTATATATTGAAATGCAAATGTGGACAAATGACAAGGAAATTAAAAGTTAATTCAAAATCTTTAAATTAGAAATAAAATCTTCTAGTTTGACAACTGTTTTTAAGGTCAGCAATTTCCTCCTTTTTCATGTCAGAAGTATTTCATAGTAGCTACAAAGTTATTATGTGTGTTTAATAAGTAGCCTTTTCAGATAACTAGCTATTATCTCAACTTTGATTTTAAAACTTTTCTGGAAAAAACAACAACAATCTGATAGAATTTCTCTAGAAAGCAATGAAAACTAGATGGGCCAGTTGGTTCTTATCTGCCGTCACATTCTATGTTTCTATGTTTCTAAAACTAATCTTGAAAAAGAAAATACTGCAACTTCCCACTGTAACTCAGAATGCTACATATGAGGCCAGGCTAGCGTGTTTTTTTAGCTGCAGAAAAACAGATACATGATTATTTAATAAAGTGAGAATTTAAAGTGAATTTCAAACTTAATGCCAAAGTAGCTAAACTGGAAATAATCTTTAAGTCAGCTATGCTTTCAGTTTAGATACTTTGTCCTAAAATTTAAAATTCACTTTGAATTCTCATTTTTGTAAATAGCCCTGATAGTATGATGTATCTTGCATAAAAGGGAAATGGTGGGGTTTTTAGTAACAAAATATCCCCTATTTTGGGGTGTTCCTTGTCCAAAGTTCTATTCCTTTCTTTACCAACCTCTAATGCCTATGAGTAAACAACGTTTGAAATGTGTGAAATGCGTTGGGTGGTATTTTCATCTTCCCTTCTTCATATATTGTGAACTCTTTTCTGGATTCTATTTGCTAATAAGGATAGTCTGTATAAGCATCGTTAACATGAGTTTGAGAATTTTGCACCATTTCCAAAGGGATCAGGCCAAGCTCAGTTTCTTGTGCAGAGTCAGAAGGAGCAATTATCTATCCCAGTCACCTTTCAAGACTGGTACAAATAATGGTTCCCACTCCATTTAGTGTCCAGAAACCTTGCCACTCATTTCAAGTATTGAACATCTTCACTCCAACCATAACCTCTTTGGTATATCTGTTGGATCATCAGAGAGGTCTTAATGCTAATGTCTATAAAGATTATTCGGGACTTGGAAAAAAAAAATCC
Organism: Pelobates cultripes; assembly: GCA_933207985.1. Classification (NCBI taxonomy): domain Eukaryota; kingdom Metazoa; phylum Chordata; class Amphibia; order Anura; family Pelobatidae; genus Pelobates; species Pelobates cultripes. The sequence goes on along the minus strand of OW240919.1, from coordinate 12,635,071 downwards.
ATTTATACTGGTTTTTATTCTTGATATTGGTTAATTTATGGTGTGTCATTTTTGATTCTGTATGTGTGTCGATATCACACAGATAGTATTTTCGATGTTTTGTATTTAAGTCCCTTTTTTATTCCGATTGCAGTTCAGTTGGATCTACCACATGCGGATTCATTATATTTGATACTGTAGTGGCTATAACTGGACTGTTTGTTATAGATTGTTACTAATCAACTTTATTAGTGGCATAGGATTAAATGTTTGATATTTTGTATATGTTTTCATGTATTTGATATATTTTACATGTTTCCTGATAGAACTTTGATTGATTCTCTGAAACACAATGCCACCAATTTCTCTCTATGAGGTTTGGTTAAAACATATTTTTAAAAAAGAATCTTACTAATGGTTCCACTAAACCAAACACTCATATCTAGAATCTACCCAACATTTTTCTCTTTTTTACTTCTCGTGGCTTTAGCCTGAAATGCACTATATTCTTTATGTTGTGGAGTGCAAGCCTATGGGACAAGATTCTCAGAAGTCTAGGTATAATATTATGTTCTACTCTTTATAAATGCCTCATCTATGAAGAATTATATAAATAATAAAAAGAAGAAGAACTGTAAAAATATATTCCTGGGTTAAATTTACCTGATATGTTCATCACTGTTGCTCTAAAATATTTTTGTATTCTTGTCACACCTAAATTGCTAGTATATTTAAAACTGGATACACCCTAATTACTCTGGGCCCAAAAATACGCATTTTGCTCATGCTAATGATCAATATAATATCTTTATCTTGTAATACACGCTGATTTTCTTTCAACACATGAACAATTCTGTGTCTTTTGGCCTCAGTGTGAAACCCGCCCTCTTCTGATATAAATCTTTCTTTAGCTATCTTGCACTGTTGGTTATCTACCCAGTTCTCTCTGGTGGGGTCTTCGGTTACAGAATAAGAGCCACGAAGTATGATTGTATTGGTTATCTACCCAGCTCTCTCTTGTGGGGTCCTCAGTTATGGAATAAGAGCCACAAGGTATGATTGTATTGGTTATCTACCCAGCTCTCTCTTGTGGGGTCCTCAGTTATGGAATAAGAGCCACGAGGTATGATTGTATTGGTTATCTACCCAGTTTTCTCTGGTGGGGTCCTCGGTTACTGAATAAGAGCAACGAGGTATGATTGTATTGGTTATCTATCCAGCTCTCTCTGGTGGGGTCCTCAGTTGTGGAATAAGAGCCACGAGGTTTAATTGTAATGGTTATCTACTAAGTTCTCTCTGGTGGAGTCCTCGGTTATGGAATAAGAGCCACAAGGTATGATTGTATTGGTTATCTACCCAGCTCTCTCTAGTGGGGTCCTCGGATACGGAATAAGAGCCACGAAGTATGATTGTATTGGTTATCTACTAAGTTGTCTCTGTTGGGGTCCTCAGTTGTGGAATAAGAGCCACAAGGTATAATTGTAATGGTTATCTACTAAGTTCTCTCTGGTGGGGTCCTCAGTTATGGAATAAGAGCCACAAGGTATGATTGTATTGGTCATCTACCCAGTTCTCTCTGGTGGGGTCCTCGGTTATGGAATAAGAGCCACGAGGTATCATTGTATTGGTTATCTACCCAGTTCTCTCTGGTGGGGTCCTCGGTTACTGAATAAGAGCCATGAGGTATGATTGTATTGGTTATCTACCCAGCTCTCTCGGGTGGGGTCCTCGGTTACTGAATAAGAGCAATGAGGTATGATTGTATTGGTTATCTACCCAGCTCTCTCGGGTGGGGTCCTCGGTTACTGAATAAGAGCCACAAGGTATGATTGTATTGGTTATCTACTCAGTTCTCTCTGGTGGGGTCCTCAGTTATGGAATAAGAGCCACAAGGTATGATTGTATTGGTTATCTACTAAGTTCTCTCTGGTGGGGTCCTCAGTTATGGAATAAGAGCCACGAGGTATGATTCTATTGGTTATCTACCCAGCTCTCTCTGGTGGGGTCCTCGGTTACGCAATAAGAGCCACGAGGTATCATTGTATTGGTTATCTACTAAGTTCTCTCTGGTGGGGTCCTCAGTTATGGAATAAGAGCCACAAGGTATGATTGTATTGGTCATCTACCCAGCTCTCTCTGGTGGGGTCCTCAGTTATGGAATAAGAGCCATGAGGTATGATTGTATTGGTTATCTACCCAGTTCTCTCTGGTGGGGTCCTCGGTTACTGAATAAGAGCCATGAGGTATGATTGTATTGGTTATCTACCCAGCTCTCTCGGGTGGGGTCCTCGGTTACTGAATAAGAGCAATGAGGTATGATTGTATTGGTTATCTACCCAGTTCTCTCTGGTGGGGTCCTCGGTTATGGAATAAGAGCCACGAGGTATCATTGTATTGGGTATCTATCCAGCTCTCTCTTGTGGGGTCCTCAGTTGTGGAATAAGAGCCACGAGGTATAATTGTAATGGTTATCTACTAAGTTGTCTCTGTTGGGGTCATCTGTAATGGAATAAGAGCCATGAGGTATGATTGTATTGGTTATCTACCCAGTTCTCTCTGGTGGGGTCGTCGGTTACTGAATAAGAGCAACGAGGTATGATTGTATTGGTTATCTACTAAGTTCTCTCTGGTGGGGTCCTCAGTTGTGGAATAAGAGCCACAAGGTATGATTGTATTGGTTATCTACTAAGTTGTCTCTGTTGGGGTCATCTGTAATGGAATAAGAGCCACAAGGTATGATTGTATTGGTTATCTACCCAGCTCTCTCTGGTGGGGTCCTCGGTTACTGAATAAGAGCCACGAGGTATGATTGTATTGGTTATCTACTAAGTTCTCTCTGGTGGGGTCCTTGGTTACTGAATAAGAGCCACGAGGTATGATTGTATTGGTTATCTATCCAGCTCTCTCTTGTGGGGTCCTCAGTTATGGAATAAGAGCCATGAGGTATGATTGTATTGGTTATCTACCCACTTCTCTCTGGTGGGGTCGTCGGTTACTGAATAAGAGCAACGAGGTATGATTGTATTGGTTATCTACCCAGCTCTCTCTTGTGGGGTCCTCAGTTATGGAATAAGAGCCACGAGGTATGATTGTATTGGTTATCTACCCAGTTTTCTCTGGTGGGGTCCTCGGTTACTGAATAAGAGCAACGAGGTATGATTGTATTGGTTATCTATCCAGCTCTCTCTGGTGGGGTCCTCAGTTGTGGAATAAGAGCCACGAGGTTTAATTGTAATGGTTATCTACTAAGTTCTCTCTGGTGGGGTCCTCGGTTATGGAATAAGAGCCACAAGGTATGATTGTATTGGTTATCTACCCAGCTCTCTCTAGTGGGGTCCTCGGATACGGAATAAGAGCCACGAAGTATGATTGTATTGGTTATCTACTAAGTTGTCTCTGTTGGGGTCCTCAGTTGTGGAATAAGAGCCACAAGGTATAATTGTAATGGTTATCTACTAAGTTCTCTCTGGTGGGGTCCTCAGTTATGGAATAAGAGCCACAAGGTATGATTGTATTGGTCATCTACCCAGTTCTCTCTGGTGGGGTCCTCGGTTATGGAATAAGAGCCACGAGGTATCATTGTATTGGTTATCTACCCAGTTCTCTCTGGTGGGGTCCTCGGTTACTGAATAAGAGCCATGAGGTATGATTGTATTGGTTATCTACCCAGCTCTCTCGGGTGGGGTCCTCGGTTACTGAATAAGAGCAATGAGGTATGATTGTATTGGTTATCTACCCAGTTCTCTCTGGTGGGGTCCTCGGTTATGGAATAAGAGCCACGGTATCATTGTATTGGGTATCTAAGGTAATAAGATATGTTGTATTGGTTATCTACTAGTCTCTCTGTGGGGTCCTCAGTATGGAATAAGAGCCATGAGGTATGATTGTATTGGTTATCTACCCAGTTCTCTCTGGTGGGGTCGTCGGTTACTGAATAAGAGCAACGAGGTATGATTGTATTGGTTATCTACTAAGTTCTCTCTGGTGGGGTCCTCAGTTGTGGAATAAGAGCCACAAGGTATGATTGTATTGGTTATCTACTAAGTTGTCTCTGTTGGGGTCATCTGTAATGGAATAAGAGCCACAAGGTATGATTGTATTGGTTATCTACCCAGCTCTCTCTGGTGGGGTCCTCGGTTACTGAATAAGAGCCACGAGGTATGATTGTATTGGTTATCTACTAAGTTCTCTCTGGTGGGGTCCTTGGTTACTGAATAAGAGCCACGAGGTATGATTGTATTGGTTATCTATCCAGCTCTCTCTTGTGGGGTCCTCAGTTATGGAATAAGAGCCATGAGGTATGATTGTATTGGTTATCTACCCAGTTCTCTCTGGTGGGGTCGTCGGTTACTGAATAAGAGCAACGAGGTATGATTGTATTGGTTATCTACTAAGTTCTCTCTGGTGGGGTCCTCAGTTGTGGAATAAGAGCCACAAGGTATGATTGTATTGGTTATCTACTAAGTTGTCTCTGTTGGGGTCATCTGTAATGGAATAAGAGCCACAAGGTATGATTGTATTGGTTATCTACCCAGCTCTCTCTGGTGGGGTCCTCGGTTACTGAATAAGAGCCACGAGGTATGATTGTATTGGTTATCTACTAAGTTCTCTCTGGTGGGGTCCTTGGTTACTGAATAAGAGCCACGAGGTATGATTGTATTGGTTATCTATCCAGCTCTCTCTTGTGGGGTCCTCAGTTATGGAATAAGAGCCACGAAGTATGATTGTATTGGTTATCTACTAAGTTGTCTCTGTTGGGGTCGTCTGTTATGGAATAAGAGCCATGAGGTATGATTGTATTGGTTATCTACCCAGTTCTCTCTGGTGGGGTCCTCGGTTACTGAATAAGAGCAACGAGGTATGATTGTATTGGTTATCTACTAAGTTCTCTCTGGTGGGGTCCTCAGTTATAGAATAAGAGCCATAAGATATGATTGTATTGGTTATCTACCCAGCTCTCTCTGGTGGGGTCCTCAGTTGTGGAATAAGAGCCACGAGGTTTAATTGTAATGGTTATCGACTAAGTTGTCTCTGTTGGGGTCGTCTGTTATGGAATAAGAGCCACAAGGTATGATTGTATTGGTTATCTACCCAGTTCTCTCTGGTGGGGTCCTAAGTTATGGAATAAGAGCCATGAGGTATGATTGTATTGGTTATCTACCCAGCTCTCTCTAGTGGGGTCCTCGGATACGGAATAAGAGCCACGAAGTATGATTGTATTGGTTATCTACTAAGTTGTCTCTGTTGGGGTCCTCAGTTGTGGAATAAGAGCCACGAGGTATAATTGTAATGGTTATCTACTAAGTTCTCTCTGGTGGGGTCCTCAGTTATGGAATAAGAGCCACAAGGTATGATTGTGTTGTTCATCTACCCAGTTCTCTCTGGTGGGGTCCTTGGTTATGGAATAAGAGCCACGAGGTATCATTGTATTGGGTATCTATCCAGCTCTCTCTTGTGGGGTCTTCAGTTGTGGAATAAGAGCTACAAGGTATAATTGTAATGGTTATCTACTAAGTTGTCTCTGTTGGGGTCATCTGTAATGGAATAAGAGCCATGAGGTATGATTGTATTGGTTATCTACCCAGTTCTCTCTGATGGGGTCCTCGGTTACTGAATAAGAGCAACGAGGTATGATTGTATTGGTTATCTACTAAGTTCTCTCTGGTGGGGTCCTCAGTTGTGGAATAAGAGCCACGAGGTATGATTGTATTGGTTATCTACTAAGTTGTCTCTGTTGGGGTCATCTGTAATGGAATAAGAGCCACAAGGTATGATTGTATTGGTTATCTACCCAGCTCTCTCTGGTGGGGTCCTCAGTTGTGGAATAAGAGCCACGAGGTATGATTGTATTGGTTATCTACTAAGTTGCCTCTGTTGGGGTCATCTGTAATGGAATAAGAGCCACAAGGTATGATTGTATTGGTTATCTACCCAGCTCTCTCTGGTGGGGTTCTCAGTTGTGGAATAAGAGCCACGAGGTATGATTGTATTGGTTATCTACTAAGTTGTCTCTGTTGGGGTCATCTGTAATGGAATAAGAGCCACAAGGTATGATTGCATTGGTTATCTACCCAGCTCTCTCGGGTGGGGTCCTCGGTTACGGAATAAGAGCCACGAAGTATGATTGTATTGGTTATCTACTAAGTTGTCTCTGTTGGGGTCGTCTGTTATGGAATAAGAGCCATGAGGTATGATTGTATTGGTTATCTACCCAGTTCTCTCTGGTGGGGTCCTCGGTTACTGAATAAGAGCAACGAGGTATGATTGTATTGGTTATCTACTAAGTTCTCTCTGGTGGGGTCCTCAGTTATGGAATAAGAGCCACAAGGTATGATTGTATTGGTCATCTACCCAGCTCTCTCTGGTGGGGTCCTCAGTTATGGAATAAGAGCCATGAGGTATGATTGTATTGGTTATCTACCCAGTTCTCTCTGGTGGGGTCCTCGGTTACTGAATAAGAGCCATGAGGTATGATTGTATTGGTTATCTACCCAGCTCTCTCGGGTGGGGTCCTCGGTTACTGAATAAGAGCAACGAGGTATGATTGTATTGGTTATCTACTAAGTTCTCTCTGGTGGGGTCCTCAGTTATGGAATAAGAGCCACGAGGTATGATTGTATTGGTTATCTACCCAGCTCTCTCGGGTGGGGTCCTCGGTTACGGAATAAGAGCCACGAGGTATGATTGTATTGGTTATCTACTAAGTTCTCTCTGGTGGGGTCCTCAGTTATGGAATAAGAGCCACAAGGTATGATTTTTTTGGTCATCTACCCAGCTCTCTCTGGTGGGGTCCTCAGTTATGGAATAAGAGCCATGAGGTATGATTGTATTGGTTATCTACCCAGTTCTCTCTGGTGGGGTTGTCTGTTATGGAATAAGAGCCATGAGGTATGATTGTATTGGTTATCTACCCAGTTCTCTCTGGTGGGGTTCTCGGTTACTGAATAAGAGCAACGAGGTATGATTGTATTGGTTATCTACTAAGTTCTCTCTGGTGGGGTCCTCAGTTATGGAATAAGAGCCACAAGATATGATTGTATTGGTTATCTACCCAGCTCTCTTGGGTGGGGTCCTCGGTTACGGAATAAGAGCCACGAGGTATGATTGTATTGGTTATCTACTAAGTTCTCTCTGGTGGGGTCCTCAGTTATGGAATAAGAGCCACGAGGTATGATTGTATTGGTTATCTACCCAGCTCTCTCTGGTGGGGTCCTCGGTTACGCAATAAGAGCCACGAGGTATCATTGTATTGGTTATCTACCCAGCTCTCTTGGATGGGGTCCTCGGTTACTGAATAAGAGCCATGAGGTATGATTGTATTGGTTATCTACCCAGCTCTCTCGGGTGGGGTCCTCGGTTACTGAATAAGAGCAACGAGGTATGATTGTATTGGTTATCTACTAAGTTCTCTCTGGTGGGGTCCTCAGTTATGGAATAAGAGCCACGAGGTATGATTCTATTGGTTATCTACCCAGCTCTCTCTGGTGGGGTCCTCGGTTACGCAATAAGAGCCACGAGGTATCATTGTATTGGTTATCTACTAAGTTCTCTCTGGTGGGGTCCTCAGTTATGGAATAAGAGCCACAAGGTATGATTGTATTGGTCATCTACCCAGCTCTCTCTGGTGGGGTCCTCAGTTATGGAATAAGAGCCATGAGGTATGATTGTATTGGTTATCTACCCAGTTCTCTCTGGTGGGGTCCTCGGTTACTGAATAAGAGCCATGAGGTATGATTGTATTGGTTATCTACCCAGCTCTCTCGGGTGGGGTCCTCGGTTACTGAATAAGAGCCACAAGGTATGATTGTATTGGTTATCTACTCAGTTCTCTCTGGTGGGGTCCTCAGTTATGGAATAAGAGCCACAAGGTATGATTGTATTGGTTATCTACTAAGTTCTCTCTGGTGGGGTCCTCAGTTATGGAATAAGAGCCACGAGGTATGATTCTATTGGTTATCTACCCAGCTCTCTCTGGTGGGGTCCTCGGTTACGCAATAAGAGCCACGAGGTATCATTGTATTGGTTATCTACCCAGCTCTCTTGGGTGGGGTCCTCGGTTACGGAATAAGAGTCACGAGGTATGATGTCATATCTCTGCTCTCATTACTTTTAACACAATATTCCAGACACAACATCTCAAAAAATACAACTCCGCTTTTTCTTGACCCTTGTGGCTTATTTTGTTCAATTATCCATTCTTAGATTCTTATTTATTTATTTTAAGTAGTGTTTGATTTTTTTCATATCATACAGTCGCCTGTAGAATTATTTTAGAGGTGATTTAATGATCCCCTCTCTGTCCTAATCCCACCAGCTCTGGCTGTGCCCATTGTTCTTTATGTTTTTGCTTTTTTTGTAAGTGACTGATAATTCATATGAATAAGACATTTAAGATGTAAACCTGCCATGGAATTTATCATTTATAGTAGTATGGAACATTAAAACACAAATCAGCATTTTCATATTTTAAAATACCCTTTGCCTTAGCAAGTCCAGCCATTCCTAGTGATTGTAAAACCAGCCTTTACTTCATTTTGTTCTGTTTGCCAACATGACCTGTCGTTTAATTCTCCTAGTAATAGGCGATATATGTGTCATGCCATTTATTGCAGGCCAGCTGTACCGGATATGGAGGAGGTGAAGGATATCCAGATCGACATAACTATGTCCCTCACACTGCACTGTGTATAAATTATGTTCCTCACTCCTTGAGGCTCTGAAGGTGGGAGAACAGAGATGGGCGACAGATAGACTATCAGCTGTATAATGACTGACCATTACTGGGTTTGTTGTTCTAGAACAGCTCAGGTGGGTAACATTGTAGCTTCTCCAGATCTACACAGAGTCGATTCACACACCTGACGAATAATCCACAAAGACAAAGTCTATTCATTTAATTGCTTGTTTTACTGCGTTTTATGGGCTGTAAAACCTCAATAAAGGATGTATTTAAAAAGACCAACATTATATATGTTTCTGTTGTCTGTGAAAACAGGTTCTCATTACATTGTGCAAAATATGTAGTGTCAGCGCTTAGTGAATATGTCCCTATGAGTTATACTCAAGGATACCAGAAAAGTAATTTTATACAATTGGAGAACTTGATATATAGTCCATAAGTCCTATATGCAGCATAAAAAATATAAAAATATGTATAACGATAAAAAATTGATTTTAAATGAAAATATTAAAAAAATACATGATGGAAAAGATAATAGTCACAAAGGGGAATAGGCAGAATCTGTGTCCATATCAGTGTAAATTCTTTGATAGGCTGGTTGTACAGAATAAAAATGTGGTACTTATCTCTAAGGACCACTTTCTCAGCTTGGTAAGCAATAACTTCAGTCTAAGTATGCTGTAGAGCAAACCGATCCTCCAGAAGAAACAGGTTTGCCTCGTGCACTGAATCCGACTGTTCACGATCTGGACCTGGAGGAACGCTGGAGACAAGTCTCGCTAGATACTGGAGCCTCGTGTATGCAACCAAAGTGCTGAGAATAGCATCCGGCACCTTCAGCGCGTTTCGCCCTTCTCATGTGGGCTTTCTCAAGACAGGTGCCGCGGCCGCTGTCTGAATGTTATATACCATATCCTTTCAGCGGTTCTCAGTAAATAATAGGTAGAAGATTTTCTAAACCTCAACCAGAATAATATAGAACACTCCAGATAGTTAACATTTCCCAGAACGCTTCAGCCACAGAATATTTTTTTTTTCACACCCAATAAGATTAAAATCTTTAGCCATATTCTATATATTTACAACTGTTTATTATGTATACTAACTTATTGTAGGTTTTATTGCTTCATATCCTGAGTGAATTGCAGCTTTATTGTTTTAAGGACAGTTTTAATGGTTTTTGTGTTTTACAGTTAAGGAGAGACATGAATAAAATAAGGTACCTGTGTGATTATTGAGAACTTGTTTTACGTCGTTTTATGTTGACTCAGCCTTTACTAAAGGCTACTCTTTCTGAGTTTTGTACCGAGAGAACTCTACATGTCAAAGAAGGGAGCGTTACTTTTTATCTTACGGGACAAACATGTGACTCCATAACTATGTATTTAGCCAAGACTTGCGCACCTCTCTTACCAACAAGCTATGGCAGGAACAATATAACTTATTACTTTGCACTAATAACATTATTATTTGTAATATATTTTTGAATCACATGTTTATTTAACTTTGTAATGCAGAATTACAGTATAAAAAAAAAAAATCAGAAAAGTGAATGACATTACCAGCATAGAAAAAACGGAAAAACTAGAGTGTCAGGTGAATTTGGGGTGATGAACTATAAACTCTGTTACCCCCTAAAACAGTTCAGCAAGCTGCAGTGCTTTAGATGTTTAAATTATTTATTGAACTGAATCACTGGCCAAAAATATTTAATAGAATACATGATAACTGTGTAGTGTTACAACTATTCTTAGAAATGTGAACGAGGTCCCAAAATGAAGTTGCACGTTGAGAAGCTTAGTAAATAGTGGATTAGTGTGCCAAAGCTTTTAAACAGATTCTAGAATTCACTACAAGAGATAACGCTGTGTTCCAATAAAATATTATTATAACACAGAATTAAAGGACAACTGTCATAAAATGTTTATTTTTCGTTATTAACACATTTCTTAACCCCTTCAGGACCGGCCTGTTTTTGCGATGTTGTACGTTAAGGACCAGAGCAGTTTTGACACTTTTGTGGTGTTTGTGTTTAGCTGTAATTTTCCTCTCTCTCATTTACGGTTCCCATACAAGTTATATATTGTTTTTTTCAGGACAAGAAGGGCTTTCTTTACATACCATTATTTGTATCATGTCATATATTTTATTTTTAAAAAAATAATAAAATATGGTGAAAATTTGGGAAAAAATATGTTTTTGGACTTTTACTTGAAAAATCTTTTACTTATCTACAAAAGCTAATGAAAAAAACTGCTAAATAGATTCAAAATTTTGTCCCGAGTTTAAAAACACCCAGGGTTTACATGCTTTTTTTTTGCAAGTTATAGGCCTATAAATACAAGTAGGAAATTGCTGTTTCAATATATATTTATCAATATAAATTTATCAATAGTGACATTGTAACACCGTTATCTGTCATAAATCCCTGAATCACACCTCACATGTACATATTTTTTTAAAGTAGACAACCCAGGGTATTCAAAATGGGGTATGTCCAGTCTTTTTTAGTAGCCACCTAGTCACAAACACTGGCCAAAGTTAGCATTTATATTTGTTTGTGTGTTAAAAATGCAAAAAATGCTAACTTTGGCCAGTGTTTGTGACTAAGTGGCTACTAAAAAAGGCTGAACATACCCCATTTGCAATACCTTGGGTTGTCTTCTTTTGCAAATGGTATGCCATCATGGGGCTTATTCTCATTCCTGGGCTACCATACGCTCTCAAAGGCAACCTAACCAACATGACAAATTTCAATAAAAAAAAAAAAAAGTAAAATCAAGCCTTATATTTGACCCTGTAACTTTCACAAACACTATAAAACCTCTACATGTGGGGTACTGTTATACTCAGGAGACTTCGCTGAACACAAATATTAGTGTATCAGAACAGTAAAATGTATCACAGCAATAATATCATTAGTGAAAGTGCAGTTTGTGTGTGAAAAATGCAAAAAACGTCACTTTCACTGACAATATCATCGCTGTGATATGTTTTACTGTTTTGAAACACTAATATATGTGTTCAGCGAAGTCTCCCGAGTAAAACAGTTCCCCCATGTACAGGTTTTAGGGTGTCATAGAAAGTTACAGGGTTTAACACAGTGCTAGCAAATTAAATTCTCTGGACTTTCGGCCTGGGTTGGCAGGCAGGTCCCTCAAATTGCAATCATTAAAATTACTTAATTAGGTAAAAATATTACATAAATACGCACGTAGAATTTTAATATATATACATATTTATATATTTGACGTCTACGTGTATATTTATGAAATTATTTCTGTAATTATGTATATGGACATATGTATATTTCGTATTATTATTATTATTTTTATTTATTTATTTATTTATACATAGATATATATCATTACATTCTAAGTGTATTTTGATATAAATATATATATATATTAATATAAAAATACTGTTAGAATAAAATTACATAGATATATATATATATATTTTTTTAATCATTATTAAAAATAATTTTTACTTTTTGTTATTTATTTTTATTAACATATTATTTATAATTTATAATAATACATATACAATATATATAGTTATTATATATATTGTATATGTATGTGTGTAATTTAAATTAAAAGTGTATTTTTATATTAATATACGTATATATAAATATAAAAATACACTTGTATATATACATGTATATATATATATATATATATATATATATATACACATATATTTTTTTTTTTACACTGATTGCTTTATTTTTTAACTTTATTTTTGATTTTCCACTTGCAGGGAGACTGCCTGTCAGCACAGACAGTTCCCCGGCAGGCAGATACACAGACACCTATTGCGGTCATGGGATCGAGTGATCACGTGGCCGCGGGGTCCTGATCTGCAGAGGGGAGACTGCCCGGGCAGACAGGCAGTCCCCCTGGACCAGGAGGAGAGCAGATCGCCGTCATCGGTCCCCAAGGCAAATTTTCCGATGACGGTCCTGAACCGTCATCGTCATCAAGGGGTTAAATGTAATGATTTTTTTAAAAATTATGTATATTGATTTTTTTGTTTGGCTGTGCGGCCATGTTGGGTCAGACTCTACTGTTATCTGAATTACTGTTGCTGCCGTGATTGCTCTGTGTGAAACTGTACTGTAAATGTAGCAGCTGTTGGTCAGGTAACAGCAGAATCTGATCCAATGTGGCTTGTCAGCCAAAGTTACATTTATAAAAAAAAAAAAAAAATCAATGTACATTATTTTTAAAAATCATGACACTTCATTAAATGGAATAAACTTTCAAAAACGAGAAGTTAAAATGTAACCGCAGTTTTCCATTCAAAGATACACATAAAATAAAACAAATTACAATATTTATTGTTAATTAAACAACAACAATTATTTATTTTCAAAAAAAGGTGAAAGATCACAGTGCTTCTTTTAGAACTACAAATACGAGCCTTTGAGAAGGGTATAATAATATTAAAAGAAAACGTGAAACATTTTCGTTGAAGATGGCAAAACTGCATCATTTGAGCTTTTTTCCCTACATAAATCTTTTAATCTTCACTTTTTTTTAATTACAGGCCTCAGTTTAGCCTCAGTGACTATATTTAGAAATGACCACTTTTTTTCCCATGATATTTTTTCCAGCACCCGACCAACCTGTTTTGTCACATGCAGAATCATTTTGCTGTGTAATGATCGGAAGTATGGTTTCGTCATCTGTGAAAGGATGTGTACATCAATAATAGCCGGCCAAAGCCACACCTTCCCTTGAAGCTTGAAACTACGTAAAATTGAATTTTATTTTTCCATCTTATCATATTGAAAATCATCATGTGAGGTGCCATGAGTCATCCAAATTAACTCTGTTTATTATATCATGTTTGTAGTGCAACAGAAACAACATGCACCACTCTTTAGCTTGTGACCTACTAGAATATTTCCGCCGCTCCCAGAAAGAATATCTTCTTTCCTTTTTTTTAGGCAGGGCTGAAAAGAATATAACAAAGAAATACTTGTATGTGTATATGAGAATAAAAAGAAAAAAAGAAATCTTTATTTGTATCATGGTCTTTCTTTTTTCGTACTCCTCGGTTGTGAGGTGTAGGGGAAACTAAAGAGAAGGTCCAGTAGGGTGGTATGTCAATTCAGGTGGATAGTAAAAAGAGGAATAACAATTTTCGACTCACATTTAGTAGAGCTTAATGCAAGCTCTAATATAACCAGCTTATGGTGGTCCAATCCACGCTGAAGATAATGGTCATCCATATATCAGCATGAGGGATTTGGAAAAAAGCTTTATTTGTATCATGGTCTTTCTTTTTTCGTACTCCTCGGTTGTGAGGTGTAGAGGAAACTAAAGAGAAGGTCCAGTAGGGTGGTATGTCAATTCAGGTGCATAGTAAAAAGAGGGATAACAATTTTCGACTCACATTTAGTAGAGCTTAATGCAAGCTCTAATATAACCAGCTTATGGTGGTCCAATCCACGCTGAAGATAATGGTCATCCATATATCAGCATGAGGGATATGGAAAAAAGCTACCACAAATAGATTGTTAATAGTGTAGTAGTTTAAATCAATAGTCTAGTTGTGAAAACACAGAGAAAATTTTCTCACGCATAGAAAGCTTATTACAAGTTGAAGACAACCAGCGTCTGGCAGGCTAATCCCCACATAAGATATAGATGCGATTCTGCAGCATACGATTTTGTCGTCTTCTCTATGGGTGAATAACAGATCTCATGGACCATATGTAACAAGAGTATAGGTAGGCAAAAAGACCAAAACTAACACTCGATGACTGGTAAGTCACGATATTTGACTGTATGTGTACTGCGATAATTCATTAACTCAATAATTATATAGGTAAGTCTCAGATAAATATATGGGTATCTTGAAGAAGCTATCAATGCTTTTAGTAATGAACTCAACAGGGTCCAAGATTACAAGGGTCCTCTGCAAATTTTCTTTGTGAGACGATGAGAGGTCAGTATGTGCCATGTTTAATTTTTTCCAGTTACCTGAGTGTCAGTGGTGAGAATATAGATAATTAATAGAGAAGCCACACAAAAAGGAGATAATTTCCAGGAATTAACTAAAAATCTCAGAATCGGCACTAGATTCCTTGAGGAAGGATACGCCTACAGAAGAAGTGATGCTGAGATTTCAAATATCAGAGACCTAATGGTCTATAAGGTTTTTTTAAGAAATGATTGGGAAAATATTATGATGATGAGGGGACAAACACTAAATGTTAATTTTATTCAGTGATCAAGTGAGAAGGGACCAAAAAGGAGGACCAGTAAAAAATAAATAAAACATCTATATTTATATATTTATTGCATATTTAATAGATAAAATTATTTATAAATATAGAATTGTACTGCTCTCCCTTCTTCCCCTGTATTGGATACTTCTTCTCACATGAACTGTAATATTTATATCATATATATAGCTTCTTGTACACTAATTGCAAGTTCTTGCACCATTTTGGTTCATCCAAATAATTTTAGATGAAATTCCTCTAAGCCGAAATGCCACATGGACCAACCCGAATTGCCTAAAACAGCGAAAGAAGTTTATTTTTAACCCTAAAAATCTACAAGCTCCTTGACCTAAACACCGCCCGAGCCGCTTGAGGGTAGGACATGCCCCTGACACGCAGCATCTCGCAGAAGGCCGAATAGAGCTGGCCTAGGGCCTCCAAGGGATGAGGGTACCTTAGGTTGTTCTCAGTCTTTCTCTTTGGCAGTCGTCGGGCGGCCATCTTGGGCATGCTCCGGCTGACTTGTGTTTCTGTCAGTTGTATAGAGTCTCTCACTTGCTTTTGGCTTTAGTCCACCTGTCTAATGGGGACCGGGATGTCCCTAACCGGTCCGGGGGGGAGGTAAGAGGTCTGTAGTGCTTTCTGGGGTGTCCGGTGTTGAGGAGAGCAGCTCGTCTCCCTGGCTCCAACTCTTGCAGGCCTCAAGTTGCGTTGCAGTCTATGCGCCCCCACAGGTTCAAAAAGGGTATCTCCCGATTCCCTGGTGCACTCCCGACGTGGCTGGTGCACCCTGGTGGGTCTCTGGGCAATATAGCCGCTGATTTTGCCTTGTTTTTCTCTCGCCCAACGGGAGCTCTTTCCCCACGTGTCCAGTCAGCTTGGCGGTCAGACTCCGCCCCCCCCCAACTTCCTTGATTTTTTTTAAGGTAAATTTTTTTTTTTTTTTTTTATGCTCACATGCTATGATCTTCTCCCTGTGGAGGTCAGCCTCCCCCCATAGGAAGCCCAGGCACATCTAGCCCTTTCTCTGCACAAGTTGGGAACCCCTGGGAGCCATGGAGGGTAGTCCCCCTGGCATCTGGAGCCTGTGTTCGCCAGGACTGAGCTTCCAGACCTCGATCAGACGATCATCCATCCGGTAAGACGCCCGTGCATGTGCAATGGCCGCAGCCGGATTTTCAGCATATTTGCCTTCATCCAAAATGGCGGTGCCGTGGACTTGCGGCCAATCGGCACAGAGTGGGAAATTTGAAAATGGCGGTAATTCTGCAAAATAACTAGCGTTTTCATTTCCCTTTGACATACAGTGCTCTCTAGTGCCACATACATTCTCTGCAGGTATGTATTATGCTTCAATCTATAATACATAGTGATGCTCAGTTTTGTTGCATTAAGTTCAACTGTAACAACCTTTTTTATATAGCCCTTTTACTATGATGGATCCAACATCTTCATCTGCTAATTCGGCAAGATCTGCAATAGGTGAGCATTAAATTTTTTTACTATTTCTCACGAGTGCATGGAGGGTACAGTCATATGACTTCTGTGTTTTACAGCCCTCAAGACCGGTCTGGCCCTAGATCTCCATCTAAGAGGAGGGATAAACCGGTGGCCTGCACTGGATGTGGGGCAAGTCCTTTGGATAACTGCAGGCTATGCCGCAAGTGCTTATCTATGGTTGCAGGAGAGTCAGAAAATCGCAGGTCACCTCAAGCTTCTACGACTTCAGCTCAGGACATAGCTTATTGGATTAAGCGAGCTGTGGCGGAAGGGATTTCAGAATCCAGTAGAGGCAAAAGACCCAGATGTGAGAGCTTTGGCCGAGAATCCGACTTATCTGAAAAGGACTTCAGACACACCGCTGGTTCCTTAGAATTGGAACTCATCTCTTCTAGTGAGTAAGAGTTTATGGAACATCCTTGCTCGTTAAACGCTAAGGCTATGGAGCATCTGATCATGGCAGTTAGAAAAACTTTGGATTTGCCAGAAGTCAAAGAAGTTTCAACTTCAGATAGGCATTTCGAAGACCTCCACAAGAGGAGACCATCCTTTCCGGTGCACAGATCCATTAAGGAGCTGATACGCTCAGAGTGGAATACTCCTGGAAAAAGGATTACAAGTCAGGGCAGACAGTCCAAATTGTACTCTATTAAGGAGGAGGATTCAAGAATGTGGACCTTGGTCCCAAAGATTGATGCTCCGATTATTAAAGTGGCAAAAATATCAACTCTGCCTATTGATAGTAATGCTTTACTCAAAGAACCCATGGATAAAATAATTGATGCAGGTCTTCATGACAGCAGGCTTGGGATGTCATCCAGCCGTCTCTATCTCTGCTTTGTCCAGAGCATTATGTTCATGGATCCTTGATTTGGATGAGTATATAGAGAGAGAGGCGTAAGTAGACGTCACATGGCGGACTCCTTGAAGGAGATTAAACTAGCCAGTGACTGGCTGTTGGAATCCTCCACCGATCTCATCAGGATTTTTTCCAAGGTCATGGCACACTCCGTTACTGCTAGAAGGGTTCTGTGGTTGAGATCCTGGGGAGCTGACCTCTCTTGCAAGAATAATTTATGCACGCTACCATTTTTGGGTGAGGTGCTTTTTGGCAGACCGCTTGAAGAAGCTATTAAGAAGGTAGCTGAGGTCAAGCAAATCATGCTTCCACAAGACAGGTGTCCGAAGAGACAACAACAGGACCATCGTCCTTACAGGATTCAAGGAGGCTACAGAGATAGCAAAACCTATCGACCCGGCAGAGAGTACACTCGGCTCTCCAATTGGAAAAGTGGTCAAACCTCAAAATCTTCCAGACCCAAGGCTCAAAATTCTTCCTTTTGCCCCACCAGACAGTTCTGAAGGTGGCTTATGCCAGGTCCCTCATGTCGGAGCACGTCTTTCGTTCTTCCGGAGGACCTGGAGAGTGATTCCAGATGCTTGGGTGAATTCCATAATCACTGCAGGTTATTCTCTAGAGTTTGAAGATTCTTCCCCTCCACCAAGATTTATCAGAACAAGACTCCCTGTCGACAGACAAAAGAGAGACATCTTGACTCATTATATAGACAATCTATTACTGGAAAAGGTCATTGTTCCTGTACCTGTGAGAGAGAGGTTCCAAGGTTTTTATTCTCCCCTGTTCTTGTTAAAGAAGCCAGGAGGAAAGTGGAGACCTATCCCTAGACCTACACCAGCTCTATCTCTCCTTGAGGGTGAAAAAGTTTTGCATGGAATCTGTCCGTTCTATCATCCCAGTGATACACCACAGGTACTGGTTAATCTCAATAGGTCTAAGAGATGCCTACTTCCATGTTCCTATCATGGCCAGGCATCAGAAGTTTCTACGATTCTGTTTAAAAAAGGAGCACTTCCAGTTTCAGGCTCTTCCCTTTGGGATAAGTACAGCCCCGAGGACTTTCTCGAAGATACTGGTCACGGTGATTGCTCTCCTGAGAAGGAAAGATGTTGCCATTTATCACTACCTCGACGACATCTTGGTAGTGGCCTCAGACTTCAAGATCATGCTTCGACACAGACATCTGATCCTCGAGACTCTATCACAGTTTGGATGGCTCATCAACCAAGAGAAGAGTCATCTACAACCGACAAGGGAGCTGGTGTTCTTAGGAGCAAGCTTCAATACCCTTATTGCCATGGTATCTCTCGTTCAAGAAAGGAAGATGGTCCTGCAGAATCGTATTCAAAACTTTATTCGAAAGACTTCTGCTTCCGCAAGGGAGTTTATGAAGCTCCTAGGTACCTTGACCTCTACTATAGACCTGGTCAGATGGGCGCAATGGAATCTGCGTCCACTTCAACAGTATCTCCTGAGAAACTTCAGAACCAGCTCAGAGGACTGGGATAGACAGATCCACATTTCTCTTGATCTGAAAAGGAAGCTTCTTTGGTGGCTGAAAGGGGAAAACATTTCCAGAGGTTTTCCTTTGAAGGAAATCGACTGGGTAGTCATCACGACAGATGCCAGTCAGTACGGATGGGGAGCACATCTGGGAAAAATTTTCTTCAAAGCAGAATGGCCTCCGAGGGCTCGGAACTTGCCTACGAATATAAGGGAGCTGAGAGCGACATTTCTGGCTCTTCTCCACTTCCAGCACCAGATCAAGGGTACCTGGGTAAAATTGAGAGTGGACAACAAGGCAGCTGCCGCCTATATCAACCATAAAGGGGGCACCAGGAGTGTCTCACTGATGAAAGAGGTGACAGCAATCATGACCTGAGCACAAATGCTAGTGCGGTCTATCTTCCAGGAAAGGAGAATGTTTTGGCGGACTTCCTCAGCAGACACCAGGTGGAAGCCACAGAATAGCATCTTTCAAGACTGGTGTTTCAGCAATTGGTCCAGAGGTGGGGTCTTCCCCAAGTGGATCTCATGGTGACTGCACAGAACGCTCAAGTTCCTTGTTTTG
This sequence comes from Pelobates cultripes, assembly GCA_933207985.1. Lineage (NCBI taxonomy): Eukaryota > Metazoa > Chordata > Amphibia > Anura > Pelobatidae > Pelobates > Pelobates cultripes. The sequence goes on along the minus strand of OW240919.1, from coordinate 12,615,744 downwards.
TATCAAGGAGATTCCATCCGAAGGCACTGGATCAAGATGCTCTGTCAATTAAATGGTCCTTTCATCTTGTGTATGTCCTCTCATTCATGCTGTTCTGAGGAAGATTTCCAGAGAACATTGGAAAGTGATTGCAGTAATCCCCTTCTGGCCAAGATGTCCTTGGTTTCCACTTCTGAAGAGGTTGGCGATGGGGGAACCTTGGGAGATTCCAGTCTATGAGGATCTACTGACACAAGGCCCTGTGGTTCATCCAGAACCTCACAAGCGTAGGCTTCATGCATGGCTTCTGAAAGGCAATCCCTAATGGAACAGGGCTTATTGGACCAGGTGGTCTCTACCCTTTTATGTTCCAGAAAAATCTACCACAAAATTTGAGAAACCTTTGTTTTATGGATGAATTCATCTGTGCAGGACGTGAGTAATCCTACCATCTCTCAAGTCCTGGGTTTCCTGCAAGCTGGCCTGGAGAAGAGTCTTAAGCTTAATACCCTTAAAGTGCACTGCTCAGCTATCTCTGCTCTTTCTGGTATTCGATGGGCCCATCAACCTATGGTGGTTAATTTTTTCAAGGCCGTATTACGTTTGCCTCTGGTGCTAGAGGCTCTAACGGATCCTCCCTTTGAACCTATGGGTGACATACATATGCAGATCCTTTCTCAGAAGACTCTATTGTTACTGGCTCTAGTCTCTGCCAGAAGAATGTCTGACATCAGGTCTTTATCTGCCGAGGAACCTTACACTTCCTTCTTCGATGATAGGGTCGTTCTCCGCCCGAGACCTGAATTTCTTCTGAAGGTAGTTACATCTTTCCATCTCAATCAGGAAATTGTCTTGCCTGCCTATTTTCAGCATCCATCTACCCCTGAAGAGTCAAGGTCACATGCTGGATCATGCTGGATCTTCAGAGATGTTTGTCGATGTATATCGAGTGCTCTGCTGCTTGGAGGAAATCCTCTCAATTGTTTGTTATATCTTGGGGTTCTCGCAAAGGGGAAGCTGCTTCAGTCTCCACTCTTCGTTCCTGGACAGTTTCTGCTATTTCCAGGGCTTATAAAGCAAGGGATGTTCCTTTTCCCAAAGACATCAGAGCTCATTCCACAAGGTCCATTGCTACTTCATGGGCTGCAGAGTCAGGAGTTCCTGCAGAGAGCATCTGTAAGGCTGCAAATTGGTCGGCTCTAAAGACCTTTGTGAAACACTACAAAGTAGATGTGGCGTCTCGCTCGTATTCGGAGTTTGGCCTGTCTGTCCTAAACTCCTTTAATCCACATAGCTGATTTATATATTAAACTATTTTTGTAGCATTTATTTGCCTCCCTGTGTTATTATTGCTGGGGGAATCCCATATATTGAATGCTGCCATGATTAGCCAGGAATACGGAAAATGTATTCATATGGTAATTTTCTTTTCCTGGCTATCATTCATGGCAGCATTTTCCCACCCTCTCTTGGATTTTCTTCTTGTTACTTGACTGAGGTGTGATGGCAAATGGGGTTCCTATTATACCAGGGGAAGGTATGCTTAATTGTTTGAATAATAGTAGGCAAGAAAATCCTACACGTACTAGGAGATCTCTTACGGGATGATATAAATTAAAGAACTCTATCATATAATGTCAAAACCACTTGAAATGTATGAATTACTGAAATAGTAAAATGTGCAAAAAATGTCTTAGAATATACAGAACTAAGAATATAAAAAACTGGTAGTAATATACATAAATGCACTAGGTGGCAACCTTGCATAAAAGAATCTGGTGTAAAGAGGGTCTTCTACTAAACAGCAAAAAACTCTGAATATACAAAGTGGGAAAAAGCTTCAATAAAAGTGTAGAAATATATAAAAGTAGATGGTCCAAATCGGCTTGATAATCCAATAAAATCCAAAGCAATGAAAAAAAAGAAAAAAAATATATAGAATAATGTCCAGTAAAGTCTATGATAAGCAATGTTCTTTTAGTGCAACAGTACCAATATCACATCCTACACATTGTGCTTCTGCTCAATAAAATAACAGTAGCAATAAAGTGTCAAGTTGTGATTATAATGTAACCAATGCTGGTATATATCAGTAAAATCTCGGAGAGCGGCAACAAACTAACAGTTACTAATATACCACCAATACAGGTTTATAGTAATACGATCTCTAGATAATCAGTAATGTTAGTAAAAAAAGTCCAAAATATTTATATTAAAAATTCTTATTTATTGAAAATAAAATTAAAATTACAACGCACTCACAGAATAGAGGTGTAGTGTCCGAGCAAATGAGTCCTTATTTGGTAAGAAAATCGGGTGATGGTCAGCAATCTGAGGGAGAGCTTTCTCCGGCCGGTGAAATGATCTTGCTGCGTTAGGAAAGGTGAAACACCTCTCGCGTGCGTTCCACTCAGTGCGTCCGATTTCCATTCCACGAGAAACGATATCTAACAGACCTTCATGCAAGTGGGTTTAGATTTCTCAGCATGATAAAGATTACTTACTAGTACAACTAGAAAATTTGAAAATTGGCCAACATGGTTAGTGTCCAGTTCAGGATGCTTAATTGTTTAATTGATTGTGTTTCCTGTCCTGAGGGTTAGAGGGAGGAGCTATACCCATATGTTAAATGCTGGCATGAATAATAGCCAGGAAAATAAAATTACGGTAAGTACGAATACATTTTCCGTAATCTTGACATTATATTATTTTTATTATACTATATATGTAATAAAATACTCAGTTTGATGCTGGTATATGTAAGAAAATACCCGGTTGAATTTTCTTTGGTTTATAGTTTACAGTTAATCGTAATGTCCTTAAAGATGGTCAGTTCCTTTTCCAAATTCAAAGTGTGCAGCAGAGATAGCATAATTAATACATTAGAGTTTATTTTTTTTATACTATATAGACGGCAGGACTTTTCCTTCCCATTTTTTCCTACACGTCCATTATTTAGTGCTCCGATAATCTTGTGTTTTTTTTTTTCAATGTTCAAAATTCCATTAAGTAGTTAAAAACAAAATAGCTAAAATAAACTGATTATCAGAAAAAAAAATGCAATTTTACCAAAAGATTCAACAGTACTAGAACATTGGGAAATATGAAAAGAAAGCAGTGACTAATGGAATTTACATCTTTACTTTATCAGATATTTTTGTTGAACTGGTTGAATAAAACAGCAGGTACGTCAAGTTAGAAGAAAAAGTATCATCACGAGGTGAGAAGAAATTTGTTGTTCTGCTGTAACTATAAGCTGAAAATCAGCATGTTTAACTGGTTCGGTAGAATCTGTTAACAGAGTCTGCACCACAATCTCCACGATCACTAATTTCAAGTAATGATTGCAAATCGTCAGTTTACTATTTGACGCACAGTGCTCCCAGATACCACAGGGGCAGCTTATAGCTCACAGTGATTGGGCATTATTTCCCATGTACATACTATAAAACCTTTCAAAAATTTCAAAGATACTTTGTGAGAAAATTTTCAGAGAATACAGGCAACCCCAGAAAATCCAATCTACGTTGGGCGTAGGACCTGCCAAGATAATCCTTCGATATCTGCCCAAAACATAATGAGTTCCCTAAACTTGGAAAGAAACTCTATCTCAGTTAAAATGACCTAACCGAGTCTCAATGTGGCTGCACCAGTAAACCAAACTTTGACACCTGGCAGGTCTCTAACCCACCTCAAACTCTACAACTTATGCAGCAGCTGTAAGGTCAACACAGTCAGTCTCTCGGTTGACTGATGGTTAAGATCATTTGAAGAAGTGAATTGAATTGAAGAATGTGACAAATTCTTTAATGTATTTAGTTTAGTGGTATTGAACACGCAAGAAACAGGACAGGCAAGTCAGACTTGTTTTGTATGTGCTGTATCGCTCTCAGGATTAATATAATATACTTTGGCCAGGAGTCATATAGATATCAATACTGCCCAATCAGTAACCTTCCTGAAGTCTCATTAAATGAAATCCATTTATTTTATTTTAAAAAGCGAGAGGTGATCACTGACTGGATGGATTACACACTTTGAGATTGACAGAGACTCATCAGGAGTTAAAAAGCTATGAAAAATGCATGCCATACCTCGAAAACAGAATATGCATTTTAAAAATAACTTTTGTAGCTATTTCATGCTTCGAGTAATGTCTGCAATAGGCCTGCAGTAAAAAAAAATGAAATGCTGTCCGTAATCTTACCCCTATGTTAGTTGCATTACACAAAAACACAACATTTTAAAAGGAGTCTCCTCAATCCCTAGATGACTCAAGCCCATCTAACCCTAATCCCTCCTGTCCCAAACCTTAAAAGGACACTCTGAACCTCTAAAACACTTTAGCTTTCTGAAATACTTTGTGTGAAGAGTTTTGTTTTTATTTTTATGTGCAGATTTAAATGGATATTGATACTTTTATAAATTAACCTTGTAACACCCCTCTAGCTGTCAATCAAACAACTAGTCCTGTTACTTCCTGGTTTGGTTAGCTCAGTGAAGATAAACTCATGAGGCAGCAATTGCCCAGGGTAAGTGTCAGGCTAAGTGTTCTTATACATAACCATAATTCCATCATTTAAAATCGTTCTGTCTTTGTACAGATCTGTAATGTCACCACTAGGTTATTGCATTGTGCAATTCGTTTCGGTCCGAATATAAATTTTGAAATTTTTTGGCAATTTGGATATTCGGATGCTTCCGAATGTCTGAATTGCCGAATTTATGAAGTGCCAAACTGAACCGAATTGCCAAAGTCCTGAATTGCCAAAGTCCCGAATTTCGGAAGTGCCGAACTGAACTGAATTGCCGAAGTGTAGAATTTTGGAAGTGCTGAAGTGCTTTGGATTTCTGAAAAGTGGTAAAACAGGAGAGGGAGGGAAAATTAACGGAATTATGACAGAAATCTACCCCTAACCCTACCTCTAAACCTACCCCTAACCCTACCCCCTAACCCTAAACTAACCTTTACTAGGGTTAGGGGAAGGGTAAGTTTAGGTATAGGGTTAGGGGTAGGGTTAGGGAATTGACAAAGTCCTGAAGTCCCGGATTTTCAGAAGTGCCGAACCGAACCGAAATGCCGAAGTGCTGAATTGGCGAAGTGCTGAATTGCCGTATATTTTGCCCATGCACATCCCTATTTTTTGACTAAAGTGCCAAAGACTTAGACATATTTTTGAGTTCAGCTACTTTGGCCGAAATTTTAAATTCCTTTTGAATTCTCACTTTAGTGAAAACTTCTCTGCCCCATCATTTTATTCCTTTGAAGTTACCACTGTCCACCTATTTAAACCCACTTCTCTAAGAATTGATATCATCTATCACCTCCCCTCACCAGGTCATCCTAGGCTATTTATTGAAAACTTTTCTTCCTGACTACCCCACTTTCTCTCCTCTAGCACTCCTTCCCTTTTATTTGGGGATTTTAACATCCCAATCAACAACTCCTCCTTTAGCATAGCACAATTGCCTAATTTAGCATACTCCATACCCAAATTACACCACAATCAGCTCATCAATCTTGCAGGAACCTACACTGTCTTGACCTCCACCAATTCTCCACAACACTCCAAACTCTCCTCTTCCCCATCTCAAACCTCACCTGCCCTAACTCTGCAGTCTCATTCTACAACTCCACCCTCTCCTCTCAACTAGACATCATGGCACCTCCTACATTTAAACACAGTAAGTACTCCCAATTACAACCTTGGCACACCAAGCTGACTCAATACCTCCAAAAATGTTCCAGAACTGCTGAACAGCTACTGACTTCCTCCACTATAAATTTATGCTGCGTTCCTACAGCTTGGCTCTTTCCTCTGCAAAAATAAACCTTTTCAATACCACCATAACCATGATCTCCTGCAAACCCAAATTATTTCACACATTTAACTCTCTTCTTCGCCCTGTTGCTCACCCTTCTTTTACCACGTTGTCCGCCACAAACCTTCCAACTCACTTCACTAAGGAGATTTCCATACTCAGAGAAGAGATCTCTCATAGCTCTCCATCCCCTACCAATACTCCCCCCCCCCAACCCACTCCCTCCACTGTCCTAAGCTCATTTGCATCCACTACTGCAGTAGAGGTTTCTGCTCTTCTAAGGTCCTCCCGCCCCACCAACTGTTCCCTGGATCCTTTTCCCTCATATGCCATCTGCACTCTGTCTCCCTCTCTTGCTCTGCCTTTTGCTAAAATTCTCAATCTTTCCCTTTCCTTTGGCATATTTCGTCTATCTTTAATACAGGATACCATAACCCTGATTCTGGAAAAGCCAAACCTTGACCCTAATTCCCTGCCCAACTATCTCGCTACTGCCGTTTGCCTCCAAGATCCTTGAGAGAGTTGTGTATGTGAGATTGACAGCCTTACTCGAGTCCACCTTTTTGCTTGACCCACTACAGTCTGGATTCCACACTCGTCACTCTGTTGAAACAGCTGTCACCAAAGTATTCAATGATCTAATCACTGTTAAATCTCATGACCACTATTCTATGCTAATTTTCCTTGACCTTTCTGCTGTTTTTGACACAGTTGATCATCAACAGCTACTTATCATCCTCTGTAATCTCGGTCTGCAAGATATTGCTCTCTTCTGGTGCTCCTCCTACCTCTCCCAGTGATCTTTCAGTGTTTCTTTCTCTGGATCTGCCTTTTCTCCCCAATCCCTCTCTGTTAGTGTCCCCCAAGGTTCTGTCTGTCATCACTACTGTTCTCGATTTATACTGCCGCCCTTGGTAAACTCATCAGCTCCATTGGCTTCAATTATCATTTATATGCAGATGATACACAACTCTATCTGTCCTCTCCTGATCTCTATCATCGGCCATCTTGACTCGTGTCTCTGACTGCCTCTCCGCGATTTCCAACTGGATGGCTGCTCACTTCCTTAAACTCAACCTGTCCAAAATAGAACTTGTGGTCTATCCTCCCTCGAGTGTTGCTACTCCCGTGTCTGTTTCCCTCCAAGTCAATGGTGTTAGCTTGCAGGCTCGCTGCCTAAGACTTCTCTTTGACTCTGACCTCTCCTTCAGCCCTCATGTCCAGTCAATTGCCAAATCCTGGCGCGTCTATCTTAAAAACTAGAACAGTGCAAACTAAGACTGCAATTAACCTTTATACGATTTTGAGTTTGATTTCAGCGCTCTGTGCTTGTTGAACATCAACATTTTATCATTTACATGTTAATCACAGTGAATTGAAAACCTGATTAAGGCCAGATTGATATTGTTGGATAAGCTTTTAAAATGAGTTTATATTTTTGGAATGATCTTTTAAAATTATTTTGTATTGTTTGCAATATTTCGATTTTTTTCTGTGTTGATTTCTTTTTATATATAATTATTTTTTAATAAATAATATTCAGAATATTTAAAAAAAAAAATTTAAGTTTGTCCAAATTATTAAATCATTTGAAAAGCTTATCCACAAAAATGAAATCAAGCAGACGTTAGAGAAAAAAAAAAAATCTTGAATCCACCTTTATTTCCATTTTAAATATTCTGGCCAACAATTTGCAACTGTTATTGTTAGTTTGTGTTTTAATGATTGAACTCTCGAGCATTTAGCACAGACATTTGTATACTTACCAGGGCTTTTTAAAAAAACATATATAGTAAAAAAATATATATATTTAAGCAGAAAACATATTTAGCTTTTGCTAGATCTAAAATATTCCTAAATATAGCTTCTTAGCTATTTATCAAAATCTGTCAAAATCAGGACAATGTAGTATAATTAATTCAACATTCCACAAACATTAACATATGACAAAGGTTCCATTTAAAGCAATTTATCAAATTTTCAATACTTTCTAAGATATGTAATATGTCACACATGATTGGGGCTATAAAAATGATTAATTGGAGTTTTTCTAACAATTAATACAAATGAAAATGTAATTAAGAGACATTTTAATATTGAAGCGACCTTCAGCTCTGCCAAAAGAAGTCTTAGAAGTCAAAAGGTGGAAAGTGCAGTCAATATAAATAAATATGCACACCGTGTGTATACCTACTGCACTTACTGTACCTCCCTCTACTGTAATGTAACCTGTAAAGTGCTGAGTACACCTGTTAGCGCTATATAAATAAAATATACATACACTCTATACCTACTGCACTTACTGTACCTCCCTCTACTGTAATGTAACCTGTAAAGTGCTGAGTGCACCTGTTAGCGCAATATAAATAGAATATACATACACTGTATACCTACTGCACTTACTGTACCTCCCTCTACTGTAATGTAACCTGTAAAGTGCTGAGTACACCTGTTAGCGCTATATAAATAAAATATACATACACTCTATACCTACTGCACTTACTGTACCTCCCTCTACTGTAATGTAACCTGTAAAGTGCTGAGTATACCTGTTAGTGCTATATAAACAGAATATACATACACTGTATACCTACTGCACTTACTGTACCTCCCTCTACTGTAATGTAACCTGTAAAGTGCTGAGTACACCTGTTAGTGCTATATAAATACAATATACATACATTGTATACCTACTGCACTTACTGTACCTCCCTCTACTGTAATGTAACCTATAAAGTGCTGAGTACACCTGTTAGTGCTATATAAATAAAATATACATACATTGTATACCTACTGCACTTACTGTACCTCCCTCTACTGTAATGTAACCTGTAAAGTGCTGAGTACACCTGTTAGCGCTATATAAATATAATATACATACACTGTATACCTACTGCACTTACTGTACCTCCCTCTACTGTAATGTAACCTGTAACGTGCTGAGTGCACCTGTTAGCGCTATATAAATAAAATATACATACACTGTATACCCACTGCACTTACTGTACCTCCCTCTACTGTAATGTAACCTGTAAAGTGCTGAGTACACCTGTTAGCGCTATATAAATACAATATACATACACTGTATACCTACTGCACTTACTGTACCTCCCTCTACTGTAATGTAACCTGTAAAGTGCTGAGTACACCTGTTAGCGCTATATAAATAAAATATACATACACTGTATACCTACTGCACTTACTGTACCTCCCCCTACTGTAATGTAACCTGTAAAGTGCTGAGTACACCTGTTAGCGCTATATAAATATAATATACATACACTGTATACCTACTGCACTTTCTGTACCTCCCTCTACTGTAATGTAAACTGTAAAGTGCTGAGTACACCTGTTATCGCTATATAAATAAAATATACATACACTGTATACCTACTGCACTTACCGTACCTCCCTCTACTGTAATGTAACCTGTAAAGTGCTGAGTACACCTGTTAGCGCTATATAAATAAAATATACATACACTGTATACCTACTGCACTTACTGTACCTCCCTCTACTATAATGTAACCTGTAAAGTGCTGAGTACACCTGTTAGCGCTATATAAATACAATATACATACACGGTATACCTACTGCAGTTACTGTACCTCCCTCTACTGTAATGTAACCTGTAAAGTGCTGAGTACACCTGTTAGCGCTGTATAAATAAAATATACATACACTGTATACCTACTGCACTTACTGTACCTCCCTCTACTGTAATGTAACCTGTAAAGTGCTGAGTACACCTGTTAGCGCTATATAAATATAATATACATACACTGTATACCTACTGCACTTACTGTACCTCGCTCTACTATAATGTAACCTGTAAAGTGCTTTGAGTACCTGTTGGCGTATATAAATACAATATACATACACGGTATACCTACTGCAGTTACTGTGCCTCCCTCTACTGTAGCAACCTGTAAAGTGCTGAGTACCTGTTAGCTGTATAAATAAAATATACATACACTGTATACCTGCACAACGCCTGTACCTCCCTCTGCTGTAATGTATTATATAAAGTCCTGCTGAGTACACCTGTTAGCTGTATAAATAAAATATACATACGCAGCCTTCTGTACTTACTGTACCTCCCTCTACTGTAATGTAACCTGTAAAAGTGCTGAGTACACCTGTAGCTGTATAAATAAAGTATACATACACTGTATACCTACTGTACTTACTGTACCTCCCTCTACTGTAATGTAACCTGTAAAGTGCTGAGTACACCTGTTAGCGCTGTATAAATAAAATATACATACACTGTATACCTACTGTACTTACTGTACCTCCCACTACTGTAACGTAACTTGTAAAGTGCTGAGTACACCTGTTAGCGCTATATAAACAAAGTATACATACACTGTATGCCTACTGTACTTACTGTACCTCCCTCTACTGTTACGTAACCTGTAAAGTGCTGAGTACACCTGTTAGCGCTATATAAATAAAGTATACATACACTGTATACCTACTGTACTTACTGTACCTCCCTCTACTGTAACGTAACCTGTAAAGTGCTGAGTACACCTGTTAGCGCTATATAAATAAAATATACATACACTGTATACCTACTGCACTTACTGTGCCTCCCTCTACTGTAATGTACCATGTAAAGTGCTGAGTACACCTGTTAGCGTTATATAAATAAAATATACATACACTGTATACCTACTACACTTACTGTGCCTCCCTCTCCTGTAATGTAACCTGTAAAGTACTGAGTACACCTGTTAGCGCTATATAAATAAAATATACATACACTGTATACCTACTGCACTTACTGTGCCTCCCTCTACTGTAATGTAACATGTAAAGTGCTGAGTACACCTGTTAGCGCTATATAAATAAAATATACATACACTGTATACCTACTGCACTGTACCTCCCTCTACTGTAATGTAACCTGTAAAGTGCTGAGTACACCTGTTGGCGCTATATAAATATAATATACATACACTGTATACCTACTGCACTTACTGTGCCTCCCTCTACTGTAATGTAACATGTAAAGTGCTGAGTACACCTGTTAGCGCTATATAAATAAAATATACATACACTGTATACCTACTGAACTTACTGTACCTCCCTCTACTGTAATGTAACATGTAAAGTGCTGAGTACACCTGTTAGCGCTATACAAATATAATATACATACACTGTATACCTACTGCACTTACTGTACCTCCCTCTACTGTAATGTAACCTGTAAAGTGACGAGTACACCTGTTAGCGCTATATAAAATATACATACACTGTATACCTACTGCACTTACTGTACCTCCCTCTAATGTAACATGTAAAGTACTGAGTACACCTGTTAGCTCTATATAAATAAAATATACATACACTGTATACCTACTGCACTTACTGTACCTCCCTCTACTGTAATGTAACCTGTAAAGTGCTGAGTACACCTGTTAGCGCTATATAAATAAAGTATACATACACTGTATACCTACTGCACTTACTGTACCTCCCTCTACTGTAATGTAACCTGTAAAGTGCTGAGTACACCTGTTAGCGCTATATAAATAAAATATACATACACTGTATACCTACTGCACTTACTGTACCTCCCTCTACTGTAATGTAACATGTAAAGTGCTGAGTACACCTGTTAGCGTTATATAAATAAAATATACATACACTGTATACCTACTGCACTTACTGTGCCTCCCTCTCCTGTAATGTAACCTGTAAAGTACTGAGTACACCTGTTAGCGCTATATAAATAAAATATACATACACTGTATACCTACTGCACTTACTGTACCTCCCTCTACTCTAATGTAACATGTAAAGTACTGAGTACACCTGTTAGTGCTATATAAATAAAATATACATACACTGTATACTTACAGCACTTAATGTACCTCCCTCTACTGTAATGTAACATGTAAAGTACTGAGTACACCTGTTAGCGCTATATAAATATAATATACATACACTGTATACCTACTGCACTTACTGTACCTCCCTCTACTGTAATGTAACCTGTAAAGTGCTGAGTACACCTATTAGCGCTATATAAATAAAATATACATACACTGTATACCTACTGCACTTACTGTACCTCCCTCTACTGTAATGTAACCTGTAAAGTGCTGAGTACACCTGTTAGCGCTATATAAATAAAATATACACGCACTGTATACCTACTGCACTTACTGTACCTCCCTCTACTGTAATGTAACCTGTAAAGTGCTGAGTACACCTGTTAGCGCTATATGAATACAATATACATACACTGTA
>OW240919.1:12589139-12603581 GCA_933207985.1 Pelobates cultripes | reverse complement strand
CTTCCTAAGTGGACAGTTTGATTTCACAGAAGTGTGATTGACTTGGAGTTACATTGTGTTGTTTAAGTGTTCCCTTTATTTTTTTTGAGCAGTGTAGTTTGGACTTTGATTGGGCCATTGCAACCGTGATTCTTTTATTTTTCAGCCATTCTGTTGTAGATTTGCTTGTGTGCTAGGGTCATAGTCCTGCTGCATGATCAAATTTTGGCCAAACTTTAGCTGTCAGAGAGATGGCCTCACATTTGACTCTTGAATACTTTGGAATACAGGGGAGTTCAAGGTCAACTCAATGAATGCAAGGTTCTCAGGTCCTGTGACTGCAAAACAAGCCCAAATAATCATCCTCCACCACCATATGAAGTGTTGGGGGGGGGGAGGGCAAATGTTGTTTTGGCCAATCAGCTCTTCTTCATAGAGATGCATTGAACAAATGCATCTCCATAAGGAGAACAGTGGATTGTCTAAAATAGGCAAGGAGGCGGGATGAAGGCAGGGCCAAATGCAGTTTTGGCCAATCAGTACTTCTTCATAGAGATGCATTGAATCAATGCATCTCTATGAGGAAAATTTAGCGTCCCCATGCAGAGCGTAGAGATGCTGAATGGTAGTGCTGCCTATTGTGCAGCACTGCCCCAGGAAGCATTTCCAGTGGCCATCTGAGCAGTGGTGTATTCTGCTTTTGTGCTGCCCTAGGCACGACAAAGCTCGGGCACCCCCCTCCAAATTTTTCTTCCTGACATACACACACCCTCGCTGATGCATGCACTGACATACGCTCACTTACAGATACACAGTCATTGTCACACACACTGTTTAACCAACACACACTTTCACTAAAACATACACATTCACAGACATACACACTAGCCCATTCACAGTTACATTCACTCACAGTTACACACACTCACATTCACCGACAGACACACATATACAATAACTGACAAACATGCATTCACCCACAGACATATACACACTCACTGACAGATGAACACTTACTCAGTGTCAGACACACACACACTGAGACACACATATATTCAATGACAGATACACACTGACATACACACATACACACATACACACTCACTGACAAACATTTATACACTCTCACTAATAAACACACATACACACTCACTGAGTGTCAGACACACACATTCACTGACAGACATACACTCTCAGTGACAGACACACATACACACACTGACAGACACGATGAAACATGCATATATACACTGACAGACACACACTCTCAGTGACTGATACAAACAAACTAACAGACACACATACAGAGTCACTGACAAACACATATACACTCTCACTAATAAACACACATATACACTCACTGACAGACATATATACACTCAGTGTCAGACACACACATTCACTGACAGACACACACTCACAGACATATACATTCACTGACAGGCACGCATACACACACTGACAGACACGTTGAAACATGCATCCATACACTGACAGACACGCATACATACACTGACACATGCATACACACACTGACAGATACACATACTGACAAACACATATACACTGTCAGTAACAGACACACACTCTCACTAACAGACACACTAACACTCACTCACACACTCAAATACACTCACAATTTTTTTTACTCACATTACTTTTGGTGCTAGAGTGTATTCTTCCCTGGCATCTTTTTCCCATGACTGTATATGCGAGTTATATGTATTGGAAATATATATGTAAATAAATATATAAATAAAATTAACACAATAAAATGTACCTGTAATTCAGCACAGATACAGTCTTCTTATTACAGCCAATCCTCCTGTGATGTTTCAAGGAAGGGGGCAAAATATTACAGCTAATTCTTTAGAACAGCTGCAATAAAACCATTAGTCTTGGTACATGCAGTGTCTTTTTAAATCTGCACTTATAGCAGTGTCTACACCAGTTACTGAATCAAGCTAAATGTCATGCTTTTTGAAGGTGTTTCATTGTATTTATTGTTATCTGTTCTTTGCTCAATAACAAACATAAACAAAACAACCGTTTTTTTCGACCTTCACTTTAGGCCAATGCTAGTCAATAGATATCTACCAGACAGAGAACTTTACAAGCTCATAATAATTTCATTGTTTGTTTTGTATGTTGTTTCTGTCTTCGCAGATTCCTGGAAGCAAAGACAAAAGGTGAAATGTTTACGGAGACGACAGCCATGAACTCAAATAAATAATACACAAATACATAAAGAACAATACATACAGGTGTGATAGGGTTACTCCAAGCATCATGAACAATGCTGGAGTGATTATGATGTTGGGAGTACCTGGTAATGGAACAAACTGTTTTACGTTTGCCCTCTTACCTCGGTCCCTCCAGGCACTGAGCCTCCTCTAATGGCTGATGATGAGCATTTGGCTTCTGCAGAGCTCTTTGTTCCCATACGGTCTAATAAGGTTCTAAGGATGCTACTGGAGGTTGAGTTACACCAATATAAAATGCCGAAACACTGCACATACAACTCCAAAAACTATGACCACTTCAAAACAGTGAAGAGATTATGATGCTTGGAATGTCCCTTTAACCCCTTAAGGACACATGACATGTGTGACATGTCATGGTTCCCTTTTATTCCAGAAGTTTGGTCCTTAAGGGGTTAATCATTATCAGCAGAACAACCATCATCTTCTCTGAAGGTATAACTCCTCCTTTCATAGAGATCTACTTTTATTGTCAGAGATCTACTGGCCTAGATTGCAAACTTGCTTGAGTGGCTTTTCTAAACCCTTCTGCCACAGCTTGCTTGATGGGGGGGCATGGAGCCTCCAGATTCAGCCACAGGAGGACCGGACACCAATTTGATACAGAAAATACACATTTTTATTCCCTTCTGGCCCCTTTAAAAAACCAACAAATGTATAGATTCGGTCATGAAAGCATTTGCTACCATGGAAATGAGGCCAACCTGGAAGAACCTTTGGCGAGGCGCCGTACACTGCAGCTTGCAGGAGTAGAGTGGTTAAATTTCTCCCAGGATAAAGAACTACCAAAGTTCCAGTTTTGTCAAAAAATTCCCATTCTGTGAAGTTTTATAGAGAAGCATTGAGGACACATGGCTCATTCCATGTCGAAGTAATATAAAACAAGCATGGAAAAGTCAGTATCTAATCAGTGACATTTCTCAGAAAGTTAACTTTTTTTATTTACAAGGTTGAAACAGATGAAGACGAAAGAGACCACCTTGATACATAGATTGACCTCTAACTAACTAGCTGACTATCAGTACTCAAAGCTCCCTGTGCACAGCCTCAGTTCTCCTCAAAGCAGAGGATTCTGAAAGTTGCATTTCACTTATCAACTTTCTTCTTATGAACACTGGTAAAAATGCATCTCACATTTGCTGAGCATTTTTCCTGATGATGAACATTTCTGTTATTGGATGGAGGGAGCGGTACGCACATACAGACACTTTAAAGAAGGTATTTAATAATGTGGAACATGTGGATCACGGAACAGAGTAGGCTGGGTTAAGATGCAGATTCCATTCATTTTTATCAGAAGTTGTAGAAAAAGTGTGGAGAAAAATTACAGCTAATTATTTAGAACAGCTGCAATAAACCATTTGTCTTGGTACACGCAGTGTCCTTTTAAATCTGCACTTATTCCAATGTCTACACCAGTTACTAAATGTCACGCTTTTTGAAGGTGTTTAATTATATTTACTTTGTTTTGTTCTGAGTTCGATAAAAAGAAAATGAAATAAATAATAACGAGTTTTTCTCAACCTTCACTTTAAGCCTTCAATGCTAGTCAATAGATAACTACCAAGCAGAAAACTATACAGGCTCATAAGAATGTCACTGTTTGTTTGTTTGTATGTTGTTTCTGTCTTTGCAAATTCCTGGAAGCAAAGACAAAAGGTGAAATGTTTGACAGAAATGACAGCCATGAAATCTCATAAATAATACACAAATACATAAACAACAATACATACAGGTGTTATAGGGTTACTCCAAGGATCATGAATAATGCTGGAGTGATTATGATGTTAGGAGTACCTGGTACCATTCCCCAGTAATGGGACAAACTGTTTTACAATGGCGGGTGACGAGCATCTGGCTTCTGCAGAGCTCCTTGTTCCAACATGGTCTAATGATGTTCTAATGATGCTACTGGAGGTTGAGTTACACCGATATAAAATGCAAAAACACTGCACATACAACGCCAAACACTATGACCACTTCAAAACAGTGAAGAGATCATGGTGCTTGCAATGGTCCTTTAATGCTGACTTTCAGATACTACTAAACACTGAAGACACTGATATTTTGTATGATTGAAGTGTATGGCTTGTCATCACATGGCTTGGATTTTCATTTAGAAAACCCGACTATGTTTATAGTGCAAAATTATGAAATGAGCCAATTACAGCATTTATACAACAATTATTCTGAAGTCTTGTCACTGTTAGTTTGTGATATCATTCATTGATTAGAGTGTTTTCTTTTGATCCCACGGATATTTGTAAAATGCCATTTGCACGGTCGTTGACATTGACATGATGTTGGAAAGGATTGCTGCTCTTAGATTCACAGGTTCGGATGAATAAATTCAACAAGTGAAATTGATTTGTAATAAATGTAGAAAAAATATTTTAGTATAAATCACAAGCTTCAGAAATAAAATATGTCCTAGATAAGGTATTGAAAAAACAGATAACAATCGATAAAGGGCCACGGTCAATCTCTTCTGTGTTTAGTAGAAAGAATAATTATTCATTGTTATTATGGGAATAAATGTAAGGGATGTAAAGATCATGGATGCATTGAAGATAAAACACATTCTCTTTAGAATGTAGCTATAAAGATTTTTTAATAAAATCCAGAACGTAGCACCTTAGATGATACTGTCCCATTAGTGGATCCTTCCACGAATTGTCATTTTAGGAGCAGAGACATGTTTGTGGATGTGACATCATGATATTCCATCACATGACGCTGCCTGACCGATTAACTAATTAACATCCACTATAATGTGTTTTTTTATATTAATGAGGGATTGGGATGGAAGGAATTGACTGGACGGTTCCGACCCTTATTGGATGGTGCAGAGTAATTTTTGTGAGCTATCCAGCATTATGGCCGCATCAAAATGTTCGTGAAATTTACCATCAGGATCATATCTCTGGTGGCTCACCTCTGGACTGCTTTGAGATTTTGTGAATTTATTGAACAGTCTGGCCTGATATGGAGGCAACTTAGATGATGTCTAAAAATGAAAGTAGATGATCAGATTTCTAAAACATTAATAAATGATAAAATCAATCAGACAGCAGAAAATACATAAATGGATAGATTCTCATATGTTCATGTATGATTTGGGTGACTGGCATTATAAGAGCTGGTCAGTAAACATGAAAACTACTCCATTGGTTGTTATAATATACATTTATTTCATGTCCGGTCCTCCAGTTTGGGATCATATGTCTATAATAAAATTTTTGTTTCTTTTTTACAAATAGCAATTTTCTCTCAAAGTGGGTTTCAAACATATTAATAGAAACTCTTAGCTAGTGCTCAAACCACCAAGTGACTAATAGATGACATTGTTACCTAACTTTGCACTATGTCCTTTCACTAACCAGAGAAGAATGAGATTCTGATTTAATCCTGCTGTGAGTTTAACTTACCAGTTACAGGTTTAGAACATTGGTACATTAACTGATCAACTGCTATTTGATTTAAACAAACCCATCAGCAATTATTCCTGAATTACAAATTCTCTTTGATTTTCACTCGTAATACATAACAGTCAGTTTCTCAGCTTTGTTGCCCGAGGCGTCTCTGTAGACTCAATTTCTAGGTTTTTCTGACAAACAGTAATCTATAGCACCAAACGTGTAGCGTGAACTCTTGTTTTATTACCTACAGGCATTGTCTACATGTATCTCTTTGTATGAAATCACATTGAAGATGCACATAGATACATTTTTTACATTTATTTCTGGGTAGACTTGGTTTAAGCGAATTCAATCAATACAGGAATGTACAGCTACATGAAAAAAACAGCTGTTAGTTATACAAGATCAGTGAAACTGAGTAAATCTTTCATGTATTTTAGCAGTATTACACTAAGAACCAATTTATAGCTGATCTGGCTGGAGGTGAGTATGTAACATACTGTATGTGCATACCACAAGCGAATAAGTAAGGACAGTTCCTCATTTGTCGTTCCGTAACCTTTTCTTACCGTCTGCAATGAAAGCTTCTCAGTTTTGGATGTGATCATTCCAAGTCATCGGGTTAAAATTCTGTCTATCAACTGAATATTAAATGCAATATACGTTGTGTCAGCACTTAGTTAATATGCCCTTAATAAGGCATTAGTACAATATGAAAGCAGTGAAAAATAATCAAATAAAATGCAAAGCAAATAAGTGTCAATGGTAAAACACAGGTTTCTAAGAAATACCAGATGTGTAAAACAAAAATGAAATATGTAAGAGAATATACAGCAAAGATAAAATATAAATAATATAGTCACTGTTGGGGATAGGCAAAGTTCATATCCAATCTGTGTAAATAAATCCGTAGATAACCAGCTGTGCCTTAAAAATAAGGAAACAGATAATAGTGTAACACAATGTATTTATTGCCCTTAAAAATCCCCCCTAATTAAAAACTCTTACAAGATAAAATGGTGGTACTTATCTCTAAGGACCACAAATTCAGCTCAAATAGCAAGTCACTTATAGTCCAGATATGTCTCACATGAAACCGATCCTCCAGAGGAAGCTGGGTCTGCCTCGTGCACAAAAGCCGACCGTCCTGGTACCAAGCTCTGAGGAACGCCTAAAGTATGCCACGCTGGATACTGGAGCTAAGTCAGTGAGCCCTGCTGCTGAAAAATATGTGCTGAATCTTCAACGCGTTTCGCCCTTCTCATGAGGGCTTTTTCAAGATAGGTGCCGCGGCCGTTATTCTGCAGATATATACCATGGCTAATCTGTGTCTCGGCTGCTGGTTATATTGTATATTGTTATACCTTGATAGGTGAAGTTACAAATTTGTTCACATTTGATAACACCTTATAATATTTCATAAGCTTTTGCGCTTTCTTTACTATACTCTCAACTGAATATTAAAGTGACACTATATTCATCAAAATAACTTGAGTTTAATGAAGCAGTCTCGGAGTACAGTTTATGTCCCTGCAGTATCACTGCTCAATTCTCTGCCATTTAGGGGCTAAATCACTTTGTTTATGCATGTCAGGAATAGAGTTACCCTTACACGCAAACCTAAAGATAACAGTAAAGGTACACGTACCGGTCCTTAGAGTGACCGGCTTAGGTCCTGAGATAGATACAGTGAGGGTAAAAAATATTTGATCCCCTGCTGATTTTGAACGTTTGCCCACGGACAAAGAAAGGATCCGTCTTTAATTTAATGTATTTTAACAGTCAGAGACAGAATAACAAAAATAATAATCCAGAAAAAACTCTTTTTTAAAAAAGGTATAAATTGATTTGTATGTCAATGAGTGCAATAAGTATTTGATCCCCTATCAAAAGGGAGTGCTCCTAATCTCAGCTTGTTACCTGTATAAAAAACAACTGTCTACAGAAGCAATCAATCCAATTCCAAACTCTCCACCATGGTCAAGACCAAAGAGAAAGAGGGACAAGATTGTAGACCTACACAAGGCTGGAATGGGCTACAAGACCATTGCCAAACAGCTTGGTGAGAAGGTGATAACAGTTGGTGCGATTATTCGCAAATGGAAGAAACACAAAACAACGGTCAGACTCCCTCGGTCTGGTAATCCATGCAAGATCTCATCTCGTGGAGTTTCAATGATCATGAGAACAGTGAGGAATCAGCTCTGAACTACACAGGAGGATCTTGTTAATGATCTCAAGGCAGCTGGGACCATAGACACCAAGAAAACAATTGGTAACACACTACGCTGTGAAGGACTGAAATCCTGCAGCACCTGCAAGGTCCCCCTGCTCAAGAAAGCACATGTACAGTCCTGTCTGAAGTTGGCCAATGAACATCTGAATGATTGAGAGGAGAACTGGATGAAAGTGCTGTGGTCAGATGAGACCAAAATCGAGCCCTTTGGCATCAACTCAACTCGCCGTGTTTGGAGGAGGAATGCTGCCTATGACCCCAAGAACACCATCCCCACCATCAAACATGGAGGTGAAAACATTATGTTTTGAGGGTGTTTTTCTGCTAAGGGGACAGGACAACTGCACCGCATCAAATGGACAATGGACAGGGCCAGGTACCATCAAATCTTGGGTGAGAACCTCCTTCCCTCAGCCAGGGCATTGAAAATGGGTTGTGGCTAGGTATTCCAGCATGACAATGACCCCAAACACACAGCCACGGTAACAAAGGAGTGGCTCAAGAAGAAGCACATTAAGGTCCTGGAGTAGCCTAGCTAGTCTCTAGATCTTAATCCCATAGAAAATCTGTGGAGAGAGCTGAAAGTTCGAGTTGCCAAACATCAGCCTCGAAACCTTAATGACTTGGAGAGGATCTACAAAGAGGAGTGGGACAAAATCCCTCCTGAGAAGTGTGCAAACCTGGTGGCCAACTACAAGAAACGTCTGACCTCTGTGATTGCCAACAAGGGTTTTGCACCAAGTACTAAGTTGAATGGGGTCAAATACTTATTTCACTCATTGACATGCAAATCAATTTATAACTTTTTTGACATGTGTTTTTCTGGATTTTTTTTGTTATTCTGTCTCTCACTGTTAGAATACACCTACCATTAAAATTATAGACTGATCGTTTCTTTTCCAGTGGGCAAACGTTCAAAATCAGCAGGGGATCAAATATTTTTCCCCTCCCTGTATATTAAATGTCTGCAAGCAGACAGAGAAGAAACGAGAGACAGGCTGAGGTTAGGATTACAGAGAGCAAGAATAGTCAAACAAGCCACGGTCAGAAAACAGGAAATCCAATACACTATATAAACAAACTCTCAGGTAACAGAAATGACGACAGGGCAAGGAAACAAGGACCACCATGAAGTATATATACCCTATACTGGGTAGTGAATTGTCACAAAGGACCGTGATGTCATAAGCCTGTACACATCATCAGAAAAAGCGACACATGGGCTGACACTTTAAGGAAGACTAATGGGAGGGGTCCACATTATTTATGTTGTCATGATAAGGCAGCAGGAAGTTAAAATGTGTGTGCATCAAAACTCAGAAAATGCATCATTTCTGTGATCACATGGCGCCGCAAGGGACAGGTATCGTGATAATACAGCCCTAGACACACCTCCCTGCATGTGACTTACACAGCTTTCCTAAACACTTCCTGTAAAGAGACATCTAATGTTTACACTTCCTTTATTGCAAATTCTGTTTATTTTAGAATGTCTTATCTCCTGCTCTGTTAATAGCTTGCTAGACCCTGCAGGAGACTCCTTTGTGCAATTAAAGTTCAATTTACGGAGTAGGGGATACAAGTAGTTACATGAAAATGATACCATTTTGTTCTCATGCAGTTTGTGTCAGTCACAGCCAGGGGAGGTAAACAGAAACAACATTGATTTAACTCCTAAATGGCAGGGAATTGAGCAGTAAACTTCAGAGGCATGACCTATACACCAAAACTACGTTATTAAGCTAAAGTTGACTATAGTGTCCCTTTAAACCAAAAGATCCCTGTGAGAAGGAAGCAGTAACTGTGTGTTGCCAAATCAGACTGTACAATATTGTTAATCAGATCAAAGCATTTATAAAACTACACACCACAATTTCTAAATTAAATTATTCAATAATGGAAGCAGAATTTAGTTTTATTTTGAGTCAAATAAATCATTAGCGGCATATCTTCTCTTACTAATTGGTTAATATTTTTTTATGTAAATAATTTCAGGTGCCAACATATATAGAAGGGATTAGGGAAGATCTGGGACGAGGCTCAGTAGGACAGGTGTATGTATAAAGTTATCGTGTGTCAATTTACATGTGGTTGCAATCAAATTTGCACTTCCTTGGTAACGCTTTTAAAATAATAAACATATGAAAATGTAATCGGCACTGTAACTTCTCTGAAGTAGACAGATTGGCGCCTTTGTTACCAAGTAAGTTTTGTTGAAACAAAAATAGCATAGTATTTATTTAAAACATTGAATGAATAGCTAGCACATCAATGCGGGACACAAGGAACAACTTTGTGTATAGATCGGTCAATTATCTGCTGGCATTTATGGAAATATAACTTCCTAATATGCCAGCAGAAAAACAGGAAAATAGTGTTTCAGTGCAGGAATAATTCACATACAATTACTATATGTACCCCAAGAATTTCTTTGTAGAAAACATTTTGCAATAAGGCTTGCAGCTGCCTCTGGAGTCTCCTTTCCTTCCTCCTTGTTCCTGGTTGTTAGAATGAAGCATTGAAGTGTGGACTACAGTATGTAAGTGATTATTATTATTATTATTATTATTATTATTATTATTATACTTTAGTTATAAAGCACCAACATGTTCAGCAGCGCTGTACATGAGTACAATTGGTCCAAGTAAAATGAGAAACGGTACAATATATCTGAGACGATGACAAACAAATACAGGAGGAGTTGAGGGTCCTATTCCCGTAGGAATTTATAATGTAGATAGATTGGAGGAAGTGGGAATGATGTAAATGCTGCCACTTACAATCTCTCTGCAGAGATACAGAGGAACAGCACAGAGATCTGACAGTAAACTAAAGGGCTACATTTCATAGAATTAGAAAGGAAAGTAAACATGACATAGGGATCAAAAAGAATGACAAGTGCACCAGGGGGTAATCTACAGTCCTTTCTCATGGAATTAAGATAGAACAGAAAACAACTACTTAGTGCAAGGCAAACATGGTGGATGGCTGAGTGTCATGAGAGTCACGGCAGCAAGCACAGACAGGTTCCTATCCTTTCTCAGGGGTGTTAAATATATATTTTATCACTGATTGACAATAATATTATATTGCAAAGCTTCAAGCATTCTGTATTCGCAGATTGGGGAATAATCAGCAGAACCTTGCAGAGCCACTAATGGATTATATACATCATCTCTTCTTAATAAAAGCAGCACGTGAAGAAGGACTTACAACAGCCCGACTGGGAGAAGTGTGGGGGCATATTTGCACACCCTACTAGTGCCCAGATATTAATTTTATGTTATGAGTGTACGAGTATTAACGCAATGCATTATTTATGCGCAATGGTTTTAAATATTACAGAACAATGATTCAGATCATCTTAGAATCCATTCACGATGCCGTACCAGGGCTCTGCTAATTCGATCTGAGTGGCAGTTAGAACAAGGTAATATATTAAGTGTCTACTCAGTCAGGTATCGGAATCCCATGTATAAAATAGACAACGCGCAAAAAAAATTAAAAAAAACGGGTGATCGGGACAAATGTAAAAACAGGAATTTTCAACTCAGAAGAAGGGAACGGTACAAACTAAAACCAAAATAGCAACAAACAAGTAGATATTTCATGAGTGACTGGTGATTTCATGAGAAAGGGTCTTGGGTCGATTACGATGATTATTGTGTGATTCCAATAGGCATGTCTACCAGGAAACATTATAAAGTCATATCTCATGCTGAAACTCGGTCATAATTCTGCCATGTAAGATCATTTTTCACACAGGTAAAACGATTCTCCATTGACCTGGGATAAAAAAAATCCTTCTATTATTCTAGGTAAATTTAATTAAGGATTACACATGTAGCTTCCTTCTTCCATCAAATGTCCAGTTAAATACACTGTCCCTTTAAGTGTAATCACACTGTATACTTATTAAAGACTAATACTTAATTCTTTTAATAAATTAATTTATTTATTTTGCATATGATGCCCGAATTATTAGTTGTAGAAACAATGTATTGTGAGCAGAAATAAAGACATGCATGCAAATCTACTAATACCTGTGATACCCACTACGTTTATTGCAATTCCTTCTAACATTGGAAGGTATGAATTCGTTCTGGGAGCGGGTGAAGACCACATTCAAGGCATTGTCGATGTTTGTAATATTCCTGCATTGGCCAAATCCGAGGTCATCCAGGGATGTTCCCATATTGCTCGTCCTTGGAGACTCTCCTCTGGTGTCGTCAGGGTCCTAGTACCAAACAGCTGTATTCTTGGGTGTCTATTCCCTTGTTATAAGAAGAAGAATCTGATGGTCCCTGTCCATGATCTGTGGGTCACTAACGACTGTCTATATGTAAATGCTGGGTACTTGAGCATGCTGGGAGTTGTAGTCCGATAACAAGACAACAGTAAGGGAGCAAACTCAACAAGATCTGTTATTATTACTATTATCGGTTTGTAAGATGGGAATCCTGTTTATTTGTGTGTTTGCTTTTAAATAATGCTGTTAAATAGTTTGCTATCTTAAGGAACAGACTGGCTTTCATATAATTATTATTACTAAGTGTTTAAAACTAGATGCAATGATGTTGTTAACTTCTTCAACATGTTTTCTTGGTCTTTCAGTTTCCTAGATTATTTTACCAGCACGTGTAACAGCGGGGGGCCTGCTAGCAATGAGCTTTGTCTGTAACACAGAACCCTCTTATCTTTACATGGTGCACATGCCTTCCAGAGATGCACTTGCTGAGAATAACCACTAGAGGGAGATGTTGGTACAGTGAGTGGGTCAATTGTGGTGAACTAGTGCCATCTTGAGGTACACACAGACCAGTTACATTGCAGTTGGTGATACGTTTTATGACTTATTCAAGTGTTAAGGTCATCCTTTAGGAATTACTATCCAGGACGAGAAGAAGGCAGACTATAACCTGCTGCAAACATTGGGATATTGGATTCAGAGCAATAAAATGGAACAAGGCATTACAGATCTAGGAACAGCTATATAGTGTATACTTTATATAGCGCTAACAGGTGTACTCAGCACTTTACAGGTTACATTACAGTAGAGGGAGATACAGTAAGTGCAGTAGGTATACAGTGTATGAATATTTTATTTATATAGCGCTAACAGGTGTACTCAGCACTTTACAGGTTACATTACAGTAGAGGGAGGTACAGTAAGTGCAGTAGGTATACAGTGTATGTATATTTTATTTATATAGCGCTAACGGGTGTACTCAGCACTTTACAGGTTACATTACAGTAGAGGGAGGTACAGTAAGTGCAGTAGGTATACGGTGTATGTATATTTTATTTATATAGCGCTAACGGGTGTACTCAGCACTTTACAGGTTATAGTACAGTAGAGGGAGGTACAGTAAGTGCAGTAGGTATACAGTGTATGTATATTTTATTTATATAGCGCTAACAGGTGTACTCAGCACTTTACAGGTTACATTACAGTAGAGAGAGGTACAGTAAGTGCAGTAGGTGTACAGTGCACTGTACATATTTAATTTATATAGCGCTAACAGGTGTACTCAGCACTTTACAGGTTACATTACAGTAGAGGGAGGTACAGTAAGTGCAGTATGTACACAGTGTATGTATATTATATTTATATAGCGCTAACAGGTGTACTCAGCACTTTACATGTTACATTACAGTAGAGGGAGGTACAGTAAGTGCAGTAGGTATACAGTGTATGTATATTTTATTTATATAGCGCTAACAGGTATACTCAGCACTTTACATGTTACATTACAGTAGAGGGAGGTACAGTAAGTTCAGTAGGTATACAGTGTATGTATATTTTATTTATATAGCGCTAACAGGTGTACTCAGCACTTTACAGGTTACATTACAGTAGAGGGAGGTACAGTAAGTGCAGTAGGTATACAGTGTATATTTTATTTATATAGCGCTAACAGGTGTACTCAGCACTTTACAGATTACATTACAGTAGAGGGAGGTACAGTAAGTGCAGTAGGTATACAGTGTGTGTATATTTTATTTATATAGCGCTAACAGGTGTACTCAGCACTTTACAGGTTACATTACAGTAGAGGGGGGTACAGTAAGTGCAGTAGGTATACAGTGTATGTATATTTTATTTATATAGCGCTAACAGGTGTACTCAGCACTTTACAGGTTACATTACAGTAGAGGGAGGCACAGTAAGTGCAGTAGGTATACAGTGTATGTATATTATATTTATATAGCTGTAACAAGTGTACTCAGCACTTTACAGGTTACATTACAGTAGAGGGAGGCACAGTAAGTGCAGTAGGTATACAGTGTATGTATACTTTATTTATATAGCGCTAACATGTGTACTCAGCACTTTACAGGTTACGTTACAGTAGAGGGAGGTACAGTAAGTACAGTAGGTATACAATGTATGTATACTTTATTTATATAGCACTAACAGGTGTACTCAGCACTTTACAGGTTACGTTACAGTAGAGGGGGGTACAGTAAGTGCAGTAGGTATACAGTGTATGTATATTATATTTATATAGTGCTAACAGGTGTACTCAACACTTTACAGGTTACA
>OW240919.1:12571058-12589039 GCA_933207985.1 Pelobates cultripes | reverse complement strand
AAAAAATAAAAAGTAGTGGGAAATGAGTCCATACACCCGTACACCTGTAAGCAGGGGCATGGCAAAAACAAACAGTTAAAA
This sequence comes from Pelobates cultripes, assembly GCA_933207985.1. Classification (NCBI taxonomy): domain Eukaryota; kingdom Metazoa; phylum Chordata; class Amphibia; order Anura; family Pelobatidae; genus Pelobates; species Pelobates cultripes. Next base: position 12,588,958 of record OW240919.1, on the reverse strand, counting down.
TAAAATCTAAAGTTATACCGGACGCGTCTAACACAGACACTTTATCAACACGAATGGATAGTATTTAAGGGTTTATATTGAATTGATAATTAGTTAAAATGCAGTTAGGTGAAGATCAGTAGTCCTAAATGTGTCTGTGAGTTATTGTACTGTACAATAAAGTGGTTTCAAAACTGCTCTATATTGAGAAATGTAACATAGCGTACTCTATATATGGATTTGTGAAGGAAGGTGTTTGAAAATATGCTATTCCTTCACTATATCTCTTTTGCCTCAAATCCCCAAATTCTGCGCTTTGCTGTTATCTATTGACCTCTTAGCCAACCCCATTCTTCACATACCTTTCTATAGAAGAGTTGTTTGTTCCTCCTATGTCATTGTACAGAGGCCTGTATTCCATTGATCAAATGCTTTAAAGTCTTTTTTATTTTTTTAATGAATACAAACCAGTGACTCTATTTGTACATGTGTCTGCCAGCTAAATGTTTCGTTTTAGATGGCTCAATACTCCCTTTTTGGAAGTGATAAAGCATGCACGTGCCAAAGCTTTTTATTTATTTACTTGTTTATTTTTTGCCCAATTGTTTCTTTGTGTATCCTCTTAAAAAGAATAAAATACTGGAGTTCTAGAGTCCAGTTGTTGAGATGACTGCACTGCCTTTAAATATTATACGCCTCCCGTGGTCATGTGTGGAATTGCATCTGAAGAAAATATTAGCTTGAATCCCGAATTCTTCAAATTAAAGGAGTCAACTGGGATCTTTCACACTGCCCCCCATAAAAATCTCTTCCTGGAAGTATTACATTATGTTTGTAATAGGTCCCAATGATGTCCTCCAGTATATACGACCATGAATCTAATTAGGAGGAACCTGTCTGCCATAGACTATTCGGCTGTTTATGAGACCATCTGTTGTAATTTTATATGCTTATAAGATATAACTTCTCTGTGTCATTCTTGCGTTTTTATAGATCCTGGCTGGTACTGTACTGCAACCCATAAACTGTATCACCCGTAAAATACCTACCGTTAAACAAGACCAACTTTACTAAAGATTAACTAGTGAGGGAAGGGGTGGTAAGTAAATATACTCACATATATGTTGTTTGAAGAGTAGTTGAGAAGAGAATATTTGTTTTCTTGAGACTCTTTTTTTAAAAAAATTCTAAACATGAGATGTAGATAGAAAGAGATTAAAAGGTTAAATTGTACTGAACCCTTTCACAACCAAGCATTTGTTTGGAAACAAATCTTATTGTAAAACGTATTTGAAACTGAAATATATAGTTAGCACATAAATGTATGGTAATGCAACAATTGTGTATAGATTGCTGTCCATACAAATACAAAAATACAATTTATGCAAATTTGGTGTGTTTTTTTTTTTTCATTTCGTTGTTGATTCTTAATAGAAATATTGGGAAGATGAAAAGTATCTTTTACCTTGCAATATTTCACACAGTGTCTGAAATATTAGTATGAAAAACAAAAAAAACTAAATATTTTCTCACAGTAGGTGACAAAAATAGATAAACAAAAATGGTCAAATAGCGGTCTGTCAACAGAATGTAAAACAAATGTCTGCATTTGAGTACAATACCCACATAAAGTAAGTACTGTTAAATCATATATTTCGAAAATAAGGTAATAAACAGGTATACATGACTTTGGTAATAAAGAGGTTAAACTGTACTTAAACAGCAAAAATAGCATTATTCAGTAAAAGTACATTAAACAATTATTTAAAATATCTCTTACAATCCTCTGTAGACACTTTTATATTAGCTGCTGGCAGACATATGGCAGCTAGACAGGTCATGTACCAACCTAAGATGCTGGCAGAGGGCTGAATACCCATATTCTGCAGCCTTATGGCTGTAATGCTAAGAGATTTTTAAGCACATTTTTTACTTCTCCATTTTGCATGATGCCTCGTCATAATGTTTGATGGCCCAAGTACAGTATTGATAAACCAAATATGTTATCTATATCCAGGACTGCCTTCAGAAATCTTCAGGTTCAAGACCATCATCCAGGGTACCCAACTCCAATACAAGCTCCTAGGAGCATTGCTGTCCCTCTCCAAACAATACGCCAGGTTACACCCTGCTGCCTGTCAATCAGACAACTGATCCTGTTACTTCCTGGTAGTTCAGCTCAGTGGAGCTCAAGAGGCAGCAATTGGGGGAAGGGGGAGAGCTTGCACAGGCTGCAGACAGCAGATCTGCAGCTATTGCTACCTGTTTTTAGATATAACCTTAATGAAATAAATGTAGCAATAAATGTTCTGAATCATAGCCTTAAACTGCTTGTACTCATGGCGATTTGTGATTTTGGGCAGTATCTGTTTTTAATACTCTACGGGGAAGAACACATATACTGTGATTTTAAAAGAGCTGCTTACGGGTGCCTACATTTTCTTTTATACCTCTATCCTGGGAGGGATCTTCACTTAGGATGTCAGAGGTGTGAGGACCTTGTATTGCCGCAGTTTTACCACGCTGCCTAAGTATTGGACTAAATGAAGGCACTTTTGGGGCATCAGAAGGAAGAGGTGCACATTTTAGGTGTTTGTTGTGTAACTGGGGAGAATATGCCAAAAAAATAAATGCAATAGAGTTAATTCAAAACACTGACAGGGTGCTGTAGGCCACAAAACCAGAGCTAGAACAGTTGCTGATTTTTTTCCAATGTAATTTTGGCCTGAAATGTGTAGTTTTCTCAAAGTTAAGGGAATAAACGGGTATGCACCATTAAGCCCATGGAGCACCTATATACCCTCCTTTTCATCCAGATGCCATGTCAGATGCCTTCTCTTTGGTTTTACAAGTGTTATTTTAAAACTCTGCGCACAGTTGGCATCTGCACAAAGTGGTGTGAGACTTTCTGTCTATTAGCCAGTGTGATCAAAATCCGTCTGCGCGGCAGGGAGGAACACAGACAGCTGCTGGTCTGTCAGCAGAATAATATTGGTTTACAGCGGTGCTCTTAGTTTTTCTGAAAAAACAATTGTATTTAGAATGTCTGATGTAGAAATAAGTTTTAATACACAAGGTATTACAAATTGTACAAGTATAGTGAGGATAGTAATGATAATGTATCACAGCTTTATGCTGGAAACATTATATTTTCATTGTAAACATAATAATGAAAGCAAAATAACCTCCAAATAGTCGTGCACCTTTAACTCATAACTGTCTGTGCACCTTTGGGTATGTGATGACCTTAATCTGCACACTGTTTAACTGAATAAGCAGTAAATATGCTAATTAAATTACCGGTCACTACATTTTGGATTTAAGTCTCTCCTGCGATTGTGGGAATATTTTGATTACTCACAATGGTCAACCCAGATGTTATGCAATGATGCACTCACTATTGTGTGAGCACCAGGATGCTCACATTTATGGCAACACTCAGAATTGTGGTATACATTTCTATATCATCTGTACAGAGTTATATCCGCAAGCCTGGCTTTGGGCATTTAGTTTCCCTGTGCATAGGAATTACACCTCCACGTGCCACATAATTACTCATCATTATTATTAATTAAAAAATAGATAAATATATAATAAAGAAAATGTACCAAACATAGTTTTGTTTTGCATAATACATTTTAAATGTGCAATCAATAAATATAGAAATAAACAAACAAACATGCACTTCTTTATGTGAGTGCTTGCCAAACCAGGAATTGGCTAAAGCATATCAGCCAATCCTGGTCCTTTCAGAGGGAATGGTAGGCATAGCCTATAGGCCAGCAGGGGTTTCTGATAAATAGTTCAGCCCTCAGCAGCAATGTTGTGCACTAAAACACATGAACAAAGTTGGACGCACAGGAATAGAGGGTGTTGAAGGCCCTGCTCAAACAAGCTTACATTCTAGAGGGAGTGGGGTAAAGTAACACAAGAGGTAAGGGTAGGATGTATTTCATGTATGGGAAAAAGTAGGTTACTAGAATAGTTTACAGTGAAGGGATAGTTTTTTGGATGACACAGTTGTAGGAGAGGAAGCAGGGTGGGTTATCAAGGTGCGGGGAGGGAAAGTTATTAACAGTTTAATTGATATGCTTTCCTAAAGAAATTAGTTATTAATGATCTTCTGAAGGAACTGAGACTAGATGAGAGCCTAACGGATCATGGGAGGGAGTTCCATAGGAGTCTAGAAGGAAGCTGTCAGAGGTGCGAATACGAACATTAATAGACGCAGTCATGAACTGAAACAGAAATGCTTGCCCATTGCATGTTTTGGTTGGTTTGTTATCTGAGTACATTTTGTCAGTCAGGTAGCAGTTTGGACTGAAACACACCTCCAAGTCTTTTGGAAACTAGCAAAGCACTAATTTTACCTTACTAATGTAATATGTTGATAGCATTTAAATCCATGGCATTTGCAGGTGGAACGTGGTCAGCGTACAGTCTGATTATTCTGTCCTTATTTATTTACTCCTCATCCTCAAAGGAAACGGTCTTCTTCTGCTTACTTTAATTTGCAGTTTTTTAATTTTTCAGTGCCCCCAGCAGCAGTCATGATACACGCTAAGTGTGAGGGTTCACAAATGTTTGTGAACATTTACCAGGATGAGACAAATAGAAATGGATGTTAAGGAAAAAGTCAAAACATTACTTAACGCATCACCCTGAGGCCTCTAAGTGTAGCGTTCCTGCTAACTCTCCAGAGGAAGAAGATCTACGCTAAATCTCATGGAACACGGAAAGGGTTACTTCAGCATCTTCCCTTGGGATTGTTCGGAATAACTTCCTATTAAATCACAAAACCACATTAAAACTGTATCTTAATCTCCACCAGAACATTATTAACTTTATGATTTCCTGGGTGAGAGACTTAGATGGAGAATTTATACGAGCAGTCCAGGAGGAGATTTATATTTTTTCATTAAAACTTGTGTCGTGTTTTTCCAGCTTACTGGGAATCCATTATTTGCTTTTACTGAGGCAGCTCTTATAAGTTCAACTGGTGACTGGTGTAGGATCTGACGGACTTATCACAATATCACGATATGTCACAGTAATACGTCCCTGTATGCTGGTGTCACTAAGGACACCTGTTACGTGGTAATTAGTAAAGTGTCTTAGAAACAACTTGACATGGCAGAAAAATTCATTTTTGGCAGAACCATTTTTTCCTAAAATTTAATTTATTTTGGGATCTCCGACACTCGGTTTGGCTCATGCAAATATCGTCCATGAAAATGATGCGGGAAAACAATTTGGACAAACAAAAAAAGAGTGTGAAAATGGGCCAATCAAAGTGCTGCAAAATATATACATAATATAAAAATTCTCCATATACGTTGCAGTACACGAATAGGCACATTTATTCCACCATGTCGTTCATGTTACAGTGAGGGAAAAAAGTATTTGAACATTTGCACACTGACAAAGAAATGATCAGTCTATAATTTTAATGGTAGGAGTATTTTAACAGTGAGAGACAGAATAACAAAAAACAATATGCAGAAAAACGCATTTCAAAAAAGTTATAAATTGATTTGCATGTCAATGAGTGAAATAAGTATTTGATCCCCTATCAGCAAGATTTCGGACTGGTGTATTTTATACAGGTGCATTTAATACAGATAACGAGCTGAGATTAGGAGCAATCTCTTTAAGGTAGTACTCCTTATCTCAGCTCGTTACCTGTACAAAAGACACCTGTCCACAGAAGCAATCAGATTTCAAACTCTCCACCATGGTCAAGACCAAAGACCTGTCCAAGGATGTTAGGGAAAAGATTGTAGACCTATACAAGGTTGGAATGGGCTACAAGACCATCACCAAGCAGCTTGGTGAGAAGGTGACAACAGTTAGTGCGATTATTCGCAAATGTAAAAAACACAAAAAAACTGTCAGTCTCCCTCGGGAGACTGACCATAGTCACCAAGAAAGCAAATGGTAACACAATACACAGTGAAGTACTGAAATCCTGCAGCACCTGCAAAGTCCCACTGCTCAAGAAAGCACATGCCCGTACAGGCCCGTCTGAAGTTTGCCAATGAACAAATGAATGATTTAGAGAAGAACTAGGTGGTCAGATGAGACCAAAATCGAACTCTTTGGCATCAACTCAACTCGCAGTGTTTGGAGGAGGAGGAATGCTGTCAATGCCCCTAAGATCCCCATCCACACCGTCAAACATGGAGGAGGAAACATTATGCTTTGGGGGTGTTTTTCTGCTAAGGGGATCCAAAACACACAGCCAAGGCAACAAAGGAGTAGCTCAAGAAGAAGCACATTAAGGTATTGGAGTGGCCTAGCCAGTCTCCAGACCTTAATCCATTAGAAAATCTGTGGAGGAAGCTGAAGGTTCAAGTTGCCAAAATTAGCCTCGAAACCTTAATGACTTGGAGAGGATCTGCAAAGAGGAGTGGGACATATATTTCTCTTGAGATGTGTGCAAACCTGGTGGCCAACTAAAAGAAATGTCTGACCTCTGTGATTGCCACCAAGGGTTTTGCCACCAAGTACTAAGACGAAGGGGTCAAATACTTATTTCACTCATTGACATGGAAATCAATTTATAACTTTTTTGACATGTGTTTTTCTGGATTTTTTTTTTTGTTATTCTGTCTCTCACTGTTAAAATACACCTACCATTAAAATCATAGACTGATCATTTCTTTGTCAGTGGGCAAACGTTCCAAATCAGCAGGGGATCCAATACTTTTTCCCCTCACTGTAAGTGAGAAAAAGTAACCAATAGAGGAAAAAGAGGAGAAGCAATAATATACTTTTTTTTCTCGCTGCTCCTCCTTTTTCCCATCAGTTGGTCACTTCTTACATGATCGGTCAATAAATGTACATTTACTGGCTGTCCCCTAGCCTTACATAATTACATAGTTACATAGTGTCAAGTTCAATCCCCCTAACACGCAAACTAAGGAGCTCTTGCCGATACACAAACCAAGACGTGTTACCGGGCCTTAGAGTGGCCTGACTTAACGTATACATGAGTACAGCGAGAAGTATAGAATAGTCAGACAGACCAAGGTCAGGATTGGACATGAAAGGATAAACGTAGAACAAAACCAAGAAGGACAGATAAACGAGGAGCAAAGCCAAAGTCAGATACCTGAAAAGTGTAAGCTAAAGAAACGCCCTCTCAGGCTACAAAGACCACGACTGGGCAAAGAAGCGATGTCAAAGGGAGGTATAAATAGGGCTAAGTGTGAGATGATAGGTTAGGGAACCAATTAGGGTATTATGCAAACAGTTATAAATGCTTAACCCAGAAGTAAAATGAGTAACTTTCCTTTAAGGGGTCAAAGACAAAGAAGGCGCTTGCCCCCTAGCTGTTCATTTCATACGTGCACACGCGCGATGTCGGCCGAACGTCGGGACACCGCAAGAGAGGAGAACGGACGTCTGCATGGACGGCAGGATCGGAGAAGCGCAGGCCGAGAGAAGGTATGACACATAGCTGAAAAGTGACATGCGTCCATCAAATTCAGCCTTTCTCACATTTGCTGTTGATCCAAAAGAAGGGAGAAAAAAAAAACCAATTTGAAGCGCTTACATTTTTGCATCAAACTAAGAAAAAAATAGTTGATGACCCCAGAATGGCAGTCAGATGTTTCCTTGGATCAAGAAGCTATTACCCCACTAATTACAAATAATATCTATGAATTATATAACCATCAATCGTCTTTTTTCCAATCAATCGTCTTTTTTCCCCATGAATTATCTCTTTTTTTTTTACATTTTGCACAAACCTCATATTTAAGGGAAGATGAGTTTTTAGAGAATGTGGCTGACTGCAGTATCAGAGTGGCATGCTTAGAAAAAGGTTGAAGTTGCTCCAATGTTCTGCCGGTGTACCGAAGCTGTGTTGGTATTGTAATAAAGTTTTGGAGGCCTGGTATATTCTCTACTGCCAATCAACAGGATCATTTTAGGAACACACATTCTGTATCCACGATCAGTGTGCTATAAACAAATATATTTTCTATGAAATATTTTTAGCAAACTGTCAGTGTTACTTACTGAATGATTCATTGATGAGAATTGATCACAGAATCTCAAATTATTTGCTAAAATCGTTAAACTGCCAAACATTTTCAAATTTTTCCATTTTCTATTGCAAATGTGAAATTTCCTGTTCATTTGTTCATTACTAATGATTTTAATAAATGAAGATATCTTAGTTTAATTTGGCATGTAGCTGTTTTTTTAAATTTGCTTTTTTGTTACTTAGCAATTTTCCATAAAAACTAGGATGTCAGTACAACTCTTTTCCATTGCATCCCCTTATTTACGTATTATTGTGTATGAGTTAAGGCTTTTCTTGTATATTTTATTATCCTAGTGTTTGAATTATTGTGTTTGTTTTATTTTCAGAAGGGTCTTTATTCATTCCCGGACTCTGTAAGGAAGGTAAGAGATCATGTAGACATGCTTTCATTAACCATTACAAGTTCACAGCTACGAACTGCCAAGAAGATGATTTTCTGCTGTTTAATGCTTAATTCCTCCTAAACTTTCCATGACGTTTCATTACTTTGCACGGCAAGGAACTGGCAGAAACAGTACCTTGCTGTGACATGAAACAAGACCAGGGAATAAACAAGTAATCTCGAAACAGTGCAGCTACGGGATGGAGAAGGAACATTGTGTTCAAAAGATAAACTGAAGAGAGTGATAGGTCTCATGCGGAACACAACGTTCAGTATTTATATATTTTTTATTGGGACATTTCCATTATTTTTATTTTAAGTCTAGCTTCTTATGTCATGACCAACTCAGCCCATTCATATACAGGAGTTGTGCAGTGAGTTCACATGAATTGTACCTGTTTGACCCATTGCACAGTGCACAGTACTCTGAGCCCAAAAAGGCAATGAACAGTCCTGTGCAACTATCTATGTACCCTATAATAATATTGCTCCTATCCTTAAATCGCCCAACCCTAAACTCTCTTTATCTTACTTCTCTTTAATGTAAACTCCGTAAAATAATCCTTAATCCTAAATTTCCGCTATTCTCCAAAATCCTGCTAGCCAAGTCATTTAGCAATATCACTTCCCAATTCACAAACCAAGGGGCCCAAAGTACACCTTATGGCAACTGAAATGCATTAAGCATACAAGCTTCATACCCAACTTTGTCCTCAATTCAGTAGCTTCATACCCAACTTTTTCTTCGATTCAGTAGCTTCATACCCAACTTTGTCTTCGATTCAGTAGCTTCATGCCCAACTTTGTCTTCGATTCATTAGCTTCATACCCAACTTTGTCCTCGATGCAGTAGCTTCATACACAACTTTATCCTTGATTCAGTAGCTTCATACCCGACTTTGTCCTCAATTCAGTAGCTTCATACCCAACTTTTTCTTCGATTCAGTAGCTTCATACCCAACTTTGTCCTCGATGCAGTAGCTTCATACACAACTTTGTCCTCGATTCAGTAGCTTCATACCCAACTTTGTCTTCGATTCAGTAGCTTCATACCCAACTTTGTCCTCGATTCAGTAGCTTCATGCCCAACTTTGTTTTCGATTCAGTAGCTTCATACCCAACTTTGTCCTCGATGCAGTAGCTTCATCCACAACTTTGTCCTCGATTCAGTAGCTTCATACCCAACTTTGTCTTCGATTCAGTAGCTTCATACCCAGCTTTGTCCTTGATTCAGTAGCTTCGTACACAACTTTGTCCTCGATTGAGTAGCTTCGTACACAACTTTGTCTTCGATTCAGTAGCTTCATACACAACGTTGTCCTTGATTCAGTAAGCTTTCCATGATTCAACACTGTTAGAACTTCCAAGGGATTTATCTATAGAAGTCACCATTAAAATTTACAGGAATTGATGTTGAAAAATAATTTGGAAAGGTTTCTAACAGTATTGAATCCCATGGAAAGCTTTTTTAAATAGAGAAATATTGGATCTCCACAAAATGCAAGCCAGACAGGCTCTGAGTCTACCCCTAAGTATCAAGGCTTTGCGTAAGGAGGCATCATTTGATTGTTCACACATTTTCCATGTCACCAAAAGTGGAAAAATGTCTTCCTGCATCACTGTCTTTCCGTTCTTAGTGGCCGTATTTCTTAAAATAAGATGAATGGACAAATTCTTTATATATATATATTTTTTTTTTAATTATGAATTCTAAAGTTTGAGAGTAGCTTGCTGTGCTTTAGAAGGTCTTGGCTTATTTTTTTCCCACAGTACAGTCCTGATGGATATGTCAGTTGCTTTGTGTTTTAAATTTCAGACTGTTTTCTGCGATGTGTTTCCGTAACCCTTTGCAATGCACAGAACAGCATAGCCGCCTGGCTTTTTAAATGAAAAATAAATAAAATATAAAAGAAAAAAGAACTATCTCCTTGTCAATGCACTTCAGCTTCCTCTAATGCTTTGATAGATTTACTTTCTGAATTTGCTTTTTATCATTTTTCTTTTTCATTTAAATCAGTTGCAAATTAGCATTTCACTATAGTAGCTACATTATTATATAGTCGTAGAATTTTTTAATGGTTAGTTTTGCTCACATGTATTTTTTTTCTGCATTTTTTAATGGCCTCCTGTCTCTTCTTTTATATTAGTTCGCAGCCAGTGTGCTCAATCATATAGATTTATTTTGTATGTTAACCCATCATGGACCGGAAACCAGGCAAACCCTCCCTTAAAACCTAGGCAACATGCTTGTTATTCCTGCAGTATTGAAAGGGTTAAAATGCTAATTTGAATCAATTTGTTACGTTTTCTTTGTATCCTGCTGTCAGTTCCCCATTCGGAAGCTCTGGCTATACCTGTAATAATGCGCTTTTTCATAAAATACCATGAATGTCCATGAAGCAGTCAGAATTATCCGGAACAAACTGTGCAAAGTGAAAAGAACAAAATTATTCTTCCTGAAATCATTAGTGCTGCCACGGTGGATCCAAATTAATGATTAACATGCAGAAAATGTAATTTTTAATGAAGAAACAAGACTAGAAATATCAATGATATCTCACAATAGAAGGCATTCTGATTTTCATGTATACAGATGATTGACAATGGTTAAGTAAAAAAAAAACACACATCTTTCCGTCTGCTCCTGGGGTGATCATCATCATATGATGAAACACGTTTCTCCCTTCCTAGCTAAGGTCTGTTCCATTACCTAATGTAGTGCCTTCCTATGCAGGAGCCTGTAAAGTTCACTGTGTACGGTGCTGCTAAATGGCAGTTCGGTGGAGAAGGAGCTTGGAGTGTTGTGGATATGCATACAATGCAATGTAAGTATGCAGAACCCTTTGATATACAGATACCTGGTTAAATCAAATGCATTTAGCCCTTTGTAGTTTAAAAAAATATATATATATTTGACAGAGGAATCATTAGGGAAACTCGTTTTCCTGACACTATAGATTTCCCCTCTATCAAGGCCACCTTATAACCCCTTCAGTCACTTACCTGGGTACAGCGTCGATGTCCCTCGGTGCTGGCCCAGCTCCACCCATGCTCTTTTTCCCGATGTCCACTGACCGGGTAGACCTAATGCGCATGCGTGGCAATAGACGTTCTCGCATTAGGATCTCCCCATAGAAAAGGTTTATTCATTGCTTTCCTATGGGGAAAATCTGACGCTGGAGGTCGTCATGCAGGGCATGAGGACGTCCAGTGTCAGATAATGGACCAAAAGTCGATTTCAATTCCAGAAGTCCCTCTAGTGGCTGTCTGGTAGAGAGCCACTAGATGAGGAGTTAACCTGAGAGGTAATTATTGCAGTTTATAAAAACTGCAATAATCACCACTGCAGGGTTAAGGGTGATGGGAGTTTGCAACCAGGCCACTTCAATGAGCTGAAGTGATCTGGGTGCCTACAGTGTCTCTTTAAACCTCTGCAAAAAAATATGCCACATTCAAAAGGATTGAGGTAGGTTTAGAAGGGTGTCAGGTTCTTACCTGATGGGAAGTCCGGCTCGCAGAGTTATACGCTCACCCTTGCAAAGTAGACACAGACCAGGGTGACCAGGTAAGACGCCACCAGATCTGTGAGTCTGTGCACGGGGGCTTTCCAGGAATAGTGCTCCAAGTAGCAGTACAGCAGGGATTAGCAGAAGCGTAGTCAAGGAAAGCCAAAGTCAGGGGAAGCCAGATATCAGAGTAGTCCAGGAGGAAAGCCAAGGTCAGAAGCCGGAATCAGACAGGAAATACTGGAACGCAGATATAGCAAGACAAGAACCAAACAAGGGAACCAGAGTCAATGAACTGACACTGCCCTCAGGGAGAGGCAGTGTCTTATACCTGGCTAATTTGTGATCAGCCACAGGTGTGCTGAGATCGTTGGAGTAGCCACAGAATAACGTCCAGCCCCCAATGCTGGGTACAAGGCAAGATAGACTTCTGTCTATCTCTAGAGCTGATATGGTGGCTCAGAGGCAAAGTAGCAGCCCCAGGACTGCAAAGTCACCGGGCACTTCTGGGGCGACCTCGTCTGGCCGTCGGGATGTCGCCGTGAGAACCGTGACAAAGGGTTTATGTTAGGGGATCGTATGACTAGAATGTAATTCTAGACAGTGTCTCCTTATTTAGTAACCATTTCAACTAGTCCTTTTTAATTGTAAAATGTTTAAAGGAAATCGATTCGAGAAGCTCTGTTTGCGGACAATATGGTTATATTTTGATACCATTTCCAGGATAGGAGCAGTCGTCCATACACACATCACCCCTGACACATGCATAAGCCCCTTACAGACGACCCTATGTTACTGGTCGACACTCAAGATTATTAAATTGTCTCAATCTAGTTTCCCCCCCTCTCGCTTGGCACACGATGAAATAACATTCACCTATGCAAGCAGGACAAGGTGAGAGGTACCCTCTTCCAGAGGAGCAGCGTTCGCTCACTAGCTCAAACGCACAAAGCCACACAACCCTCCTAGATGGGTAATTATGCTACAGCTTACACATACAGTTCATTATGCTACAAATAAAATACATAAAATGTTCCACATGCCTATTACTTAGAGTTGATAACCAGAGAGACCCTGTTTACGCATGTATGCATATTTTGATATATATCTCTGTACTTTAATTTGTAGAATGAAAAAAAAAAAAATAACATAATTAGTAATAAGTAGTGCTATAATGCTGCCACCACCAAGACGATTTATAAATGAGGTGCCTTGGTCACCCAAGCAAATTAGACAGAAAATCCACAAAATATGATTTAGCACAATATCTGTAATTTTAAATTACTTATAAGTCAATCTAACCAGGAAACGTGAGTCTTCATCAGACAGGCCAAATGTAATAAAGGAATATTTATTATGATTAAGCAATAGTCACAGTAAACACAAAAACAAATGAAAAATAAATTATTTACACAACAACAGATAAAAATGAAAAGGAGGAATTACCGTAAAATCTAACTACTCACTTAGATGGTAAAGTAAATGGTGGATATTTCCCATAAAAGGCTAAAAAATAAGTCAGAAGGACAAGGGCAAATAAGCAAAAAAAAAAAAAAAATGCATACCCTAAAAAGAGAGATAGTAAGTCCATTTGGAAAAGGTTTTAGAAGGGAGAATTCATTGATAACAATCCATATTGTTATAAAGAACCCTATACAGACTGCCAGGCTACTCAAAGGGGCAGACATATAATGTGTGAGATTGCCAAGTACTTTCACTGATAAAAATACAGGGATCTAACCAAAATAGGCGTAAAATAATAATTAGTGCTTCCCATGGTGAATTGAGTAAGTCGGAAGTGAGAGTTAACACATGCCTATTCACTTCACTATGAAGTGCCCTTATTATTGTTTTTTATGCTTATTTTGCTTGGATCACATTATTATTTCACTGTATTTTTTCATTGATATTTCACACTTTTCACACCTAGTACAGATGACTTCAAAACGTCTTAGGTTGCACTAGCCATATTTGTATTCTTTTTTGTTGAGTGTGTTTTTCCCCATTCTAAATTTGCACAATAGGAGACTTGATTATTAATTTGTGGGGTTATTATTAATGTTTCTTTTGGATACTACACTGGAAGGCAATGGACTCCAAGTCCTGAATGCTAATGGTCACTTAGCATAGCAAAATAACCCACTATCTATTAGGGTGTACAGGCATATGGTAGATTAGCCAGTTAGTTTACATTTAAGTTATACTTAGAGGCAACACATGTGTAACATTTCACGCCTTGAAGATGAGTTCTGGAGTCACAGCTTCAAAAGAGGAATTCATGGGGGGTGAGGGGGATATAATTGTAATGACATCCATGCTTGGTCTCTTTTTGACAATGTCAAGGATCATAGTCATTATCACATAAAGCCAGGGTGAATAGCGATTTCACAACTATGGTGTCAGGAATACATGTTTGTATTCCTGACACTGTAGTGTTCCTTTAAGCAAATTAAAGGATCATACTGGTCACCATAACAACTTCATCTAAATGAAAATGCTATGATGCCAGGAAGCCCCTGGATGCTCTTTCCTTTAACGGATTAAACCGCTCTCAAATGGTTTAACCCCAAAGGCTTCCTCCAGCTCCAGGCCGCTCATTGGTATTCGGCTTCTGAAACGGAGTGTAAGGAAGTGCAGATTGGCATCAGGCATGGGTGCTGCAGATTGGCTGGAGTGGTCAGTTGACGCTCTAAGACAATCGCTAGTTCCCGGTTCATAAAAATGTTTAACTTTTTTATGAATGGGGAGCTACTGATTGGCTTAGAGTGCCAGCTGACCGCTCTAGCCAATCAGCGACACCCCTACCCAGCGGCCCTCTGTGCTTCCTGACATCTAGTAAATAAAAGTGAACACATTAACACTGATATTTTTTTTTTTACCTCGGGAGATGAGAAGGTCCAAAGTTTCCCTGCCAGGCCCAGGTAACAAAGCCTTATGATGTGGTGTCCAGAGTGGAGGGTTCACTTCACTTGTCCTTCCTGATCCAATCTCCTTTTCTTCTCCTTCATTTGACACAGTCTTCTTTTTCTTCTGACAAGTTCTTCTCTCCTCCTTGGCTTCTTCTGCCCCTTTACCTTTCTGCTACTTTTGGCTTTTTTTGCTCCCCTTTCTGCTCCTTCTACTTTACCTTTGTGCTGCTTTACCTTCCAGCTCCTTGCTGACCGTTTCTGTCCCCTCTTGCTCCTTGCTCACCGTTCCTGCCCCTTCCTGCTCCTTGCTGACCCTTCCTACTCCTTGCTGACCCTTCATTCTCCTTGCTGACCCTTCCTGCTCCTTGCTGACCTTTCCTGCTCATTTCTGTTCATTCTCCTTTCTGATCCTTCTCTTACTTTACCTTCCTGTTCCTTGCTGACCCTTCCTGTAGGCTGCCTCCCCCCATGCCTCACTACCCTGCTCTATAGGCTATCTCTGCCCCCCATGCCTCACTACCCTGCTCTTTAGGCTATCTCTGCCCCCCATGCCTAACTACCCTGCTCTATAGGCTATCTCACCCCTCCATCCCCCACTTATCTAATCTGTAGGCTGCTGGCTGCACTCTGTGCTGCTCCCCTGCGGATTCAGTCAGAGAGAAGCAGGGATAAGATGCAGCTTCCTATCCCTGTCTCTCTCCATACACCTACTGGCCAGCACCGGTATTGCACTGTATTTTCAATCTCACACAAAAAAATAGCAGAACAAGCTGAAAAATCCAGGGGGGAGGGGGAGCAAGTGCCCCCCTCACCTCCCCCTGTGGATGCCCTTGCATACCACATCTACCAGGTAGCCAACATGTGTATGCACTACATAAATCACATTTAATATCAACATTCTATAGTGCACCCTTGGTGTGACACGTACCGCTGAGTTAAAATGTTGCTGCAGAGAACTTATATACACTTAGGAGTGTTGGACCTCAGGTGCTTGGAGTATCCCTTTAAATTGTTAGAAATGAGGCAAGCTATTTCACTGATATGATATCCAGATTAAGATAAAATTTATATATTTTTTTTTTTTAATTGGAAGCAAGAATATCTCTCTGCTCATACATTGCCTCTGACATATCACTGCTAGTACTTTTAAAGTGAAGTAGCAGAAAGAAAAAGACACAGCAGAAAGTCTTATACGGTAATTGCGAGGTCAAATGCGTTCTATTCTCCTCGATCATTTCCCACCATTATAAAGTGTCACAAGCCACGAGATAGGATTGTCAGCTTATCATCTCTATCTATAGAACGAGGATAATGATGGTGTAATTATGTTATTTGTTCACCTGAAGCCTGAATGGTGCAGAGATAGCCATTAAACCGATAACAGGTCTATTGGAGAACTTCAAGTGCTGTGTTTGTAACATCTTTCAACTTTTCCCCATTCATTATCAACGACAAGACACATCCACGTTGCCAGCTCGAATGGATGATACATGTTTTCTGGGCAGCACATGAGCCTCCTACTTAAAATTATTGGTATTCATGATTGACATTAATTGCTGAGGTCAACGTATATCAGAAGAACTAAAAAGAATGGCTGGCAGATTTTTTTTATCTGCCATAGAATTCATTTTTTTTTTTTTTAAATGTAGCATTTATTGCAATGAAGAAGATGAACTAATATTTCAGAACTCAGCAAAAATGTAATGTATCTAGCATGAAAAAAAAAATCCAGGAGGAAGTTAAAAAGGTAGAAAGCTATCTTAAAAGCGACAAATCCAGAAATTTTTCTTCCCGGTTAAAAGGTTGCTCCACACAGAGTCAGTCAAGTTGGTGTGCTGTCTGAGAGGGATTCTAGTTTGGCAATAGCTAAACCATTTTTTAAAATGTTGCTCTAAGCCCAATCACAACTTTGCATAATTGCCAAAGTGATTGATTGTACATGAAGCACCCTGAGTCAATTAGTGACCGTGGCTTAGAACTGCAGAGTTTTGTAAAAGTAAAAATTATTATTATTATTATTATTATCATCGACATTTATAAAGCACCAACAAATTACACAGCGCTTTACGATATTATAAGACACAAACACTTACAGGAACAATAGGTTGAAAAGTACCACGCTCAAACAAGCTCACAATTTAGATAGCCAGAGTTCTCGGTTTCAGTCTGTTTATATCAGTTTTGGCCAAGTTGTATGGGTGGTTGTGCACACCCTCATACATGACTTAAAAGAATACACTGGGCACCATGACAATGTTAAAAGTCATCTCATTGAAGTTGTCTTGGTGCCTGGAGGTTAAGGTAGTACATTTCTCATGGACTTTAAATTACGCTCTAAAACTATCATTGGTGCCCAGTCCGATTCTCCACCTACTGTTCCCATATGTCGACGTGTTTTATTAGAATGCATTGTTTTCTTGTTTTACCTATCGTATAGCACTGTGAAATATTTTGGCACTACATAAATACCTGTACTTGTAATTGAAGTGGGAGACTGAGGCGGAAAGAGAGGAGCCGAGCTGATGGGCGCTGTCTGGACAACTGTAAAGTTAAACCATTCATAAACAATTCAACACCTTAAAGTAAGATGGCACAGAAGATCATTCTCAATGCACCATAACAACCTATATTCAGATGAAGCCAGCCCAGCTTGTTGCTGTATATTCACCTGTGGTAATGTAAGGGGATTCCCTGCAATGCTATGCAAAGTTCCTGACAGATCATTAAAGGGAAAGGCCAAGTAATGTAGAGTATTGCATTCACTGAATATGTTGGGATCCAAGCAGGCCCCGTCTCACATTGAGTCTTTTCTCAATGAATTGCAGCAATTGCTTGCGTTATAAGGAGGCTCTTTCCTTACATACGTCAGAGCATTGTATAGGCAAAGGGCGAGTCTGAGCAGCTCAGACAAAGGATGTGTACAGCCTGATCGAAAACTCGAAGGAAGCTGGCCTTAAACTGAGTAATAAGTATAACTGCTTCCGTGGGTGCAATAAATCTCCTATAAATTCCCGCTGGACAGGAAGTCTATTGGATAAATCAGAGCCAATACAAACTAATAACGTGTTCCT
>OW240919.1:12560175-12570958 GCA_933207985.1 Pelobates cultripes | reverse complement strand
GATCTAAACAGAATTGTAAGTGCAACAGGGACTTCAAAGGTAACTTTTATTTTAAAGGACCACTATAGTGCCAGGAAAATCTACTCGTTTTCCTGGCACTATAGTGCCCTGAGGGTGCCCCCACCCTCAGGGTCACCCTCCCGCCGGGCTCTGGGGAGAGGAAGGGGTTAAACACTTACCTTTCTCCAGCGCCGGGCGGGGAGCTTTCCTCCTCCTCTCCTTCTTCCTAGCGACGTCATCGGCTGAATGCTTTCCTATGGACACTGGCATCTTCTCACTGTGATTTTCACAGTGAGAAGCACGCAAGCGCCTCTAGCGGCTGTCAATGAGAGAGCCACCAGAGGCTTTAGAGGTTGGATTAACCCTCAGTGTAAACATAGCAGTTTCTCTGAAACTGCTATGTTTATAAAAAAAAGGGTTAATCCTATCTGGACCTGGCACCCAGACCACTTCATTAAGCTGAAGTGGTCTGGGTGCCTATAGTGGTCCTTTATTGTATCTATTTATATTTTAATACATCATTTATATATACCACCTTATAGTTTGGGATCACACACAGGCTAGTGTCCCTTTATTTGGAAATCCCTATTAGACTACCACCAGTAGACTGTGGTTCATCAGAATTTGAGGCAATCCGTGAGTCATTTGAATTTCATAACACCGAAGCTTCATTTGGACGTATCACGAAACAAACAAAAACAAACAAAAACAGACAATGAATGAACAGTCGCAATTGATTCTTGCTTCAGAGTTCTTACCGTGGCTCCAAAAACACAGGTGATTGATGGAAAAAAAGATGATTGATTGTTACGAAACAGCCACTAAATGATGATTTAAAAGATAAACCTATATTTATATTGTTAAATTATATTTAAGAAATAAATATATATATATATATATATATATATATATTACTGCTCCTCCTCATTTCCTCTATATTAGATACTTTTTCTCACTTGATCTGTGAAAAAATGGTGCAAAAATATGTATTGTGTATGTGTACTGCAAGATATAAACATCATATTTATTTTATGTATATAGTAAACACTACACTGAATGGTCCATGTTTGCACACACCCCTTTGGTGTTGTCTGAATCCTTTTTCCTGTAACGATTACATTCGTCCAAATCAAAATGCCACAATTTTACAGCACCCAAACAGTCGGGTTTTTTTGGACAATTTAATTGGATTGAACCAATTTTTTTTCTGTGTTCAACTCTATACTCTATCATATGAGTAATGGATGGAATATTGCTCAGAATACAGGTATAGATCAGATAGGCCTAAAATATTCAATAAAATGGAACAACTTGGGGTCTTATGAACCTACTGACTGACAAATGATTAGGAACAGATATACCTTTTAAAGAAAGAACAATGTAGCAATTACTTGTGAAACGGGTAGGCTATCAGCTATTACACAACAAAAACCTTCTCTATCAGTTTTCTAAAGATTTTCTCTTTATTTCCCTCTGTTTATCCTGTCTGTGCCATTGTCTCTGCATCGCTTAGATAAATCTTCCCCAACATGTTTGAAAGTAACCTGCTTACACGGCCGACACATGACGGGCTAAAACAATTTATGTGTAATTTTGACTATCTGCACGCAATGCACCCAGAATCATCTTATTCTTTGTGATACAGCTGAGGGGCGAGAGGGGGGTTATTTCATGAGTTTATCTGAGCATACACATGTGGCATTCTAAATCAACCATGACATCCGTGAACTTAATGGAAAGAGGCAGCAGCCTTGCTCCCTCTCCGAGACCTCCAGTAAGAGGGAAGGCTTGGGAGAAGGCCTCAGTATCAGAGAGTGTGAGGAACTGATCTAATCAGTAAACTTTTAGGCTTGAAAGAGCAATATAGAGTGAATGTGAGGGCCGAGTCCTTTGGGTCTTCTAATGTTTTCCGAACTAGAAAACAAAACCTGTCGAAGAAAATTTAATGAGACCGAGAGGGGTAAAAAATCCAATGCAAATGTTTACTGGGAGATAGCAGTGTTATGTACCTCCATGAAACTTCATGAATAAATGTTAGTACAAAGGGAAACCTCAACTATTCATAACATATGGCTGAAAATTCAGAAGGAAAAATTAACTGGAAATATTTAAAGGGAACTGTAACTTGCCCTGATTTTTCATAGTATGCATTCTATCCCTCTCAATTTAACATATATGTTTGTGAGGTGTGAGAAATAAAGTGAAATGTTAAAATTTATCCTGCTGTATTGCGATCTGTCATAGAATTGAGCATCGCCATCTTTGCTCTGTGTTTATCAGTTTTATAAGCTCCGCCTCTTTCTGTGGGTTGGGGCACTAAATATCATAATAACCATCGCACTTTGAAAAAAAAAAAAACTTGAGAGCAAAAAAAATAATCCATCTTCACCCATGGAGGGCTCGCGCAGACTGAGCTCCGCAGGGGAAGGCTTATAAAGCCTTGCCCCGCCCTGCAATTAGGCTCAGAGCACTCTGATTGGTTAGCTTGAAATCCAGCCAATCAGAGTGCTCTCTGTCATTTTACACTGCGTGGGAAAGTTCTTTGGAAATTTCCCACTCTGTGTAATTTGACTCATAACAACACTCTGATTGGTGGATTGCAAGTAAATATACCGTGGGAATTAGGGAGTTATCAACTTATTTATTCCTGTCATTCCATTGACTGGCTAAGTAACTGTGATATAATTTATCTTGATTCCATACTAAAAAAAATTATATTGTAGGTACACTGAAAACAGAGATGGGTCTGTTAGTTAATAAAGACCAGAAAAAATGAAGACATTTTAAATAACTATTTTTCTTCAGTATATATTAATGAGGATCCTATGTCAAGAGATATGCAAATGATTGCTGCAAATAACTTGCATATAACTTGTGGTTGGATGACTCGAGACAAGGTGCTACAGCAGTGAAGGAAAATTAATGTAAATAAAGCTTCGGGGCCTGACGGTATTCACTCATGAGTACTTAAGGAGCTAAGTGGGGAAATAAGTGAACCTCTGTATTTAATCTTTCAAGATTCTTTTGTTTCAGGTATTGTACCGGACGACTGAAGGAAGGCAGATGTCGGTCCTATATTTAAAAAGGGTTCAAAATCCATGCCTGGAAATTATAGACCTGTGAGCTTAATTTCTGTGACTGAAAAAATATTTGAAGGGCTATTAAGGGATAATATTCAGGAATTCATTGGGATGAGCTTTCTTATTAGCAATAATCAGCATGGTTTTATGAAACATAGGTCATGTCAAACTAACCTTATTGCATTCTACGAAGAAGTAAGTAGAAGTATAGATCAGGGTGTTGCAGTGGATATGATCTACTTGGATTTTGCCAAGGCATTTGATACGGTTTCTCACAATAGGTTAGTCTTCAAACTAAAATAAATTGGTCTAGATCAATTTTCTTGTTCTTGGGTAGAACATTGACTTAAGGATAGAGTACAATGAGTTGTAATTAATAGTAAATTTTCAGGCTGGACAAAAGTGGTAAGTGGTGTTCCTCAGGGTTCTATTTTGGGACCGCTTTTATTTAACATATTTAAAAATGATCTTGAAATAGGCATTGAAAGTCATGTTTCAGTGTTTGCAGATGAAACTTTGTAAAGTAAAATAATGTGAGTAGGATATTGCTTTGCTGCAGAGGGATTTAGATAGATTGGGGGACTGTGCACTAAAATGGCAGATGAACTGTAATGTAGAGAAATGCAAAGTTATGCACTTTGGGGTCAAGAATGCACAAGCAATTTACACCTAAATGGTAATAAATTAGGGATAACCACACACGAGAAGGATTTGGGAATTGTTATAGACAACAAATTAGGCAGCAATATGCAAAGTCAATCTGCAGTTGCTAAAGCCAATAAGGTTTTGTCATGTATAATTAGGGGCATACATTCTTGGGATGTAAATATAATTTTGCCTCTTTATAAAATCGCTGGTGAGACCACACCTTGAATATGCTGTGCAATTTTGGGCACCTGTTCTAAAGAAGGACATCATGGCACTAGAAAAAGTGCAGAGACGAGCTACAAAGTTGATAAAAGGAATGGAGCATTTTAGTTACGAAGAAAGGTTAAAAAATTTAAATCTCTTTAGTTTGGAACTATGTAACTATGTAACTATGTAATGGTGATTATAGCTGGTATAGCTTTCCCCCCATACATTAGTTGAGACTTCATGTTGGGAGTAGATCTGTAGGCACACATAATTTATACACAGACCCCCAGAATAACCCCATGTCTCCTACAAAACAACACAAATCCCTCCCAGGCGTCCCTGTGTCTAGGAGATAATTGAGTAATAGACCGGTAACTCAGTTATCTCTCAGTTACACGGAACCATACAGAAAGTGTACACTCCAAAACTACATTCAAATTATACAGGAACCCCACAAGTGTTATATCCCTGAATAGCCCAGATCTGAGCACACACGTTGTCCAAATAGCAATCAGATCCAGCCACGAGGTTGTAGCCCAAAACAGTTACAGGGAGAAAGAGGCAGTGGCTGGTCAACTTTTGGGAGTTCCTGTGCAAATAAAATCGAATGCTCCCCCTGGCTCTTAGGGAGCTAATGCTCCCTTCAGAGAGATAAGTCTTTTCCCCGAAGAGGATTGTAGGTGAGAGGAGCATGCGGCGGTACAAGTTCACTGGGGTTCATGAGTTGGCTTGTCAGGAATTAGTTCCATGCATTCAACGACAAAGTACCGCGGCCTGAGTTTGCCAGACAAAATGGCCGCCATCCCATAATGCACGTGGGTTTGGTCAAACGAATGGCAGTCTCTTAGAGAAAGCATTTGAGTTAACAACTTCTTTTGAAGTTAATGAGCCAGAGGGTGGTCTGAGTTCAGGGGGTATAAAAAGGGGAACATGAATCTCAGGTTGGGGAAGCGAACAATGGGTATAGAAAGGGGAACATGAATCTCTACTTGTGAAGTGAAAAGTATGGAAAACCGAACAGGGAAGGGACCAAGTCTGTTGGGCTGGAGGGAAATAAAACAAGTGACGAAGTGCACTGTGACAAATACATTCTATATCTATTATGGTAATCGACCAAGGCAGCTGCTCGTGAGCCCATGCTGCAGGGGACACTATGTCAAAATTGATAGATGATAGAGTTGTAGCAGAGTTCCACAAGTTTAGTATGTGTAAGTGACAACTAAATAGTAAAGACAAAAAGGAACATGCATTTCACATGAATGGTGCTGCACAGCACACACACACAAAAGTACAGTTTTAAATTATATGAGGCTACTTAAAATCACCTATCTCAGCAAACAAATATGGGGATTCAGTTCCACTATATGGCCATATTATGTTAAGCCCACCACTACTTCACTGTACCCTAATATTAGTGGGTACTACACAAATTCCACCACTACTTATTTAGCACTATTTCATTTGTCTCCCATGTTGGAATTCATGTAGGACCCACTTATATTGGGGTACGGTGACGTAGTGGTGGGCCACAATATGTTTATGTGGTGGAACTGAATCCCCATATTTGTTTGCTGAGGTAGATGATTTTAGGTAGCCTTATAAAATGTACAACTGTATTTATATGTGTGCGCTGTTCCTTAATCTGTATTAAGTATTAACTATAGTCTTCTTCTGTTACTGATCTACCCTTTGGACTCAAGTTAAAGAGTCTGAAGAGTGTGACCACTTTATTTTAGTTTCCAAAAATTTCAATAGAAATTGGCACTTTGTTACACCACCTGGCTGTCAATTACACAATCAGTCCTGTTACTTCCTGGTTGTTTAGTTAAGTGAAGATAAACTCAAGAGTCAGCAATTGCTCAGAGCACCTGCCTTGCAAAGACTTCTCAATAAGCTGCATTGGGAAGTTTGTGATTGGACAGCCACAGAATGTCTGGGCGGGGTTAGAAGGGGAGGGCTTACAAAGGCTGCAGACAAGAGATCTGCAGCCTTTGCAACTTGTTTTTGGTTATACATGCAGCGAACAGAATGCATAATTAAATGCACATATATATAATAATGATTTCTTCTGTATTTGGGCAGTGGAATGTCCCTTTAACACCACAGCCAGTATGACAATAATCTAGTGTAAGTGACCATTAGTATCATTGTCTGAAATAAGTGTGCACAATTTTAAGTGTCAGTTTACTCATTTAGTTGGTCTTTAAAGGGACACTCTAGGCACCCAGACCACTTCTGCCCATTGGAGTGGTCTGGGTGCCAACTCCCACTACCCTTAACCCTACAAGTGTAATTATTGCAGTTTTTTGTAAACTGCAATAATTACCTTGCAGGGTTAACTCCACTTGTACTAGACAGCCACTAGAGGGCACTTCCTGCATCATAGCACAGAAAACCTGTGCTAGAACATCACTGGACGTCCTCACGCTGTGTGAGGACCTCCAACGTCGCGAAAATCCCCATAGGAACGCATTGAAAAGCATTTTCAATGCTTTCCTATGGGGCGCTCTAATGCGCATGCGCGGCATTGCCGCGCATGCGCATTAGGTCTCCCCAGCCGGTGGGCGGGATCAGTCTAATTCAAAGGAGGAGCGGCGGCAGAGGAAGAAGCAGTGACTGGGGATGGGTGGTGGGAGGGAGAGGGGACCTGCAATGCCAGGAAAACAGGTAGTTTTCCTGGCACTGGAGTTTTCCTTTAATAATGAGTAAATTTAAAGAACGCTAAACGATGCTTTTAGCAAAGAAGCTGGGCTAATATGTTCTGTCTTTCTATGTTCTGTGCTGATAACATGTTTTGCAACAAATTACATTATTTTTTTAAATGCCTGACACAGTGTTCATGACTTTGATACATAGCATTCCTCCCTCTCTGGTAATTCCATACTGAAGATTGGCTGTCATTTGTCTCTGACATGAGCAGTTTTATATTTTATTGAAAAGAAATATCACTTAAATGCTGCCTCCCATCAAGAACATCAATCGTATCTTAGCAACATCATGTTTATCATCAGCGCTCTGTCACTGGGTCACTTGCAATTTAGCCCACATTATCATCTTAGCTTTCAGTATGCATTTAGACAGTCAGTCGTGCTTGAGTCAGCTTCAGGATGCTGTCAACGGATTGCAGAGATGACATGCCTGAGTACACAAGTCTGGCAAACTTTACTGGGCAAACTGAAAGCGTCATCTAATACATTGTATGCAGGGCTTGCCATTAACTCCTTAACTCTTTTACTACCAAACACGTTTTGTTTTAAAAATATTCACATACAATTTATTTAAAACATGCTAGGACATCAAAGCAGCACCAAACAATGATTTTGAGTGCAGAAAGCTATTTAGAAAAAGATAAAATTGTGTAAATTAACACCAACAAGGTTTAAAGGGACACTACAGTCACCAAATATCTTAAAGCTCAATGCAGTGGTTACGATACATATAGCCTGCCCGTAAAGCCTCAGCAGTGTAAAAAAACATTGCGGCCTAATTCCACCTTTAATAGCTGTCACTCACACAGCCACCAGAGGGACTTCCTGGTTGAGGTCCTTCACTAGAGTCACGATTCTTTGCATATAAATGCTGAATGCTGGCCATGAAGATCCATTGATTCAGTATATCTTTATGAGAATATGCTGATTGACACAGCTTTGCTGCACATGCACGCTAGCCTCCCACTGCTTCCCTTTGGGCTAGTAAACTTACAAGCCATGAACTTTCAAAGAATTCCTTGAAACCTGACCATTGATCCTTTCTCAGCTTGTGCAAACATGTAGTACAAACACAAGTGGTGGAAATTAAAACAAATTAATAAACCAAAATATTGGATAAAAGGAAATTAAAAATAGAGTTTACAAATAGTCTAAATATTTCTTCTAGTGTGGTTCTACTGTAGTTTATTTTGTCCCTCATTGGGTTAAATGTGCGTACAGAAAGAGAGGGGAAGAGGAGTGCTTATAGTGTGTCTGTTGTTTCAAATGTGGATCTGTTGACGTGTCTCTCCCTGTATGTTTGAACAGTAATATTTGTTGCTAGCGGTTGTTTATGATCCTAGGCTGGCAGTTCTGTCATTACTCAATCAACTCTAGATGGAATCCAAGATTACTTTCAATTCCAAACCCACCATAAACGGTTATATGGTGAATATATATATATATATATATAACTGTGAATTCTATATGTTTTAACCCCTTAAGGACCAAACTTCTGGAATAAAAGGGAATCATGACATGTCACACATGTCATGTGTCCTTAAGGGGTTAAACCTTGCAATTTGGGTAGGAGTCTAATCATGTACTGTATAGGATTTCTCATATCCTGAATCCACTGGTCATGTATGAGCTGTTAGTAAGATGATCTGACAGATTTCAAGTTGACAAAGTAAATTAGATGGGTGCAGGTAATAATATGAGTGCAAGCGTTCCTCAATGTTCTGTCCTTGGTCCCCTACTGTTCTCCTTCTATACTGCCTATTCACCCCCGTCCTCCCCCCTCCATGACTCCTCTCCAGCAACTGTCAAAAATAACCTACTATGATCTCAGTGAACTTATCTCAGTACTTATACCCTTTTATGTCACTATACCCCACTCCCTCTAGCATGTAAGCTCATGGAGCAGGGTCCTCAACCCCTCTGTTCCTGTGTGTCCAACTTGTCTGGTTACAATTACGTACCTGTTAATCCACCCATTGTACAGCGCTATGGAATTTGCTGGCACTATATAAATGATAAAATAATAATAATAATAATAATAATAAGCGTTGGTTCAAGCCAAACAAAATACTATGGTATAATATGTTGGGGTGTCTGAATATCTTTCACCTATATTATACCATATCTGTCCCTTTAGAGGTTTCTACAGTATATATTCCAACTTATTAAACATTATTGAATTACCGAGAATGAGCGTTTTAGGAATATAGGACACAAGTGAGTGACACATTGGAGAAAAGACCTACATATACAAAATATATATATATATATAAACCCATAGACAGATAACAGCTGGTTTTTATTTAGGTTTCCGGAGAACCTGTTAATTAGTAATCACCGACTCTCTGAACTCGCTATTTTCTGCTCAGTTTAACAGCGAGATGATGTTCCCTGAATCACGCTGTTTAGCAGACAGTTTATCTCATTAAAGATGAAAAAGCATCAAACCGGCATCTAAAATCCAGGGAAACGATGCTTAATAAAACATTTAACTGACACATAGAGATGCGAACTTGTCAAGACCTTTATGAACAAAATAACACGAATCTGTAAGTGTATCCCACATTGCTGTGTGGTCTTTTTCTATAGAATTGGTAGTTCACTTAAACAAAAGCTAAGTTTACAAAAGCGAATATGTCAATAACTAGGCCTCCTTTATGAGAACGGAAGAGGCTGTGTCTCGTGAGTGATGGCGATCAGACGATTTTTGTTGTGTCTCTGCAGAGTAATTTACTCACTGTCTGATGGGGAATGAATTGTTTTGCCTATGCAATGTTTAGTGAATATTCCCCTAGACATACAGAGCTATATAAATAAATATATATTGCCTATGGATGTATTGCATAATGAGACATGGATTTAATAATATATATTATCCAGTATCTACAAATATCTGGACAGGTCTTTATTGATGGTTCTGTGTTTGTGTTGATTTTGTCTTCTGTTGTATAGACCCCTAGGAAAACTGTGCTTTATATAATACGATGCACACACATTAAAAATACATATTTTCTTGAACTTCATACTGAATGGCGTACATTAATTCTTCATTGCAGTGAACATACATAGAGACAAGGAAAGCAGAATTGAAACATAGAAACACAGAATGTGACGGCAGATAAGAACCATTCGGCCCATCTAGTCTGCCCAATTTTCTAAATACTTTCATTAGTCCCTGGCCTTATCTTATAGTTAGGATAGCCTTATGCCTATCCCACGCATGCTTAAACTCCTTCACTGTATTAACCTCTACCACTTCAGCTGGAAGGCTATTCATGCATCCACTACCCTCTCAGTAAAGTAATACTTCCTGATATTATTTTTAAACCTTTGTCCCTCTAATTTAAGACTATGTCCTCTTGTTGTGGTAGTTTTCTTCTTTTAAATATAGTCTCCTCCTTTACTGTGTTGATTCCCTTTATGTATTTAAATGTTTCTATCATATCCCCCCTGTCTCGTCTTTCCTCCAAGCTATACATGTTAAGATCCTTTAACCTTTCCTTGTAAGTTTTATCCTGCAATCCATGAACCAGTTTAGTAGCCCTTCTCTGAACCCTCTCTAAGGTATCAATATCCTTCTGAAGATACGGTCTCCAATACTGTGTACAATACTCCAAGTGAGATCTCACCAGTGTTCTGTACAATGGCATGAGCACTTCCCTCTTTCTACTGCTAGTACCTCTCCCTATACAACCAAGCATTCTGCTAGCATTTCCTGCTGCTCTATTACATTGTCTGCCTACCTTGGGTTAATGCATAAATCCATGGCAGCGTAAGGGTTTCAGACCCTGTAAAATTGAGCAGCCTGACACTGTCAGAACAAAAACATCATGTCTCTGTGTAGCTTTCAATCATGTTTTGTATTTTTCTCTATTCAGAGTTGGACTATCTCGGGTAAATAACAGATGTACCTCACTGAGAAATCACAACCAGATTCAAAAGAGAGTTCAGTGCAAAGTTTAGGTGTGATGGGTCATGAGTCCCTTGCATGCCCTTCTGGGACAGTCCTACAAGGTAGTTACGGATTGGAGGGAAGATGGATATAATGTTGGGGGTGAAATGTATAAACTGTTGCCACGTAGCTTTCTACTTGATCCCGGTTAGCACACATCTTTTCCTGCACTCCTGACCCCTTTTCTT
>OW240919.1:12542883-12557487 GCA_933207985.1 Pelobates cultripes | reverse complement strand
GATCCATAGGTATGTCCCTTCTCGGTCTCTCCGCTCTGTCCGTTACCTTCTTCTGTCCGCTGATCTCACCGCACAGCCAACTCGCACTTGCAGGACTTCTCGCAGGTGGCTCACTTCCTATGGAATAGCCTGCCTACTACCATCAGACTCTCCCCTGGTCTTCAATCTTTTAAGAAGTGCCTTAAAACCCATTTCTTTAGGAAAGCGTATGGCCTCCCAGAGTAACCTCTACCTCACATACCTGCCTCTTGCTCTCTCCTATAGGGCTGCACTCTACTCTCTTCTCCAGCTCTGCTTCACTCCCACCTTATTTGATTGCTATTTCCTGTCTTAATGTGTTTTGTACCTCACCTCCTACAGACTGTAAGCTCGTTTGAGCAGGGCCCTCTTCAACCTATCGTTCCTGTAAGTTTTCTTGTAATTGTCCTATTTATAGTTAATCCCCCCTCTAATATTATTGTAAAGTGCTACGGAATCTGTTGGCGCTATATAAGTAGCAATAATAATAATAATAATAATAATAAATGTTCTGGTGACTATAGTGTCCCTTTAAGTGGGCACTGTCAAATTCCAGTTGTACAGTGTAACACCCCAAAGAGCCCCAAGAGAGGAGGAGAAACCGAACCAATGTTCCCAGCACAGTCAGTGAATTAATTTCATACATTGAGTTCCAGTGTGGACTCCCTTCTGAGATAAATGGAAGAAACTGTCTGTTCTCCATCAAAATGTTGTTTAAGTATATTTTCTTTCCTGGAATTTTGTACATTTCATATTGATGATTTTTAACAAATTTATTTTCAGAAAAAAAATGTGTCAGACAAACTTTTGTTGGAAGTTTTTGCAAAAAAAAATGCACCCCCTCCCCCAACCCAAGTGGTGACTCAAGAGACTCAGAGATACTGATTGAGTGCTTTTATCTAAGAATACTCTGCTCTAGATAATTTTCTCTCTTAGAACGCTAGGTCCTAAAATGTATTTAATGAACAAGCCGAAAGCGTTATTCCAAGCAACATAAAGTAAGGTAAATAAATTGTTCTCTACACATCCCCGAGGCAAGTTTACTTGTTATCACTTATTACGGAAAAAAAGGTCAGTAATCAATGCCCAAGGATACACGTCGAAAGTACTGAGGGCGAATGCTTCATATGTTTTTCGTTTCTGTAGAGATTTGAGACTAAGAATGCAGAACCAATTTATTAATTTTCCCGAAGGCTTGAAGGTTTATGTTACTGTATTCTGATATGCTGTGAGATGAAAATATTCAATTCAGCGCACCACAAATTAATGTTGGGTTACAGCTACTTGATCGAGAGGTCGTGGCTTGAACAGTTTGCGGTCATATGATTCTGTAGAATTGTATAAGCAAGGTGCATGATTCTCCGCATGTAGTCCTCTAATAAATACTAAAACACAGAGAATGTGGTATACGATACAGAATTCAAGTCTGCATGGCATTCCATTTTTATACTGTGTATTTTTATGCAAACAGAAAGGAACATTATTTTTAAATAGAATTCTTATTTTTTTTCACAAGTTGCCTGCCAATCACACATTTAACCTTTTGCTAAAGTCTCTGAAATGCATTGATTTAAAAGGCATTCTTAGAAGGCACTCAAACTATCAAATCCCTTCCACGCAACCATATTCAACTTCTGTATGTGACAAAGAAAAAAAGAAACAGACTAAATATTTGAATAAACTTTGATTCACCAGCATGAAATTCAACTCTAGTTATGTGGATTAAGGATTTGAAGGCAGTTCTGGAGCAAAGACTGGTCATTTGGCTGCTTTCAAAGAACACGATTGTTGCTCTTAAATTAAATCATGAAAGCTATAATCATATTTTCTGCTTCTCTATGGGAATGTGGGGCAGTGCAAAGCTTCCTCCTCTCTCTGAGAGGTGGGATGGGCATTCAGCGACAGAGCCATTTACAGAACCGTGCATTGCAGCTGACAGATTGTTAAAATCGCAGCTGGGGGCGAAATGATCTTCACCCCGGTGCAATCAAGACGTGGCAACTTCACTTACAGTGATTTAATTTCAAACTGATTCTGAAACCTTCAGGCCAACATTTCAGGCAAGCAGGAGGCTTTAGCCTCTATTTAAAGATGGATATAGACTAGGAGGAATTCAGTATTAGTGCAAAAAAAAAAAAAGAGAGACAGAAAGCACATCATTTTGTATACTCTGCTTTAACCCTTTCTGGTTACATTGAGTATGCATTATAGCTTTGTATCCCTTTGGGATCCAGCACAAGCTTCCCCAGTTGCATATACACTTACCAAATACATCGGAGTTTATATGGGAGACTGAGAAGTGTTTTGTCCATAAAAAGGTTAGTGTAACACTGTCCCCCAGGGGCAGGGCCAGATTAAGAGCTCAGTGGGCCTGGTGCTGACAATTATGATGGGGCCTAATTACAGAATCTTATCGACCAAAAACACTAAAACAGTCATACCTCTCAAGCATCATGTATCTGTTGGAGATGGTGTTGGAGGGAAACTCAAAGGATGCAGCTATAAGAAAACACATACTCTATGCTAATCTCTCTCTAATGTATGCTTTCATCTTTTAAGTAAATCCATACCCCCTAACACCATAGTCCAGTAAAGCAGGAAGTCAATGGGCGGGGTAAAAGGGTGAGCCACTGACGCGAATCACGTGACCAGAACTCCCAAAAAGGGGGCATGTCTGTCCAAAGAATTGGAAGGCCAGCCTGGCATCAGTGTCCCTATGTATCACAGTGTCAATGTCCCCATGTCGCCCTAGTCTCCCAGTGTCTGTGTCCCCATTTCTCTCAGTGTCCCCATGTCTCAGTGTGTCCCATGTCACTAGGATACTAGGGGACACTGGGAGACCCGGGGACACTGGGAGACATGGGGGCACTGAGACACATGGGGGCACTTGTGGATACAGACATGGGGACACTGGGAGATGTGGGGACACTGGGAGAAATGGGGTCACAGGCACTGGGAGACATGGGGACACAGACATTTGGGGAAACTAAAACACTAGGGACACAGAGACATGGGAACACAGACACTGGGAGACACTGAGACTGACACTAGGGACACTGGCTGGGAGGCATGGGTACACAGATACTTGGGGACACTGGGAGACATGGGGGCACTAATGTGGACATAGACATGGGGACAAAGACATTTGGGGACACTGGGAGACATGGGGACACTAGGGACACAGACACTGGGAGACATGGGGACACTGAGACACTAGGGACACTGGCTGGGAGACATAGGGACACTGGGAGAGATGGGGACACAGACACTGCGAGACTAGGGTACATTGGGAGACTAGGGGACACTGGGAGCCATGGGGACACTGCGACACTAGGGACACTGACTGGGAGACATGGGGACACTGTGTCCCTAGTGTCTCCGTGTCCCAATGTGTCTACCTATGTCTCACAGCGTCCCCATGTGTCTGAGTCCCCATGTTTCCCAGTGTCCCCAAGTGTCTGTCCCCACATCTCCCAGTGTCCCCTAGTGTCTGTGTCCCCACGTCTCCCAGTGTCTCAGTGTCCCCTAGTGTCTGTGCCCCCATGTCTCCCTGCTGCCTTTCTACCAATCCTTCACATACCTGAGCTGTAGTCTGTCTCTGCAGGCTGGGAGCTGCTGTCTGGACTTTCAGTGCTGTGTAGCTGCTCCCCCGCGGATCAGTGAGTAGAGGGAGGCAGGGAGATGCTGCAACTTCCTATCCCTGCCTCTCTCCATTCACCCCTACTGGCCGATGCTGGTATTGCAGAGTAATCTCTGTTTATACTGAGAAAAATATTTGCATTTGTATTGCCGGTATTACTGCAATACCATCACGGCCAGGCAGCCTCAAATACCGACTGTGCCTTAAAATACCTGCCAGGTGTCAAACCTAAGAGTAGTGTGTAAAAAATAAAATAAAATAAAAATATATATATATTTTTTTTTTTTCAATGGGCCTATTGCATGGGCATGGGCCTGGGCCTGGGCCTGGGCCTGGAGCTGCAGCTCCATCAGCCCCTATGTTAATCCGGCCCTGCCCAGGGGTCCATTGTATCTTCACAATTATATTGGACGCAAACTCTCACAGCCCACAGGATGGGGAGTAGTTCATTTTGTAAAAGTAACTTGCTTCAACTGCTCATTTGCACGAGCTGCATGGCATTCTGGGAAGGTAGAGGAAATATGATATACCTTGCATTTGTTGTGCTTAAAGCTATTATTATGTTTTTGTATGTGTAGTACATGATGCCTTTCAGATGATATTTTAGACACTGGTGAACATTTTATGCTGCTTTCATACTGACCCCACAATGTATATAGATGGCCGTTATTTGCCAACTGTAAAACTAAGCCATATTAGCATATACATAACCAGGAAGAATGCACTCCCCTAAACATGCATACATTATAAAGTTGCTTCTGGGGGCCAATTAATGCGGCAATTAATACAGCAATCCAGTGCACTCACTCACTTAACTCCTTCAAAGCTTGCAAAATGTAATA
This sequence comes from Pelobates cultripes, assembly GCA_933207985.1. NCBI lineage: Eukaryota > Metazoa > Chordata > Amphibia > Anura > Pelobatidae > Pelobates > Pelobates cultripes. The sequence goes on along the minus strand of OW240919.1, from coordinate 12,552,987 downwards.
GTTTTTTAAAAACACTTGACTTGAAATAATGATGGTTTACTTACAATATGTGATCATAGACTGTATAAGCCTACCGCAAGATGGTGTTTACTGAGTGAGTGCTGGATCTTGTCTGTTGTATGAATTGGCCCCAGCAGCACCCTTATAATGTATGCATGTTCGAGTGAGTGCAGCCCTCTTGATTGTATATGTAAATATATTTGGGAGTATAGGCCAAGCCCCCGGTTTTGCACCCCTGCATGTCACAATTGCCTCATTCCAGGGCCCTATTTAAAGGGACACTATAGTCAGCAGAACAACTAAAGCTTAATGTAGTTGTTCTGGTGTCTACTGGCTTTTAAGTATTACTGCCTAGAAACACCTGACCCATGAAGATTATCTAGTGGCCATCTGAGTGACTGCCACTAGATAATCTTCATGGGTCAGTTTAGCGTCTCTCCAACCTCTGCATGGAGATGCTGACACTCTCCATAGAGATGCATTGATTCAATGCTGATTGGGGCCATGTAGTGATTTGCCACGCATGTGCCATAGCTTCCAATAGCTTTCATATGGAAAAATATTGGATTAGGAATTTGAATTCCTGACACTACGGTGTTTCTCTGCACTCCAGAGAATTCAAGTAAGTGGATTAAGCTAATAATAGCCGGCATTATATTGCTAGCAAAGGACCTGCTAAAATGGGGTACATAGGTGTTGTTTTAGGCTTATGCAATGGATGATCGTATACTGTAACTAAACCCCCATTATTTTTTCCTAAGTCAGGTATTATTTTTATAATTTGTTTTTTAAATTACATCTTGTGAGTGTTGAAGTTGGTATTTAGTGAGTGAGTGTGCTGGATCCTACATGTTTATATACACATATATCAGTCTAGTCTGGTTAATCTCTGGTAAAAGTATGCAGCGAATATTACTCGCTGACAATGAACCCGTCTGGACTGATTATTCTCAGACCTGTAATGAATACGGTAATAGATTTTCCCACCTTGAGATATTAACATTGTATCACTCTGACATTCCCATCTGTCTTAACCTTTGGCAGACACCTACCTGACTATTCATGGAAGACCTGGAGGGTAATTATACGATTAGCATTTACAGGGTTAATTGTAAAACATGGCAGCCGGAGGTTGATGGTGGTTCTCGATTATCATATGACTACCCAGATTTGGACCAATTACTTTGGTTATTCATTAAAATAAAAACGATTTAGGGTAATTCAGAGCCTCCACGCAAATGGAATTCACTCTGGAATTTATTTGAAAATTTAAAAAAATAACTCTGTCTGCTGAAATATTCAAAGTGAATTTCAATTTTTAGTCCACAGTAAACATGGCTGACTTTGATCATTTTCCCAATGTAGCTATTGTGGTCTAGAATTCGATATTTACTTTACATTTCTGACATTTCACACTTTGGAATAACTATGTCATTATAAAAAAAAAAGCAACTAAATGCCAGAGTTCCACTGTCCCTAGAACTGCCCAATTTTGGTTTCTTTCTTGACATTACCCCAAGACATTCTAGATTTATCCAAATGGTCAGAGCAGCTGCCAAGAATAGCATCCCTCGTTTGGATTTTACCCAATATGCCCACATTAGCAACACGTCAATCTAAGCCCTTGATTTATTTTTTTTCAAAACCCTTTCCTATATATCATTTAGAAAAAGTACATTTGAAAAAAACAATATTAAAAGAGTTTTGAAAATATTAAAGGGACACTATAGTCACCAAAACAAGTTCAGCTTAATGAAGCAATTCTTGTGTATAGGTCATTAGGGCACGCCACTGCAGACATGCAATCACTTTGTTTATGCAGTCATAGTCACACCTCCATGCATGTGACTTGCACAGCCTTCATAAACACTTCCTGTAAAGAGTCATCTAATGTTTATTCTTCCTTTATGGCAAATTCTGTTTAATTTAGATTCTCTTATCTCCTGCTCTGTTAATAGCTTGGTAGACCCAGCAGGAGCATGCTATCTGCTATTAAAGTTCAATATACAGAGCAGGACATAAACAATTTTAAGTGAGTTAACATGTGATAGAAAATGAAACAATTTTCTTTTTATGCAGGCTCTGTGAGTCACATACAGGGGAGGTGTAGCTAGGGCTTCATAAACAGAAACAAAAGTGATTAAAGTTGTTTTGGTGATTATATGATTATAATGTCCCTTTAAATATTTTGAAAAGTTTATCCAAAAATATTAAATTGGCCTATATATTTAGCTTAGATTTTGGTGAAACCTCTCAATTTAGGAAACAGATTTTTTTTGCCAGTTTTAAAAATATTGATAACCCTGTATACATTAGAAAGTGGAAACAAATAGGATAGGCAATCTACCTAGAGGGGGAGAGTTTCACCCTACTGAAATTACCTCATATATTAAATCATTCAAAGGTAATAGCAAAAGGATTTTAATATAAATCGTAATACAAAATGTTTCTATATTAGAGGGACAAAGGTTTAAAAATAATATCAGGAAGTATTACTTTACTGAGAGGGTAGTGGATGCATGGAATAGCCTTCCAGTTGAAGTGGTAGAGGTTAACACAGTAAAGGAGTTTAAGCATGTGTGGGATAGGCATAAGGCTATCCTAACTATAAGATAAGGCTATGGACTAATGAAAGTATTTAGAAAATTGGGCAGACTAGATGGGCCGAATGGTTCTTATCTGCCGTCACATTCTATGTTTCTATGTTTCTATGTTATTTAAACAAGGACCTAAGGTTAAAATAAAGTAAATAGAAAAAATTTGCATAATGAAGAGCGGAAAAAAATGTCTCTAATATATAACGTAGTAAAGAAGGTATTGAAAAAATTCCTTCAAAAATCCCTAGGTAAGCTGCATGTATATGGGAATGTCTAGCCTGGGTAGGACAGAAAATTCATCAATTCAGCACTTCGTAATTCGGTTAGGATCAGCACTTCCAAAATTCGGCACTTCAGCAATTCGGACATTCATCCCCCCCGGCCCCCACCCCTGAGCCGTGGGGGGACCCTAAATAAAAATATAACCCCCACCCCCTCTCACCCAAAAATAATGAGGGGGACCATCAACTAGGTATCTGAAAAAAATAAAAAAATAAAACATCATTTGATGTCTTCTTTTTTCTAACATCTTTTTTCAGCCCCAAAAAAGGCCAAATAAAAATCCATAATAACCGCCGCACATTAAAAAAAAAAAAAAACCCGGTTTAAGCCATCCAATCAGAGTGCTCTGACAGGTAAATGAAGAGACTGCCAGGTAAGTCTCTACGTTTACCTGTCACAGCACTCTGATTGTTTAGCTTGAAATCCAGCCAACCAGAGTGCTCTGTGTCATTTTACACAGCGTGGGAAAGTTCTTTGAATTTTCCCACGCTGTGTAATTTGACTTATAACACTCTGATTGGTTAATTGAAAACCAAACAAACTCCCTGTGAGCCCAGACCTTGAGCTGTGTAAGGGGCCCCAAAAATGGAGCTGTCTGTTGATTTTTGTGAGCGCTGCCTCCAGAGAGCCTGTGTTAACACCAGACCAGTGGAGCCAGACTGCAGCCTGAGCCCATCATCATCCTCTTGTCCTCATCTGATGGTAAGTAGGCCAGTATATTATCCAGTATATTATTAGTGGAACTAATCTCTAATTTACCTCATATTAAAGGGACACTATGGTCACCAGAACGACTACAGCTTAATGTAGTGGTTCTGGTATCCATAGCCTGTCCCTGCAGGCTTTTACATGTAAATACACTGCCTTTTCAGAGAAAAGACACTGTGTGCAGAACTGAGATTGGCTCATATGGCAGATCATATGGGTTGGGCATTGTGATGCCACATGGTGGGTGGAGCGTATGGGGGCGGCATATTTTTGTTAGGGCGGCAAAAATCCTTGCACTGGCCCTGTCTGTGTAGGAAGAGAATTCCACATCTTTATTGTTCTTACTGTAAAGAACCATTTCCTCTGCTCTAAGTGAAAACACCTTTCTTCCAGTCTCAAAGGGTGATCTTTGTCTGTTTTTTGTTGCTTGTGAACATGCTAGTACATAGCAGTGTGTATTGACCCTATATATATCCGTACATTGCTTACATATTGTCTCTGTAAAGAAAACAAATTCATTTTTTTTACCCTTTTCTCATAACTGATGTTCTCCATCCCCCTTACTAATTATGTAGCTGGCTTATGCATTTTTTTCTGGTCCTGCGATATCCTTCTTCCAAACTGGTACCCAGAACTGCACCACATTTTCAAGGTGGGGTCTTACTATTGATTTGTAAAGAGGCAAAATTATATTTTGATAAACTGAATCAATGAAAACACCTTACTACCAATTGCAAAGGCCGACCAGCATGGAAAACTGTTGCCTAATAGACATGTGCAATTTGTTTCGGTCCGAAATGAAATTTGGACAAGTTTCGGAATTTCGGACATTCCGATGCTTCTGAATGTCCGAACTGCTGAAGTGCCGAATTTCCGAAGAGCCGAATTTCGGAAGTGCCGAACCGAATTGCCGAAGTCCCGAATTGCAGAAGTGCCGAACCAAATTTTTTGCCCATGCCCATCCCTATTGCCTAGTTTGTTATCTATGATTGTTCCCAACTCATTCTCACTTAATGCCAGTAATTAGTGCATATCTAGTGGCTGAACTACCGCGGTCGTTTGGGTCTCGGCTGCGACCGGGCCCGTCACTCCAGGGGACCCGGCTGCCCTGTTGACCCCTGTGACTGGGGTGCCCGCTGGCATTGTGGTGCAGCCCGGCCATGCAGTAAAAACACCGGGGCCGCATTGAAGGGGCCCATGGGGTGGCCCATGCCCATGCCACCCGATGGCAGTGGATTTTCTGGGGCCTGGTCAGTGGTGTGGTGCTTTAAGACTGCGAGACTTCTTCCCAGCTAACAGAGTGCCGTGCGGGAGGAGAGGAGGGAGTCAGAGTGGGAGCTCTGACTCCCATCAGCATGAGGCAGCCACTGGACTCCAGGGAAGTCACTCATTTTATTTAACAGTTTTCATGTGCGTGTGAGAGAGAATGTCTGTATCAGTATGTCTGTGTGCATGTGTGTGTGTCTATTTGTGTCTGTATGTTTGTGTGTGTCTGTATGTGTGTGTCTGTGTGTGCCTGTATGTGTGTATGTGTATGTCTGTATGATGCATGTGTGTATGTGTGTCTGTATGTCTGTCTGTCTGTATGTCTGTGTGTGTGTATCTCTGTCCATGTATCTGTTTGTATGTATTTGTATCTGTTTTTCTACATGTGTATCTGCATGTGTGCCAGTGTGTGCCCCTATGTATCTGTATGTGTATCACTGTTTATATCTGAATGAGTGCCATTCTGTCTATGTGCAGCTGCATGTGTGTCAGTGTGTGTCTGTGTATCTGTACGGTTGCAAGAAAAAGTATGTGAACCCTTTGGAATGATGTGGATTTCTGCACAAATTGGTCATAAAATGTGATCTGATCATCATCTAAGTCACAACAATAGACAATCACAGTCTGCTTAAACTAATAACACACAAAGAATGAAATGTTGCCATGTTTTTATTGAACACACCATGTAAACATTCACAGTGCAGGTGGAAAAAGTATGTGAACCCCTAGACTAATGACATCTCCAAGAGCTAATTGGAGTGAGATGTCAGCCAACTGGAGTCCAATCAATGAGATGAGATTGGAGGTGTTGGTTACAGCTGCCCTGCCCTATAAAAAACACACACCAGTTCTGGCTTTGCTTTTCACAAGAAGCATTGCCTGATGTGAATGATGCCTCGCACAAAAGAGCTCTCAGAAGACCTACGATTAAGAATTGTTGACTTGCATAAAGCTGGAAAGGGTTATAAAAGTATCTCCAAAAGCCTTGCTGTTCATCAGTCCACGGTAAGACAAATTGTCTATAAATGGAGAAAGTTCAGCACTGCTGCTACTCTCCCTAGGAGTGGCCGTCCTGTAAAGATGACTGCAAGAGCACAGCGCAGACTGCTCAATGAGGTGAAGAAGAATCCTAGAGTGTCAGCTAAAGACTTACAAAAGTCACTGGCAAATGCTAACATCCCTGTTAGCGAATCTACAATACGTAAAACACTAAACAAGAATGGATTTCATGGGAGGATACCACAGAGGAAGCCACTGCTGTCCAAACAAAACATTGCTGCATGTTTACAGTTTGCACAAGAGCACCTGGATGTTCCACAGCAGTACTGGCAAAATATTCTGTGGACAGATGAAACCAGAGTTGAGTTGTTTGGAAGAAACACACAACACTATGTGTGGCGAAAAAAAGGCACAGCACACCAACATCAAAACCTCATCCCAAATGTGAAGTATGGTGGTGGGGGCATCATGGTTTGGGGCTGCTTTGCTGCGTCAGGGCCTGGACAGATTGCTATCATTGAAGGAAAAATTAATTCCCAAGTTTATCAAGACATTTTGCAGGAGAACTTAAGGCCATCTGTCTACCAGCTGTCTACCAGCTGAAGCTCAACAGAAGATGGGTGTTGCAATAGGACAATGACCCAAAGCATAGAATTAAATCAACAACAGAATGGCTTAAACAGAAGAAAATACACCTTCTGAAGTCCTGACCTCAACCCGATTGAAATGTGGCATGACCTCAAGAAAGCGATTCACACCAGACATCCCAAGAATATTGCTGAACTGAAACAGTTCTGTAAAGAGGAATGGTCAAGAATTTCTCCTGACCGTTGTGCACGTCTGATCTGCAACTACAGGAAACGTTTGGTTGAAGTTATTGCTGCCAAAGGAGGTTCAACCAGTTATTAAATCCAAGGGTTCACATACTTTTTCCACCTGCACTGTGAATGTTTACATGGTGTGTTCAATAAAAACATGGCAACATTTCATTGTTTGTGTGTTATTAGTTTAAGCAGACTGTGATTGTCTATTGTTGTGACTTAGATGATGATCAGATCACATTTTATGACCAATTTGTGTAGAAATCCATGTCATTCCAAAGGGTTCACATACTTTTTCTTGCAACTGTATGTGAGTCAGTGTTTGTATCTGTAGAAGTGTAATTCTGTGTATCTGAATGTGTTTCATTCTGTGTGTCTGTGTATTAGCATGTGTGTCCATGTATATATCTGTATGCGTTATACAAATGGGGGGTGGAGGGGCAGGGTTTACATGGAGGGGGGCCAGGGCACTTTTCTCACCTGGGCCCTTTGGTTTCTAGTTACGCCTCTGATCGTATCACTAATAAAGCTCACTTTTGCTAGTTGAAGAAAGAATGAAGACCAGTGGTATATATAATGATTACATTTGTGCATTTAAAAAGCTTTAAATTAAAATATAACCTGATAATATTGGCAGGTCAGCGGACATATGTTCTGTTCCTCTACCCTTTCAGAATCATAGTGAGGCACAAAGCAAAATGTGTATCAATGTGAAAGGTTACATTAACCCATTAAATATGTTACAATCTGACCACTTTCACATCTTAACAAAAGAGGATAATTACAAAGCAATCCAAGTTTCAGGATAGTAATTATTATAATGTAAGATATAATTTTTGGTCTTCATTTGTTTCCCCTGAAGTCCTGAAATCCGTATATTTTTCCAAGCATCCCTTACTAGAACAGAAATAAAATTAGCACAGCTGACTGCTATCTACATTTTATATTACAGCCCAGAGGCACACATTTTTATAAGCTTCCCTAATTAAAATGACACTGTGATCACCATCAACTACAGTCAGAATTAATAGAATGATCTGGTCACTTTAAGTATGTATCCACCAGTAGCACTGGTGAGAAATGTCCCGCGTTCTGTAGAAAATGCTGCTTTTTTTGCCAGCGTGTTCTGATAACAATGTCATAAGTAACAGATGAAGGAAAACAGAACCAGTATCTAGGCTCGGTTAGATTGCATTATCAATCATTTCTTAGCCACTTAATGAGCATCCGCAAGAAACATTTTCACTAATGCCTCTCACGGTGAGATCCGTGCGAATGCTGAGAGTCTAAATTAAATCTAAAAGCTGGGAGGGAAGGGGGGATGCAGGGAATGCGGTGGTAGATGGGAAGACACTAGACAATCCGCTATAAAGATCTATTTATCTCTCTACACACAAAGAAAATGTCTTTGCAAAACGCCTCTATTCATAATGGGTTAACAAAGCCTAAGGCGGATTGCAGTAATCGAGAATAACTGGATGGTAGCCGTTATTTGAAGAGTCGTCTAATGACCGCAAGATTACCATTTAATTAGTAATAAGATATTGGGGCCGGTGACAAATTAAAGGAGGGGGGTGGAGGAATTTGCTGGCAGGTGACACGACGCTGATCTATGTCTTGATATTCCCAGCAGGAAGGCAAGCTTGTAGCCTGTTAGTATTCATCAGGCAGTATTAATAATAAAATGCAATAATTACAGCCAAACAGTGCCCCGCTCCCTCCTATCTCCTGCTTGACTGAGTAGTTTTATTATCTGGGACTCGTGGCTCGATTCGCACCCATGGGATGAGAAAAGAGGATTATGGGGAAGTAGGAAAAAGCATTATGTCATATTACTCTCTTTGTCATGCTCGCCATGTGCCTTCAAGACTAGTATGCCGTTTACTTCGATGTTTAAATAGAAAAAAAGGCTATTTCATGTGGTTGTTGGCTTATTTTCCCAGTAAAAAATTTGTCTTAAGGTCGGCCAAGAATTATTGGACCTTTCTTCAGGCAGTTCGTGAATAGTGAAGGAGCTGATACAATAAACAGAATGGAGTTTTCATGACATGTATTCAGTTAGCCGTAAAATATGAAATATTAACATTGCTACCACCTGTGTGTTTTAAATAAAAAAACTAAAAAAAACGAGAGAGGGCATATTGAAAAGGGTAATTGATACTTCCAGGCTTTCTGCACATCCCAATAGCTACCTAAAAAGTAACTATGGTCGCTAAGTGTTCTATTTTGTTTTAATTTGCAATATTTGTGTGGATGTCCTGGCACAGCCTGGCATACGGAGCGAAAAAGCGAATTTTACTATTCCATAACATAAAGTTGAGATTGTATTAAAGACACAGAGGAAAGAATTATCATTTTATCTTTTTGAGATATATCATCACGCAACAGCCAGTCACAAAACAGCATAGCGTATAAATAGTTGTTCCAATCATTTTAACTTTCTTGTTCTTTGATGTTTGTCAGAATAAGTACCCTCTCTGCTTACTTCTCACTTCAGCAGGTTTATGCTTTTATATTTTGAGTTCAGGCTGAACAATAATGCTTTAATTAATAGAATTATTTAATAATTTAATAATGTACGGATTCCCCCTTTTAGTATTTTTATTCCTCCTTTTTTGGTATCAGTCCCCCTTTTTGTTTAATTTTCCCAGTCCTTCTATGCTCCCCACACTGTTTAAGGTCTCGAGGGACCGTTAAATGTAGTACACCAATATTTCCATTGACGTCCGCACACTGTAGTAGTTCTAAAATAATGCCACATGTAGGTAATGAAAAAGTGCACAATTTATGAAAAAATACTTAGAGGAAAAAATATAACTAAAATGAAAAATATAACTAAAATGCCAGCAACATGTAGCCCACCTAATAAGATGTTACCTCCAATATGTGCACAAAAGGCCAGTGTGCAACTGATATGCACGTTCAAATAGGTGGAAATGAAACACCCTGTATTCAAAAGGAAAAATGGGGGAAGGAGGGAAAGGCGAAAGGCAGCTGGAGATAGCATCAGATTAAGAAAGTGCCAAGACAGGCACAAAACTCGTCCGGGACCTCTTTAAAGGTTTGCTGGAACCCTCTCCGGTGTCTCTTCCCCCCAGTAGATTTTGCAATCTCTTTTGCTACAATATACCAAGTAAGCATTTTATGCTGTGTTTACCCCCTGGATGTTTGGGGTGGCGGTATTTTTCATTTTACATGGGATTATTCTCTGTTCTATATCATATTTACAGGATTATTTTGCTAATTTTTCACAATTTTTAATTCCTAGTTATATCTGAATATTTCTCACAATTAGTTTTTGGAGTTGCAACCACCATCTCTGTTTTGGGCAGTGGCGGTCTTTTTGGTTACTAGGACCTGCAGACACTGAGCCCACCACATTGCATCATTGGTTTCCTGGTTTTCAGACAGATATTCTTATGGATCTGGCT
>OW240919.1:12522947-12537774 GCA_933207985.1 Pelobates cultripes | reverse complement strand
GGTACACCTATCAGTCTCTTTTTCTCTTTATCTTTGCCCCCTTTACACTTCTGTCTTTAAATAGGCTACAATCTCCATATCAAGATCTGTGGTATATAAATAGGAACATATACCATACTGTTAGAGATGAGGAAGGCTAGACGTCGAAACGTTGGGGTTGCTGTATCTCCTGCTCTGGGTTAGTATGCCTATATTGTTATCGGTGTGTGGGTTTCAAATTTGAGCACTTACTTTTGCATTTGATGTGGATGTGGGTATGTTATCTGTTGCCGACATGCCTAAACTGCTGTTTGCACTTTCTTTGTACAAGTTTTATCAAATCACTGCATGAATAAAAATCTTTTTATGTGCAAGTTTAATCTGGTGTGCTTTGGGTCATTTTCTATTACCTTCCGAGAAAGCTTGAATACTGATTGTATATCATGTGAAAGCAATTTCCACTTTGCTAACAGCATTCCTTGCTTTATGAGCTTACTAAAAGTATATCTCCTTTGTGCTAATTTACAATTAATTTGACTTGGTTGAACTTTAAATAAAAGACAACTTGGTGTATAACGTGATCAATTTATATGGGTCGAGGATTCAAAGAGAATAGCCGGAGGAAAAGAAATATAGTTGCAAATAATGAATTCTATGAAAGAGAATATTGAGAATCCAATAAAGTTATAATAATGAAGGTTAAATTATTTATCTGGGTTGGTTTTACTGAAATCTTTCATTTGCTGATGACACTGATGGAATGTGATTGTCTGTAGCGATATTTCAACGTTCGAAAGAAAGACACCCACATCTGGGTAATGTGGAGGAATTCTTGTCTGTTTAACAGTTACAGAGCTAAGCTTAGAAAGATGTTGATAAATAGCAAGATATAAAGAAGCTGAGCTGTCCTGGACATTTAGGGCTGGGTTCTCTTAGGAAATTAAGGGTTCACTCTGATTTTTGAATAACAGTGTCAAATTTGAAGTCTATTGGTGAAATTATTATTCATTACTCTACTAAGTGAATCCAGCCCTCAGTTTATTTGTCAAGGTGCTTAATCATAAACCGAGACACACTTTCAAAGTTATTCAGTAAAAGACAAACGACAATATTTAGCTATTTAAACCTGGTTTTTGTATTTTGGAATTCAATTTCCTGAGATTTGCAGTTTATAGAACAACTGTGCATATGTTGCAATCATCACTGTTGAGAAGGAAACATGATAATAATGTTTTAAATGGAAAGCAAAATAAAAAAGACAAGCATTGTTATTCCTTTCCAATGATTCAGTAAAAATAAAAAAAATTATATAAAAAGACACATGGCTGTGTGGACGTGCAGTGTTACATAGTTACATAGCTGAAAAGAGACTGGCGTCCATCAAGTTCAGCCTTCCTCACATTTGTTTTTGCTGTTGATCCAAAAGAAGGCAAAAAAACCCAGTCTGAAGCGCTTTCAATTTTTCAACAAACTAGGAAAAAATTCCTTCTTGACCCCAAAATAGCAGTCAGATGTCTCTTTGGATCAAGCAGCTATTACCCCACTAATTAGAAATTATATCCCTGTATGTTATGTTTTTGCAAGTATTTATCCAATTGCAGTTTAAACATCTGTATAAACTCTGACAAAACCACCTCTTCAGGCAAATAAATCTCCTTTCTTCCAGCCTAAATGCGTGACCTCGTGTCCTATGTATAGCCCTGTTTATGAATAGATTTCCAGATAAAGGTTTGTACTGGCCCCAAATGTATTTGTATAATGTTATCATATCCCCTCTGAGGCGCCATTTTTACAAACTAAATAAATTTACATTTTTTAAAGTGTTACAGAAATTAACATTCAATGTAATAGTACCTCAAGATAAAATAACAAAGGTGCATATGCAGACTAGTGGTATAACGTCAGTTGGTTCAAGTATATATCACACAATTGACATTATTGAACTGTTGGCAATAGGGAACAGACGCCATCGGGCCCATATTAATTTAAAGATATAGAATTCATCACCACCAACTAATGGGACACATGGGGGCTGTGGGGGACTAATAGGACACATGGGGGCTGGGAAAGACGACTAATGGTACACATGGGGGCTGGGGACGACGACTAATGGGACACATGAGGGCTGGAAGGGAACTTATGGGTCACATGGGGGCTAGGGGGGAACTAATGGGACACATGGCAGCTGGGGGGAACTAATGGGACACATGGGGCTGGGAGTAGAACTAATGGGACGCATGGGAGCTGGGGGACTATAGGGACACATGAAGGGCTGGGGGTGCTATAGGGACACATGAAGGGCTGGGAGGGGGCATAGGGACACCTGAAGGGCTCAGAGGGGGATATGGGAATGCATGGAGGGCTGGGAGGGGCTAGAGGGACTGAGGGAGATAATAAGGCACATCGAGGTCTGTTGGGGTAATGAGACACATGGAGGGCTGGGGACTATGGATTGAGACACATAGATCCATTCATAACCCGCGGTGGTGCCATGACTCCAGGTGGCACTCTGACAGAGGAGGGCCAGCGGCTCTGTAATTAGGCGAGTTAGGTGGCCGCCTAACTGGCCATAGGGCAGGCAGACAGTGTCAGGTCCTCGGTCTCTCACCGAGGACCCAACACCAGGAGGGAGCCTGGCGGCTTGTCCGGTATGCCACTGGGTGTGAGGCCCCTCCAGTCTGCCCTGAGAGGCAGCACAGTCTGCAGTTCCACCAGGTGTGAGCTGCAGACTGTGCTGGCTCTCTGCCTCTCAGGGCAGACTGGAGAGACAGCCCACCGGACCACCAGGGATCAAAGACACTGGACCGCCAGGGAACAAAAATTAAGGTATTTGTAAAATTACAATCCCCTTCCTCACTGTCACCCCCTCCCTCAGTCACTCTGACAGCTGTTACCCCCAGCCCACTGTGTCACCCCCTCCCTCCCTCAGTCACTCTGCCACCCCCTCCCTTACTGTTTCACACCATCCCTTCATCACTCTGCCACCCTCTCCCTCCCTCAGTCACTCTGCCACCTGTCACCCCCCACTCAATGTGTCACCCACACCCCACTGTGTCCCCGTCCCTTCCTCAGTCACTCTGTCACATGTCACCCACTCCCTTACTGTGTCACCCCCTCCCTTACTGTGTCACTCTCTCCCTTTCTGTGTCACCCAGTTCCTCCCTCACTCTACCACCTGTTACCCCCCTCACTCTGCTCACTCTATCACCCTTACTGTGTCACCCCCTCCCTCAGTCACTCTGCCACCTTTCACACCCTCCCTCACTTTGGCTCTCCATTAGGATGGTTATGGAAATAGTGAATATGGTTCTTGGTAAGTTTGGTAGGTTTCGAGCCCTGTCGGTGGTTCAGAACCTGGTGGGGTAGGGGTATCCGGGTATACCCCTACCATGGTGAATTAAAATGTTGGTACTTTAAGTTATGTTCATGTTGGAATACTGCTATATGTTATTTATTTCTGGGTTATTGCCTTTTATATCTAACTGAAGGATACGAATGTGATGGTGGAGTGTGGGGCAATGACCTTTTTTTCTATGTTAATTTATTACTATTTAACAGCTGTGAACAATTTTGACACATATACTTTAGTGTCCATGTTTTATTGGGTTAGGTATGTGGGCAGGGCTGGATTAACATAGGGGCTGATGGAGCTACAGCTCCAGGCCCAGGCCCAGGCCCAGGCCCGTGGAATAGGCCCATTTAAAAAAAAAAAAAAATTTTTTTTTTTACATACTACTCTTAGGTTTGCCACCTGACTGGTATTTTAAGGCACAGCTGGTATTTGTGGCTGTCTGGCTGTGACGGTATTGCAGTAATACCAGCAATACAAATTCAAATATTTTTCTCAATATAAACAGAGATTACTCTGCAATACCAGCACTGGCCAGTAGGGGTCAATGTGTATGGAGAGAGGCAATGATAGGAAGTTACAGCATCTCCTTGCCTCTTTCTGCTCACTGATCTGAGGGGGAACAGCTACACAGCACAAAGAGTCCCCTAGTCCCCTAGTCTCTGAGTGTCCCTAGTGTCTTAGTTTCCCCAAATGTCTGTGTCCCCATGTCTCTCAGTATCTGTGTCCCCATGTCTCTGTGTTCCTAGTGTCTGTGACCCCATTTCTCCCAGTGTCCCCAAATGTCTCAGTGTCCCCATGTCTCCCAATGTCCCCAAGTGTCTCAGTGTCCCCGGGTCTCCCAGTATCCCTAGATACACGGGACGCACTGAGACATGGGGACACTGGGAGAAAGGGGGACACAGACACTGGGAGACTAGGGGACACTGACACTGTGATACATAGGGACACTGATGCCAGGCTGGCCTTCCAATTCTTTGGACAGATATGCCCCCTTTTTGAGCATGTTCGCCTCTTTTGGCAGTTCTGATCACGTGATTCGCATCAGTGGCCCACCCTTTTACTCCGCCCATTGACTTCCTGCTTCACTGGACACTGCTGTTAGGAGGTATGGATTTACTTGAAAGATGAAAGCATAAATTAGATAAAGAGATTAGCATAGAATATGTGTTTTCTTATAGCTGCATCTCCTACACCAACTCCATTAGATACATGACGCTTGAGAGGTATGACTGTTTTAGTGTTTTTGGTCGATAAAATTCTGTAATTAGGCCCATCATAATTGTCAGCACCAGGCCCACTGGGATCTTAATCTAGCCCTGTATGTGGGGGGTATTATCCTGATTCCGCCTGCCCATATGGCGACTATGCACCTGTCATGGTACTCATTTTATCTACCTCGGAATGATGAAGGGCTGAGTCAACACTGCTGGGATTTGAACCTGTGACCCCCAAGGGTTGAACAGATTCTACTGATAATGCATCTAATGCCCCTACACATCTTTAACTGCATTCATCTCTGTGATCTCAAAGCAGCACACACGTGCCTATCTCAAGACATGTTTCAGTCGTAGATAGGTAAAATGCTCTTTATTGGGAACGCCTTAAGTATGTCAAAGATCGGAGCAACTCCTAAACCCACTCCTATCTAGGAGGTTTACTACCCTTATTATCCTGGTTATGCTGGGTGTGGATAATGCTGTTTTAGGGGTAATGATAATGTAAGATTGAATGGCAGGATTAGGGTGGGCATACAGTTAGAGTTCGTGTAATCATTGGGTAAGGGGTATAGTTGGTATAGCATTAGTGTGGAGTTGGTATAGGGTTAGTGTTAACTATCAAAAATGAATTTAGATCCTAAACATATTAGGTATTTAACAACCAGGATTGACACGTGAATCTAGTTTGATTTTTTTTAATCAGTTGCACTAAATGTGTAAAGATTATTATAAGCAAAAACATTTTAGAAATGTTTTCCATAGGTAATGTTTTGTTAGGTATAAAAGTATGATGTTTCTGACCTTTAAACAAATGATATGTAAAATGTATGGGGGCACTTACAGAGAAACCCTTGCATTACGGTGGAATAAACCTATAGCTCAAATTTAAAGGTTTTGTTTTGGTTCAGAACATGGTCAAATGCCTTCGTCCTTCAGAGATTAATATATATTTTGGTGTGTATAAATTTTATTGCATTATATATATATGGGAATACTTAAAGGATCACTATAGTGTCAGGAAAACAAACTCGTTTTCCTGACACTATATAACCCTTAGGTCCCCCCCACCCTCAGGGCCCCCCTCCCTTGGTGCTGAAGGGGTTAAAACCCCTTCAGTTACTTACTTTAATACAGTGCCGGACTACCTCGATGCTGGTGACCTCTCCTCCCAGTCCGTCGTCAGCTCCAGAGTGTATAGGAATGCGCATGCGTGGCCAGAGAAGTGCCTCTAGCGGAAGACATCCACTAGATCCTGGATTAACCCTGCTATGTAAACATAGCAGTTTCTCTGAAACTGCTATGTTTACATCTGAAGGGTTAAAACCTGGGGGACCTGGCACCCAGACCACTTCATTGAGCTGAAGTGGTCTGGGTGACTATAGTGGTCCTTTAAGTCCAAAAGGTCTCTCATTAAGACGGAAGATTTAAATGCACTTCTATTTCACAAACCTGATGGATCCATTGTGTTTTACTATAGATAGACCACAGTATGTGACATTTGGGATATGCTTTTTTGATACAGTCTTACTTGGGTATTGTTTCAGCCCTACTTATCTTGGAACATATGTCCATTTAAAATTAAAGCGTAACTGTCTATTACTTTGCAGGTTTTTGCAACATTGGCTCTGTTCTATAAACTAGAACTTTGTTAATTAAATATTCCAGTCACTTGATCTGACACATTGGAATTTGCTTTTGTAATTAGTAACACTTTCTTTAGGCATGTACTTTCCTGTAAAATCTCAGTCTATAATTAAGACTGAGTTAGGAATAAAACGCGTCAGACAGTGCAAGTGACATCCAGTCAAGATTTAAACAGTGCACCTGTCGGAGTGGATTAAATAAAATGTAGAAAATAAATATTGTTATCAGAGTCATTAAGAAGGTACTCTTGTGATGGAATGCACCTTGATTCCAAGGCTCAAGCTTGTAGGTGCCGTAAATGGCTAGCCTATATTAAAATTGGCTAACTTGGACTCATATAATGCTCTATCCTTAAATGAACTTTGTCCTACATTAAGTTCTTTTCTTATAAAAGCTAGCCCCCACCGGAGTACTTATGTAAACTGCTTATCTTTTGACATTTAGAAATATGTCTCTTCTTACATTCCACATATCCTCTACTGTATAAAACTGATCTCCCCCAATTAAAGCTTGAAGCAATTCTTCTGGATTCACAACTATCACCACGTGTCGTGTGCCTTGTTGCTTAGGCATGGTTGAATCGGTTGGATTGATTTCCCCTGAACATAATTAAAGGATGATTTATCCATGACACTCTTCAATATATCTTGTTTCAGATCTTATAATAATGATATTGCTTGTAAATGTATATATGCAGTGGGGGCCAAAAGGTAGATTCCCCAGAAGTTGTTCAAATACAACCCCATAATGCTTTGACTTTAACATGTCGATCTGCTTTTTGCCTGTTCACGATATATATAGTATGAAAATAATCTTCAGCCCTTCAGCTGCCATGGACTATAATTCCTATAACACTTAGCATACTTAGGCCTCAATCTAATATGTTAAAATGATTTATCTACAGAAGCCAGCATTAAAGTCTATAGGACATTTTAGAGATAAACCATTAAAAAAATAAAATAAAAAAAAATCTATCAGATTGTGATCATATGAAAAACGTATCCAAGATAATTAAATAAAGGCCCTTGGTGGAATGCTTTTACTGATTTTAACGAGACACTCAAATGCTGGCGTTTATCCATTCTCTTTAATGTATGATCTAGAATATGGGTTTAAATGCAAGCAAAAAGAATAAATTAAAAATAATAATAATTAAAAAAAATACATAATGCATAGATTTGATGTCCTGGCATTTGCTGCAGAGCAAGACCAATATGACCTGTTCGCTTGCCATTCCAATTATACAGCTCCCAATTTTGGGAGTTATACTTGACTCTGGAGTTGGGTTTAATTCCCTTTAAATTGTTGGATTCATTAATTTTCAATATCTTTTTCTTCTGCGCCAAAGAAGCTACGTTAGATTTCTGGAAATGGAAATATATATATATAATCTATCCTAAGTAGCGATGAGCCATCTATCAAAATGTAATTGCGAATGTTTATACGGATGCTCAGTGGGCATTGATTACGATAGATATGCCAGTTTGGATAAAATCTGATTTCTGTGGCTGGCAATGAAATATTTCAGTGCTATGAATAGTACATTCATTATGGGCAACGCATAGCTCTGGCAGATGGTATTATATTCCTTCATCTGTCCTTCAATGAAAACCAGACAGTTACTCAGTATGTGTAGTAAATAATAAGTATTGGATAAACACCGCTGGGGCATGTTCACTAAACAGTGTGTTGTGACTGCTCCATTGCACAAATAATAAAATAGAATAACCACTATTTAGTATATATACACCCCCTCACCCCCCAATTTATTTTTGTCACTATGGTGGGGTATATCTAAAACAGCTTGCAAAAGCTGCAGATATCTTATCTGCTGCCTTTGTAAGCCCTCCCCTTCAAACCCCTCCCAGACTTCCTGTGGCCAGGGCCAGATTAAGAGCCCAGTGGGCCTGGTGCTGACAATTATGATGGGCCTAGTTACAGAATCTTATTGACCAAAAACACTAAAACAGTCATACCTCCCAAGCATCATGTATCTGATGGAGTTGGTGTTGGAGGGAAACTCAAAGGATGCAGCTATAAGAAAACACATACTCTATGCTAATCTCTTTATCTAATTTATGCTTTCATCTTTCAAGTAAATCCATACCCCCTAACAGCAGTGTCCAGTGCAGCAGGAAGTCAATGGGCGGTGTAAAAGGGTGGGCCATTGACGTGAATCACGTGACCAGAACTGCCAAAAGGGGCAAACATGCCCAAAAAGGGTGCATGTCTGTCCAAATAATTGGAAGGCCAGCCTGGCATCAGGGTTGCACTCAGTCACAAATTTTCAACACAGGGTGCTACTGAGCATGGGTCAGCAAACCCCAACGGATCCGTATTAGTGAAAAAATCTCTGGCACTCACTGTGATTGCTTCCAGGCAGATTTATTGCAACGTTTCAACCTGCAACCAGGTCTTTATCAAGCTTGATAAAGACCTGGTTGCAGGTTGAAATGTTGCAATAAATCTGCCTGGAAGCAATCACAGTGAGTGTCTGAGATTTTTTCACTAATAGGGACACTGGGAGATATGGGGACACTGAAACATTTTGGGACACTAGGGACACTGTCTGGGAGACATAGGGACACTAGGAGACATGGGGACACTGAGGCATTAGGGACACTGGCTGGGATACATGTGGATACTAGGAGACAGATATTTGGGGTCAATGGGAGACATGGAGACACTGAGACACTGGCTCTAGGAGATTAGGGGACAATGAGACACTAGTGACACTGGCTGTGAGACATCGGGACACTGGGAGACATGGAGACACTATGTTCCTAGCGTCTACATGTCCCAATGTGTCTCTCAATGTCCCTATGTCTTACAGGGTCCCCATGTATCTCAGCATCCCCATGTCTCACAGGGTCCCCAAGTGTCTCAGTGTC
This sequence comes from Pelobates cultripes, assembly GCA_933207985.1. Classification (NCBI taxonomy): domain Eukaryota; kingdom Metazoa; phylum Chordata; class Amphibia; order Anura; family Pelobatidae; genus Pelobates; species Pelobates cultripes. The sequence goes on along the minus strand of OW240919.1, from coordinate 12,528,691 downwards.
CCCAAGTGTCTGTGTCCCCATGTTTCTTTGCTGCCTTTCCCCCCCATCCTTCACTTCGCTGAGCTGCAGTCTGTCTCTGCAGGCTGGGAGCTGCTGTCTGAACTCTCTGTGCTGCTCCCCTGTGGCTCAGTGAGTAGAGAGAGGCATGGAGGGATGTGCTGTAACTTCCTATCCCTGCCTCTCTCCACACGCAGTGACCCCTACTGGCTGGTGCTGGTATTGCATAGTAATCTCCGTTTATACTGAGAAAAATATCTGCATTTACATTGCCGGTATTACTGCCAGGCAGCCTTAAATACCGGCTGTGCTGGTAAAATACCAGTCAGGTGGTAAACCCAAGAGTAGTGGGTAAAAACAAAAAATATTTTTTTTTCTTTTTTTTTTTTTTTAATGGGCCTATTCCATGGGCATGGGCCTGGACCTGCAGCTCCATCAGCCCCTATGTTAATCTGGCCCTGCCTGTAGCTGTCCAATCACAGACTTCCCAATGCTGCTCAATGAGAACTCTTTGCAAGGCAGGTGCTCTTGGCAATTGCTGCCTCTTGATTTTCATTCCACTGAACCAGGTTAATTTATAAAAGTGTTAATTAAAATCTGCACTTTTTGTAAAATGAAAAAAGACACACTCTTCACACATAAAGCACTTCAGAAAACTTAAGTGATTTAGTGATTTAAATGATTTAACTGTCTGCAGTGTCCCTTAAACTAATCTTCACCAAAACATGCAAGGATAGGAATTCTAAATAATTGTAGAGTGAATTATACTTTTAAGTTCAAAATACCCTTACTGAAAACACAACTGAATTGGAGAATGCTTCTAATTTTGGCCAAAGGTTTACAGATTTAAAAAAAGATTCAGGGCCAAATGCATCCAGCAGGATAAAAGTTCGCATTTTGCAAGTCTATGATAATTTCACGTACTATTTGCCTGCTGGCGCAAATATTTAAATAGAAACATAGAAACATAGAACGTGATGGCAGATAAGAACCATTCGACCCATCTAGTCTGCCCAATTTAGGAAAATAACCGTCGGCGCTGTGAGGATAAACCATATAGAGGTTGGCCAGCATTTGTTAGCCAGCCCCCACATTAAAAAGAAAAATAAAGAAAAATAAATAAAGTAAAAAGTCGGTAGGGGTTAATAGGACTACTATAAGGGACATTTTAAACCTCACTATGCCTCCACCAGCCATATAGCAGTTGAGGAAATGTCTACTAAAAGATTTAAACTAGCAACTGGGCAGCCATTGTAAAATACCAGGGCTTCAGGTGAGGATACTGTAAATTTTAAAAAAAAATGGGGGATATGGGGGCATTAAACTAATATCTGTAAAATAACTTGTGACGGAACCACCGCTTGGTTGGGTGTTTTTGTACTTGTTCTGTGTGTTTTTCCATTGCTTTCTTCTATTGTACCCCGCTCCCTGTTCTGGAGCGCTCCTCCGAAAGGAACTCCTTTGCCTTCCCAACAAGGACCGCCCTGATATCCCATTTAGAATGCTAGTTAGAATGTTCAAATAGAATGTTTGCACTTGTAACATAGGTGTGAAACTGCAAGGGAAGCAATTAATGAGCGCTCCCCCATGTTGTATAGACGAACGCTAGCCAGGGGGAGCATTTGTGGATTTCTTCCTGACTCATTCGTCTCCCAAACAAGGACCTCCCCGGTGCCCCATTAGAACGTCCCAACCAATTAATCAGAACATTCACACTGGCAACATAAGTGTGAAACCGCAAGGGAAGTAATTAAGTAATACCCAGGACATACTTGAAAACGAGAGAAATCTCAATGTATCTTTCATGGTAAAATATTTTATAAATAAATAAATAATAAACGCTCCCCTGGGTGGCCGCCATTTCGTATATGCGAAGGCCAACCAGGGGGAGCATTTGTATCCCGAAAGGAGATGCTTCCCTTGCAGGTTTCAGCACAAGAACCTCACGAACGGAGGTCAATCGGGGAATGTGCCATAGTGGGGTCGCCTGAGGCTGGTGGGGACACTTTTGGGGCACTGGCTAGTTTGGCGGGTTTTCTATAGGGACAAAGGGACAGGCTCTTTTGCTGGCTCCCAGGCCCAGAGGTTTCTAGGATGAAGACCTCCCTGTTGCCCTGTGTGGGAGACCCCTTTCCTGAGTGGCGGGCTTTCCATATTTGGGAGACAAAGTGACAGAGACTCCCCGTTCCGGTGTAGAGGCTTCCTGGTGTAGAGGATCCTGGGATACGACTCCTGTGTGTGTGTTGAAGACCACTTGCATGGCGCAATAAAATTGTGTTGTACTTCCAAAACTGTGTGTGATCCAGTTACATTAGGGAATGGGCCTCTTTATACTCTAAGTGGTTCCTAAGCGGCTGATGGAAGCGAATTAGTGAATTAGTGAATTAGCGGGTCTGTGATTGGGGTCCGCTACATAAATAAATTATACTTACCACAGGAAGTCTTCTGTTCTTCAGTTCCAAGAAAAGTCAAACTTAAAAAATTATAACCAATGCAACTCAAAAAAATAATTTTTAAAAACCTGACAAAATGAAACCCGACACGCAAAATAATCAATCAATCTTAGCCCATGACGGCTCAGTGCAGAATGAGGCTTCAAAGCGAGGAAAGACTTTAAACAGACTCTGCGCTTTGAGTTCTCATTAGAACACTCTGATTGGTTGGCTTGTTAGACAACCAATCAGAGTACTCTGACAAGAAAGTCTCACTGATTTCGATTCCCACAGGAAGTAGGAAAAAGGTAAGGCGATGGCAGGTATTGAAAAATGAATTAGCTTTCTTAAAGTATAATATAAATACGGTCACTCACCCCTAATATAACCATTCATATGCATTTACATTTTTCTGCTTGTTAAAAAATAACATGAGAAAATGTATTAAAACTTTGTGAGCATTCTTGACACAATATCATATGAAGCTGCAAATTTTTGAAAAATAGCCAAGTATAAAAAAAATATATATCTAATTCAGCTATTTTACCTAAAAAAAAACGTCAATTCTCCCTAACGCATGTTTCTATTCTTCTCATTGAATTCTTTATTTAATTTGGATTACGTATATTCCTTCGGACATAGTGATGTTAATCAGTGTATAGATCGTCCCAGATGTGCCCTAAGCATATTGGAAGCCACATTATCCATCTTGTCACTGTCATGATAAATCTCTGTATATAACGCAGCGAGCTCCGTCCTGTACATGTTACAAAGGAACTCTGAAATTTCCATTTGTTAAGTGATGAGCTGTCTGCCCTGTCTGTGGTTACTGAATGTGAATCTACATCTAAATATGTAAAACTCCTAATAACTCCTAGTAACTAAGACCTTTATTTAGTAGCTTTGGATAAACTTGTCCACTGATTTAATATTTTTGGATAAAATGATTTACAGGGTTATTCGCTAAAATGAGAATTCAAAGTGAATTTTCAAATTCAAGGTAAAAATAATCGAATTAGAAAAATTCTCAACTATGCTTCCAGTATGGCCACTTTGAATTCTCACCTTTTTCTATATTATATATTTTTTTTTATATGATAAATTTTTTTTATTTTTTTTTATATTTTGAATTTTTTTTTTTTTTAAAGAAAGTTTATCTAAGAATAATAAATGGCCTAATAATAATAAAAGGCCTGGATCCTTTGCCTTTAAATGAAAAGGGTACTTGACCTGAATATATTGAGAGCAAAACTGAACATTGCTTAAACAAACACAATACAAAAAAAAAATAACAGGATAAAATGGCATTAGATCATGGGTGTCCAATCTGCGGACAGTGGGTAGCAGTGCGGCCCGGTTCGCGTTCGCACTGCCCGTGGGGAGGCAGGGAGCCCTTCACAATCACGTCTGTGATTATGTGTATAGGTCTGTGATTTTATGTGCATGTGTGGGTCTGTGATTGCATGTGTGTAGGTATGTGATTGCGTGTATAGGTCTGTGATTGTTTTTGTGTGGGTCTGATTGTGGGTGTGTGTGAACATCTGTGATTATGAGTGTATTTATATGACTGTGTGTATAGGTCTGTGATTGTATGCATGTGCATATGTGATTGTGTGTATAGGTCTGTGGTTGTGTATGTGTTGGTCTGTGATTGTGTTTGTGTGTGTGTGTGTGTACATCTATGATTATGAGTGTATGTATATGACTGTGTGTATAGGTCTGTGATTGTATGCATGTGTGTATGTATGTGATTGTGTGTATAGGTCTGTGACTGTGTGTGTGTGTGTGTGTGTGTACATCTGTGATTATGAGTGTATTTATGTGACTCTGTGTATAGGTCTGTGATTGTATGAGCGTGTTATATTTGTGTTTGTGCGTGTATGTCTGTGACTGTATGTGTTTGTGAGTATGTGCATATAGGTCTGTGTTTGTGTATGTATGTGATTATATGTGTGTGTGTGGGGGTCTGTGATTGTGTGTGGATGTCTGTGTGTGTACTTCTGATTATATATGTGTATGTATGGGACTGCGTATAGGTCTGTGATTATATATGTGTGTGTGAATCTGTGATTGAGTGTGTGTGTGATTGTGTGTATAGGTCTGTTACGTGTCCATATGTATATACATGTGTATTTGTTTAGTAGATAGCTCCCTAAGTTGGTATCCTTAAATATGGCAATCCTACATAGGATACAAATTAAGGAAGATATCTACTAAACAAATGCAAGAAATTGTATTATATAGATTAATTATATTATAGAGTTTAAGTGCGGCCCAAAGCAATTCCTCTGCGCTCAATGTGGCCCAGGGAAGCCAAAAGGTTGGACACCCATGCATTAGAGTTAACAAAAATCGGGCTCCTCATCAAGTAATGTCAACCTTGTGTTAACCCTGTACTGCCACATGTCACCACTGGGTGTCAGGATTGCAACATGAGCAACAGGCACTTACTTGGGGAATTCAATTACATTCACTAGTGTATTGACCGCTATGCATTAAAGCCAAGGATAATTTAATAATGAAGCTCGATTGTAACAATGTTGAACAGAATATTTTATTAATGATTGCAAGCTTGTTTGAGTACAACCCTCTTCACCTCCATATTTCCTTAAATATCCATCTTGTGCACTTGTGAAGCATGGTTGAAAACATTGTTTCTCTATAAACGCTAATAATAATAATAATAATAATAATAATGTCATACTATTACATTGTTAAAGGGATACTCTAAACACCTTAACACCTACGTTGTTCATACACTTTCTGGTCTGAGTTGAATTCACTGCAGATGCTGCAAATCCTAGGCACCTGCAGTAAATCACATTTATTCATGTAATTCAGATATGGAGCCGGGTAACAGCAATACTTCCCTGCCAAAATCAGAGACAAAACGTCCTCTTATGCATAAAACGAATAATATGATATATACAATTTAATTTTCTTTTCTTTTTTTAACATTTATGGAACAGCTCATTTAAATGGATTGCTTGCCTTCTCCATCAATAAAAGGGGGATTTAGGAAAGGTCAAATTTTATGTATATTTTCAACCATACAAACAATGTAACTGTGGTCTTTTATAATCCTTTTTTTATATATACATCCATTTTATTGAGGTTTTTCAATTTCCCAGGCTAATTCCTATTCTGTTATCATGACTTTAGATACAAAAGCTAATAGGAAAAAGCTGTAGGAAAAATTGCAAACATCTGATGCAGGCTTATACATAAAACGGGAGCTCCATTTATAGCCTGAGCAATGGCGTCTACAATCTAATTTAACCGCAGCTAGGAGGAATGGCTAAAAGAGAATTATAG
>OW240919.1:12509221-12520088 GCA_933207985.1 Pelobates cultripes | reverse complement strand
GTACAAAATCCCTTAAGTACCTGGATGGGATCAGATCTGTTTCCACAGTTTATTGGTGTTTACTCTGCTGTCTGTATTAATATTGAGGGATTTCTAAGTAGTAACATCAGTGTGTGTCAGCAGGGCCAGCCGTTGGGGTGTGCACGCTGTGCGGTCATGCAGGGTGCCATCACAATAGAGGCGCCCCGCGGACAACACAGCTCACAAGTTGGGGACACCAGCCTATTCAATTTAAACGATTCGCTGGTGGTCCACTGGTGCGCACCAGCAGTAGGTGCAGTCAGATTATAGCATCTCCCTCGTGGTTCCGATGCTCAGTTAGTGAGTCAGAGCACAGGCTCAGAGATTCTCAGCCTGCGCTCTGACAACATTGAAAGTCAGAGCCGTGAAGGAGCTGGTATGGCAAAGAGCTACTGATTAGCATAACATCAATATCCGTTATAAAACCAGGAAAAGGTGGGCACCATTGCACTGATTTGGTGGTGCAATGGGCCTCTTGACTGGTTTTGCCCCCCAGGCCTAAGGCTGCCAGCCCTCCCCTGGGCCTAAGTATGCTAAGTGTTATAGGAATTATAGTCCATGGCAGCTGAAGGGCTGAAGATTATTTTCATACTATATATATCGTGAACAGGCAAAAAGCAGATCGACATGTTAAAGTCAAAGCATTATGGGGTTGTATTTGAACAACTTCTGGGGAATCTACCTTTTGGCCCCCACTGCATATATACATTTACAAGCAATATCATTATTATAAGATCTGAAACAAGATATATTGAAGAGTGTCATGGATAAATCATCCTTTAATTATGTTCAGGGGAAATCAATTCAACCGATTGGAGAAGCAACAAGGCACACGACACGTGGTGATAGTTGTGAATCCAGAAGAATTGCTTCTAGCTTTAATTGGGGGAGATCAGTTTTATACAGTAGAGGATATGTGGAATGTAAGAAGAGACATATTTCTAAATGTCAAAAGATAAGCAGTTTACATAAGTACTCCGGTGGGGGCTAGCTTTTATAAGAAAAGAACTTAATGTAGGACAAAGTTCATTTAAGGATAGAGCATTATATGAGTCCAAGTTAGCCAATTTTAATATAGGCTAGCCATTTACGGCACCTACAAGCTTGAGCCTTGGAATCAAGGTGCATTCCATCACAAGAGTACCTTCTTAATGACTCTGATAACAATATTTATTTTCTACATTTTATTTAATCCACTCCGACAGGTGCACTGTTTAAATCTTGACTGGATGTCACTTGCACTGTCTGACGCGTTTTATTCCTAACTCAGTCTTAATTATAGACTGAGATTTTACAGGAAAGTACATGCCTAAAGAAAGTGTTACTAATTACAAAAGCAAATTCCAATGTGTCAGATCAAGTGACTGGAATATTTAATTAACAAAGTTCTAGTTTATAGAACAGAGCCAATGTTGCAAAAACCTGCAAAGTAATAGACAGTTACGCTTTAATATTAAATGGACATATGTTCCAAGATAAGTAGGGCTGAAACAATACCCAAGTAAGACTGTATCAAAAAAGCATATCCCAAATGTCACATACTGTGGTCTATCTATAGTAAAACACAATGGATCCATCAGGCTTGTGAAATAGAAGTGCATTTAAATCTTCCGTCTTAATGAGAGACCTTTTGGACTTAAAGGACCACTATAGGCACCCAGACCACTTCAGCTCAATGAAGTGGTCTGGGTGCCAGGCCCCCCAGGTTTTAACCCTTCAGATGTAAACATAGCAGTTTCAGAGAAACTGCTATGTTTACATAGCAGGGTTAATCCAGTCTCTAGTGGATGTCTTCTCTGGCCGCGCATGCGCATTCCTCTACACTCTGGAGCATACGACGGACGGGGAGGAGAGGTCACCAGCGTTGAGGTAGTCCGGCACTGGATTAAAGTAAGTAACTGAAGGGGTTTTAACCCCTTCACCACCAAGGGAGGGGGGCCCCGAGGGTGGGGGGGACCTAAGGGTTATATAGTGTCAGGAAGACGAGTTTGTTTTCCTGACACTATAGTGATCCTTTAAGTATTCCCATGTATATATAATGCATTAAAATTTATACACACCAAAATATATATTAATCTCTGAAGGATGGAGGCATTTGACCATGTTCTGAACCAAAACAAAACCTTTAATTTGAGCTATAGGTTTATTCCACCGTAATGCAAGGGTTTCTCTGCAAGTGCCCCCATACATTTTACATATCATTTGTTTAAAGGTCAGAAACATCATACATGTATACCTAACAAAACATTACCTATGGAAAACATTTCTAAAATGTTTTTGCTTATAATAATCTTTACACATTTAGTGCAACTGATTAAAAAAAATCAAACTAGATTCACGTGTCAAGCCTGGTTGTTAAATACCTAATATGTTTAGGATCTAAATAAATTTTTGATAGTTAACACTAACCCTATACCAACTCCACACTAATGCTATACCAACTATACCCCTTACCCAATGATTACACGAACTCTAACTGTATGCCCACCCTAATCTTGCCATTCAATCTTACATTATCATTACCCCTAAAACAGCATTATCCACACCCAGCATAACCAGGATAATAAGGGTAGTAAACCTCCTAGATAGGAGTGGGTTTAGGAGTTGCTCCGATCTTTGACATACTTAAGGCGTTCCCAATAAAGAGCATTTTACCTATCTACGACTGAAACATGTCTTGAGATAGGCACGTGTGTGCTGCTTTGAGATCACAGAGATGAATGCAGTTAAAGATGTGTAGGGGCATTAGATGCATTATCAGTAGAATCTGTTCAACCCTTGGGGGTCGCAGGTTCAAATCCCAGCAGTGTTGACTCAGCCCTTCATCATTCCGACGTAGATAAAATGAGTACCATGACAGGTGCATAGTCGCCATATGAGCAGGCGGAATCAGGATAATACCCCCCACATATAGGGCCAGATTAAGATCCCAGTGGGCCTGGTGCTGACAATTATGATGGGCCTAATTACAGAATTTTATTGACCAAAAACACTAAAACAGTCATACCTCTCAAGCGTCATGTATCTGATGGTGTTGGAGGGAAACTCAAAGGATGCAGCTATAAGAAAACACATACTCTATGCTAATCTCTTTATCTAATTTATGCTTTCATCTTTCAAATAAATCCATACCTCCTAACAGCAGTGTCCAGTGAAGCAGGAAGTCAATGGGCGCGGTAAAAGGGTGGGCCACTGATGTGAATCACGTGATCAGAACTGCCAAAAGAGGCGAACATGCTCAAAAAGGGGGCATATCTGTCCAAAGAATTGGAAGGCCAGCCTGGCATCAGTGTCCCTATGTATCACAGTGTCAGTGTCCCCTAGTCTCCCAGTGTCTGTGTCCCCCTTTCTCCCAGTGTCCCCATGTCTAAGTGTGTCCCGTGTATCTAGGATACTAGGGGACACTGAGAAACATGGGGACACAGTGAGACATGGGGACACTGGGAGACCCGGGGACACTGAGACACTTGGGGACACTGGGAGACATGGGGGCACTGAGACATTTGGGGACACTGGGAGAAATGGGATCACAGACACTAGGAACACAGAGACATGGGGACACAGATACTGAGAGACATGGGGACACAGACATTTGGGGAAACTAAGACACTAGGGACACTCAGAGACTAGGGGACACTGGGAGACATGGGGACACAGACACTAGTGACACTGGCTGGGAGGCATGGGGACACAGACACGTGGGGACACTGGGAGACATGGGGGCACTTGTGGACATAGACATAGGGACACTGGGAGACATGGGTTCACGGAGATATTTGGGGATACTGGGAGACATGGGGACACTAGGGACACAGAGACATGGGGCCACAGACACTGGGAGACATTGGGACACTGAGACACTGGCTGGGAGACATATGGACACTGGGAGACATAAGGACACTGAGACACTAGCTGGGAGACATGTGGACACTGGGAGACATGGGGACACAGACATTTGGGGACACTCTGAGACATGGGGACACTGGGAGACATGGGCACACTGAGAGACATGGGGACACAGACACAGGGAGACTAGGGGACACTAGGAGACTAGGGGACACTGGCTGGGAGTCATGGGGACACTGGGAGACACGGAGACACTGTGTCCCTAGTGTCTCCATGTCCTAATGTGTCTCCCTATGTCTCACAGTGTCCCCATGTGTCTCAGCATCCCCATGTCTCACAGTGTCACCTAGTGTCGCAGTGTCCCCATGTTCCCCAGTGTCCACAAGTGTCTCAGTGTTCCCTAGTGTCTCAGTGTCCCCATGTGTCCCCTAGTGTCTCAGTGTCCCCATGTCTCCCTGCTGCCACACAGACACTTGGGGACACTGGGAGACATGAGGCACTTGTGGACATAGACATGGGGACACTGGGAGGCATGGGGACACTGAGACATTTGGGGACACTGGGAGACATGGGGACACTAAGGACATAGAGACATGGGGACACAGACACACTAGGGACAATGGCTGGGAAACATAGGGACACTGGCTGGGAGTCATGGGGACACTGGGAGACATGGGGACATTGAGAGACATGGGGACACAGAGACATGGGGACACAGATACTGGGAGACTAGGGGATACTGGGAGCCATGGTGATAGACATTTGGGGAAACTAAGACACTAGGGACACTGAGAGACATAGGGACACAGACACTAGGGACCCTGGCTGGGAGGCATGGGGACACAGACACTTGGGGACACTGGGAGACATGGGGCACTTGTGGACATAGACATGGGGACACTGGGAGACATGGGGACACTGAGACATTTGGGGACACTGGGAGACATGGAGACACTAAGGACACAGAGACATGGGGACACAGACACTGGGAGACATGGGGACACTGAGACACTAGGGACACTGGCTGGGAGACATAGGGACACTGGAATACATGGGGACACTGAGACACTGGCTGGGAGTCATGGGGACACTGGGAGACATGGGGACACTGAGAGACATGGGGATACAGAGACATGGTGACACAGATACTTGGACACCAGGGGACACACAGAGTCATGGGGACACTGAGACACTAGGAACACTGGCTGGGAGACATGGGGACACTGTGTCCCTAGTGTCTCCGTGTCCCAATGTGTCTCCCTATGTCTCACAGAGTCACCATGTGTCTGTGTCACCATGTGTCTCAGTGTCCCCATGTCTCCCAGTGTCCCCACATATCCCAGTGTCCCTAGTGTCTATGCCCCCTAGTGTCTCCCTGCTGCCTTTCCCCCCATCCTTCACATACCTGAGCTGTAGTCTGTCTCTGCAGGCTGGAAGCTGTTGTCTGGATTCTCTGTGTTGTGTAGCTGCTCCCCCGCGGAACAGTGAGTAGAGAGAGGCAGGGAGATGCTGTAACTTCCTATCCCTGCCTCTCTCCATACACATTGACCCCTACTGGCCGGTGCTGGTATTGCAGAGTAATCTCTGTTTATATTGAGAAAAATATTTGAATTTGTATTGCTGGTATTACTGCAATACCGTCACAGCCAGACAGCCACAAATACCAGCTGTGCCTTAAAATACCAGTCAGGTGGCAAACCTAAGAGTAGTATGTAAAAAAAAAATATATATATATATCTTTTTTTTAAATGGGCCTATTCCATTGGCCTGGGCCTGGAGCTGTAGCTCCATCAGCCCCTATGTTAATCCAGCCCTTACCCAATAAAACATGGACACTAAAGTATATGGGTCAAAATTGTTCACAGCTGTTATTAAATAGTAATAAATTAACATAGAAAAAAGGTCATTGCCCCACACTCCACCATCACATTCGTATCCTTCAGTTAGATATAAAAGGCAATAACCCACATATAAATAATATATAGCAGCATTCCAACATGAACATAACTTAAAGTACCAACATTTTAATTAGCCATGGTAGGGGTATAGCCGGATACCCCTACCCCACCAGGTTCTGAACCACTGACAGGGCTCGAAACCTACCAAACTTACCAAGAGCCATATTCACTATTTCCATAACCATCCTAATGGAGAGCCAAAGTGAGGGAGGGTGTGAAAGGTGGCAGAGTGACTGAGGGAGGGGCTGGCAGAGTGAGGGAGGGGTGACTGGTGATAGAGTGAGGGAGGGGGTGACATATTAAGGGTGAGAGAGTGAGCAGAGTGAGGGAGGTAACAGGTACAGAGTGAGGGAGGGACTGGGTGACACAGTAAGGGAGAGAGTGACACAGTAAGGGTGGGGGTGACACAGTAAGGGAGGGGGTGGCAGAGTGACTGAGGGAGGGGTGACAGTGGGGTGGGATGACACAGTGAGGGAGTGGGTGACATGTGACAGAGTGACTGAGGAAGGGACGGGGACACAGTGGTGTGTGGGTGACACAGTGAGTGGGGGGTGACAGGTGGCAGAGTGACTGAGGGAGGGAGAGGGTGGCAGAGTGATGAAGGGATGGTGTGAAACAGTAAGGGAAGGGATAGCAGAGTGACTGAGGGAGGGGGTGACACAGTGGGGTGGGGGTAACAGCTGTCAGGGTGACTGAGGGAGGGGGTGACAGTGAGGGTATTGTAATTTTACAAATACCTAAATTTTTGTTCCCTGGCGTTCCAGTGTCTTTGATCCCTGGTGGTCCGGTGGGCTGTCTCTTCAGTCTGCCCTGAGAGGCAGAGAGCCAGCAGTCTGCAGCTCACACCTGGCGGAACTGCAGACTGTGCTGGCTCTCTGCCTCTCAGGGCAGACTGGAGGGGCCTCACACCCAGTGGCATACCGGACAAGCCGCCAGGCTCCCTCCAGGTGTTGGGTCCTCGTGAGAGACCGAGGACCTGACACAGTCTGCCTGCCCTATGGCCAGTTAGGCAGCCGCCTAACTTGCCTAATTAGAGAGCTGCTGGCCCTCCTCTGTCAGAGTGCCACCTGGAGTCGTAGCACCACCGTGGGTTATGGATGGATCTATGTGTCTCAATCCATAGTCCCCAGCCCTCCATGTGTCTCATTATCCCAACAGACCTCGATGTGCTTTATTATCTCCCTCAGTCCCTCTATAGGTCCCTATAGCCCCTCCCAGCCCTCCATGCATTCCTATATCCCCCTCTGAGCCCTTCAGGTGTCCCTATGCCCCCTCCCAGCCCTTCATGTGTCCCTATAGCAGCCCCAGCCCTTCATGTGTCCCTATAGTCACCCAGCTCCCATGTGTCCCATTAGTTCTACTCCCAGCCCCCATGTGTCACATTAGTTCCCCCAGCTGCCATGTGTCCCATTAGTTCCCCCCCTAGACCCCATGTGACCCATAAGTTCCCCTCCAGCCCCCATGTGTCCCATTAGTCGTCGTCTCCAGCCCCCATGTGTACCATTAGTCGTCGTCCCCAGCCCCCATGTGTCCTATTAGTCCCCCACAGCCCCCATGTGTCCCATTAGTTGGTGGTGATGAATTCTATATCTTTAAATTAATATGGGCCCGATGGCGTCTGTTCCCTATTGCCAACAGTTCAATAATGTCAATTGTGTGATATATACTTGAACCAACTGACGTTATACCACTAGTCTGCATATGCATAACTTTTTTGTTATTTTATCTTGAGGTACTATTACATTGAATGTTAATTTCTGTAACACTTTAAAAAATGTAAATGTATTTAGTTTGTAAAAATGGCGCCTCAGAGGGGATATGATAACATTATAAAAATAAATTTGGGGCCAGTACAAACCATTATCTGGAAATATATTCATAAACAGGGCTATACCACACATTTAGGCTGGAAGAAAGGAGATTTAATCTAAGGTAAAGAAAATATTTTTTTTTTTACAGTAAGAGCAATAAGGATATGGAATTCTTTGCCTGAAGAGGTGGTTTTGTCAGAGTTTATACAGTTGTTTAAACTGCAATTGGATAAATACTTGCAAAAACCTAACATACAGGGATATAATTTTTAATTAGTGGGGTAATAGCTGCTTGATCCAAAGAGACATCTGACTGCTATTTTGGGGTCAAGAAGGAATTTTTTCCTAGTTTGTTGAAAAATTGAAAGCGCTTTAGACTGGGTTTTATGCCTTCTTTTGGATCAATAGCAAAAACAAATGTGAGGAAGGCTGAACTTGATGGACGCCAGTCTCTTTTCAGCTATGTAACTATGTAACACTGCACGTCCACACAGCCATGTGTCTTTTTATATAATTTTTTTTAATTTTACTGAATCATTGGAAAGGAATAACAATGCTTGTCTTTTTTATTTTGCTTTCCATTTAAAACATTATTATCATGTTTCCTTCTCAACAGTGATGATTGCAACATATGCAGAGTTGTTTAATAAACTGCAAATCTCAAGAAATTGAATTCCAAAATACAAAAACCAGGTTTAAATAGCTAAATATTGTCGTTTGTCTTTTACTGAATAACTTTGAAAGTGTGTCTCGGTTTATGATTAAGCACCTTGACAAATAAACTGAGGGCTGGATTCACTTAGTAGAGTAATGAATAATAATTTCACCAATAGAGTTCAAATTTGACACTGTTATTCAAAAATCAGAGTGAACCCTTAATTTCCTAAGAGAACCCAGCCCTAAATGTCCAGGACAGCTCAGCTTCTTTATATCTTGCTATTTATCGACATCTTTCGAAGCTTAGCTCTGTAACTGTTAAACAGACAAGAATTCCTCCACATTACCGAGATGTGGGTGTCTTTCTTTCGAACATTGAAATATCGCTACAGACAATCACATTCCATCAGTGTCATCAACGAATGAAAGATTTCAGTAAAACCAACCCAGATAAATAATTTAACCTTCATTATTATAACTTTATTGGATTCTCAATATTCTCTTTCATAGAATTCATTATTTGCAACTATATTTCTTTTCCTCCGGCTATTCTCTTTGAATCCTCGACCCATATAAATTGATCACGTTATACACCAAGTTGTCTTTTATTTAAAGTTCAACCAAGTCAAATTAATTGTAAATTAGCACAAAGGAGATATACTTTTAGTAAGCTCATAAAGCAAGGAACACTGTTAGCAAAGTGGAAATTGCTTTCACATGATATACAATCAGTATTCAAGCTTTCTCGGAAGGTAATAGAAAATGACCCAAAGCACACCAGATTAAACTTGCACATAAAAAGATTTTTATTCATACAGTGATTTGATAAAACTTGTACAAAGAAAGTGCAAACAGCAGTTTAGGCATGTCGGCAACAGATAACATACCCACATCCACATCAAATGCAAAAGTAAGTGCTCAAATTTGAAACCCACACACCGATAACAATATAGGCATACTAACCCAGAGCAGGAGATACAGCAACCCCAACGTTTCGACGTCTAGCCTTCCTCATCTCTAACAGTATGGTATATGTTCCTATTTATATACCACAGATCTTGATAAGGAGATTGTAGCCTATTTAAAGACAGAAGTGTAAAGGGGGCAAAGATAAAGAGAAAAAGAGACTGATAGGTCTACCGAACGTGCAGTGTTAATACCGGGTTCATATGACGTCATCACATATGTGCGGTGTCTGACGTAGTTAAACTTCCTTTATTGCACTGTCTGTTTAATTTAGATTTTCTTATCTCCTACAGAAGGTTCCTGCAAGGTCCAGGAACCTCCTGTTTGTGATTAAAGTTCAATTTTAGGAGCAGGAGATAAAGACTTCTAAAATCAGTTAACATCAGATTGAATATTAATCATTTTTTTTTTCACAGAGGCTGTGTGAGTCACAGCCAGTAGAGATGTGGCTAGATGTGGCTAGATGTGGCTAGTGATTTAACTCCTAAATGGCAGAGAATTTTAAATCTGACTTTGTTGTAAAATTGTCATTCTGCTTTGCTATTACAGTGGGTGTACTGAACCCGTGTTTCCTATAGAACAAAACAGCACCGCCATCACCCTGAATTAAGTATAGGGCATCTGTTATAAAATGAATCTTTTCAATATTCATTAGTGCACTGAAGCAGAGCAGCAGGCACCACCAGTAGTAATTCCTGCTTTAACATCGAATTTTCAGCAAGTTATCAAACTCTTACTGACCGCCCATCTCTGGCCTATTATTCAAGGTATCTGGTAGTCAGTGAACTGTGTGCCCCTATGGGCTGAGTCTTGCATAGCCATACTTGGAATAGCCAACATTAGCCAATCACAAAGCACCAGGAAGAGTAATATGAGCTACAGAGTCACACACAGAACATCCTGAATCTTTATTCACTATAAGCAAAAGTAATGGGAGGGGAACAAGACTTACTTACCTTTGGGGTTCAGGTGCAAACCCGCCCATCATTTTTAACATTTAATATTCAGAAGAAATATATAAATATTTATGTAATTTATTAAAACAGCCACTTTTGACAAATAGTCATACTTTCAAACACACATATTTTTAAGTGTCCATATGTGTTTGTATAATGAGAGTTTTATAAATAAAATATATTCACAAATTTCCTAATTTCCTTTTTAACATTAAAGGTGTACTATAGTCACCAAAACAACTTTAGCTTAATGAAGCAGTTTTGATGTATAGATCATACCCCTGCAGTTTCACTGTTCAATCCCCTGCCATTTAGGACTTAAATCACTTTTGTTTCTGTTTATGCAGCCCTAGTCACACCTCCCCTGGCTGTGACTGACACAGCCTGCATGAATAAAACAGGTTTCATTTTCATTCAGATGTTAACTCGCTTTATAGGTTTTTATCTCCTGCTCTCAAAATTGAACTTTAATTACATACAGGAGACTCCTGTCAGGTCTAGCAAGCTATTAACAGAGCAGAGGATAACAATTCTAAAATAAGCAGAATTTGCAATACAGGAAGTGTAAACATTAGATGATCCTTTACAGGAAGTGTTTAGAAAGGCTGTGTAAATCACATGCAGGGAGACTGCATAAACAAAGGGATTTAAC
>OW240919.1:12488407-12508072 GCA_933207985.1 Pelobates cultripes | reverse complement strand
CGTTAAATAAAACGGTTTATTTTAAGAGTTTGTTTCTAGCCATTCTGTTAAAAAACAGCCATCAGCTTTTATTAAAACGAACGACCAGTAGATTATTATGACTACAAAATACCCTGAGATTTCCACGGCTCTCCCCTGTCCTTAATGTCTGAAGGTAACTCACCACTGGTGAAAAGGTTTTCTTATTAACTCTTAGGAAACTCCACTAAGATACAAAAAATGGCCCAGTATATGCGTACATCACATGCCATCATCAATAGCATCATCTGAGCAATCTGTCTTAAGGGCTAAGGGAAGAGTTGTAAAAATGTCAACACAACACACAGTGAGTTATACCCAATTTTCATACATTTTTATAAAGTACATCTTTTGATCAGTCTGTAAAAAAACATAAAAGTTAGCATAGCATAATATTGTTTTTACATAGTCAGATCAATAGCAGAGGTAATGGGTCACTCACAATCTCCAGAGCCAGTTTAGCAGGCTCTAGCTATGATGGTTTTAGGCAATTAGCCCCACCTCTGGTCCACTCGTTCCCCAATAATCAATAAGGAGTCTTCCAGTAGTAAGTATTCAAAATAACTTACTTCAAGTTGGATACATTATAAATGTGAAAAAAGCAACAAACAAACTTGTATCACAATTGAAATGTCAGTAGTCCAAGCACAACGTGTTTCACCCTTTAAGGCCTTCTGCCTAGTGCATATGTTTTAAGGGCTTAGTCACTAAATAGTGAATCAAAATTTGAAAGGTAATTTGCAACTATTTTTGCCTTTTAGATTGCAGTTTTTGTTGCTAATTCACTACACTTCCCCAAGTTTAATGAATAAACCAATTTAGTGTTTCTATGTAACTGAATTGCAACATTTCACAGACATTTCATGAAAATGACATGCACCATGCTTATAGAATAACTTTAGTGATTAAATGTAATTGATATAGAATAAGATTGACTGTGGGAAAACATGTTTTCCCCTCGGTAGAATGTACGTGGCGTTTGCAATTTACACCAAGCGGAAACAGATGTAAAGTAGAATGTTATCGGCTGATTTCGAACGGGAGGTCATTTTTACCGTCCACCTAGTGTTCCTATTCTCCTAATATCTTCTAATGGAGATGTTAAAAGATACTGCAGCCACTAATTTGGAGATGGTAACAGTGGTAAAGTCCTGGATGTACAAATGTTATATTTCTATTAACCCCTACAGCATCTCCATGCGCCAAGATTATCTCAATAACATGGGATTTGTCGAATTGTGTTCGAGATGCGGTTAATGCGGTGATATTTTTTTCTACTGATATTTCTGCAATTGCCTTGGTTTAGCTTTGTTTCCTTAGCAACATTTCTAATGAGAGCCTGGGTGATCTCCTCGAATAACCTTGTACTAAAACATCGATTGAAAGTCTGCACGACTTATTACAGAATCCATATCATCATAGTATGAATTACAATTTTTTTGTATACATATTTCAATAAGAAGATCATATACTATGGCATGAAGAATCACTAAGAATCACAAGAGAGGCATACAGCAATGAAACCATATTTGAAGATGTGATAACAGTTGAAATAATTATCTTCCCATCACAAGTAGCCATGTAAGTAGCCCTGGGTGGGGGCCGGGGGAGGGAACAATAGGTCTCCCAGACAGTAGATTCAACCCCATTTGTCACTTAGGACCCCCACCTGCAGTTAATGGGTGTGGGCCGGAGGGAGACACGAGGTCCCACAATTATTTTCATAGTTCCCACTCATGGTGCATGCGTGGGGGCTTGCGGGGGGACATTATGTCATCATAAAAATACATTAGACAAACTAGTACCTACTTTGTGTTATGTTTTAAAGAAAACTAGATCAGAAATGAAAAAAAGAAGAACAGATTCTGAGAGAGGAAGAGAAGAGGAAACTATTAGAAAAGGGTACCGTATATACTCGAGTATAAGCAGAGTTTTTCGGCACATTTTTTGTGCTGAAAAACCCCAACTCGGCTTATACTCGAGTCACTGTCTGTATTATGGCAATTTGCATTGCCATAATACAGACTGGGGGCTGGCAGAGCTGTTACTTACCTCTCCTGCAGCTCCTGTCAGCTCTCTCCTTCTCCGCGCCGGTTCGGTCAGCACCTCGGTCAGCTCCCAGTGTAAGTCTCGCGAGAGCCGCGGGGTCATAGTGCGGCTCTCGCGAGACTTACAGTGTGAGCTGACAGAGCTGCACAGACCGGCGCGGGGGAGGAGAGAGCTGACAGGAGCTGCAGGAGAGGTAAGTAACAGCTCTGCCAGCCCCCCTCCTCCCCCCACTGAACTGCCAATGCCACTGGACCACCAGGGAAGGAGAGCCCCCCTCCCTGCCATGTATCAAGCAGGGAGGGGGGACAAAAAACAAATAGATTAATAATATATAAATAATAATAAAAATAATAATAATATAACCAAAAAAATTAAAATAATATTAATTAATATATAAATATAAATAATAATAAAAAAATAATTAAAAAAATAATATAACCAAAAAAATTAAAATAATAAATAATAATATAAATTTTTTATTTATTTTTATAAAAATGCCCACCCCCCACCAAGGCTCTGCAACACAAACACACACTGCATCACACACACACTGCATTCATACACACACACTGCACTCATATACACACACTGCATTCATACACACACACTGCACTCATATACACACTACATTTATACACACACTGTGCACTCATACGCACACTGCGCACTCATACACACACACTGCATTCATCATATACACACTGTAAATAAATATTTAATTAATATAATTTTTTTAGGATCTAATTTTATTTAGAAATTTACCAGTAGCTGCTGCATTTCCCACCCTAGTCTTATACTCGAGTCAATAGGTTTTCCCAGTTTTTGGGGGTAAAATTAGGGGCCTCGGCTTATATTCGGGTTGGCTTATATTCGAGTATATACGGTAAGTGCTGTGTGACAGTGCTGATTTAAGAAACTCATATACAACAACATGAAGAATCACTAAGAATCACAAGGGAGGCATACAACAATTACACCATATTTGTAGCTGTGATAGCAGTTGAAATAATTAACTTCCCAACACTAGGAGCCATGTAATCACCCCTGGACTCTGAGTCATGGCAGGGACATGTGAAGCAGAATCACGTATACATTTACTGACATAGCAATTCATGGGGTCTTGTTTCCAATACTCCAAGAAGCCAGAGTACAAACCAATGAGAGTCTAAAATCAGGGTTTGAAAATCAGGTCTGTCCCACTGAGTACGGGACATTGGGAGGCGTGGGTTCGCTGAGTTAATGAGCGATGCCACAGGACGTGCTCAGTGAGCAATCTGTCGGTGTTCTAAATAAACCTCTGCTCAGAGCACGAACTTACGAAGCAAAAAAGTAGGGTCTTTGTAACAAAAAAAGCTTATTGTCCACCTAAAATATAGACTCAGAGCAGTAGTTATGGAGCTGATCATTGAAGCGTGCTGTGTTCACGCAGAGTTCTTGCAGCTCCTGCAATAGAGGAGCCTAACATGGTCTGAGTGCCTGCGCATGGATGGGCCAATGGGATAGCTACATGTCCTACCAAGCAGGAAGCAAGTAAAGCTTGGCCACCAGAGATTAATCTGAAACTAAAGATGAGAAGAATTTGAAAGGCATCTTCCAAGCACCATTACAATACGCTGTAGTGACTGGGATGCTTGGAGTGAACCAGATGTTTGCAGATGTTTACATTAGGCCATTCGTGTGGTGAAGCCAGTTTTAATGGATAGGGAAGAAGAGGAATAAAATACTTCAGTCACTGTGTCCCAATGGGAGAATTAATGTCTGGACAGTGACCTCACAAAGTATTGTTCTCTTCTCATCCTGACACAAATCCATAGATTCCATTATATGATATAATTCATTTCAAAAGTATCCAGCCCCACTGACCTCTGCCTGTGAGCACCATGTGTCCACATTAGTCAGTTGGAGAAAACTGAAGCAGATGGCAATGTTAAAGAATACGGCATAATCATAACTCACAAAGCATATTCTATAGAAATCTTAGTTAAATTACCACTGTTAATGCTCACCCCATATAATTGTTAACTCTACTTAGGGATCAATATAACACAATATCTTACATTCTCCTTCCCCACTAGTCCCCCCCCACCTTGGCTGCTTCGACAATTTGCAGAATAATGTAAAATACAATAGATTTTATTGCGATTTGATTTACATAACATACATAAAACTTTGAAGGTGTAACATATATATATTTTTTATTGTGACACAAAAGTAATAAAAAAATATAAGATAAAGATGTGTTTGTAGCATAAATCCTCACCCGAGGTGCTGTGAAACCTCTCTATAAGCTTTCACTTGCTTTCAGATGTCAGATATTCAGTTAAATAGAGCTCAGGTGCACAATCGCAGAATAAATGGCCCTAAAAGTTGTTATAGAACTTATCAAAACCAACAGCATCAGACAATGTTACTATCAAAACAAGTCAAAAAAAGTTCTAGAGACGAACAAGTTCATGTAAGATTATGAAAACAAACCAACCCTCCCTTGGAGCACAGTTAAATCTAAATAAAATTGGGATTTATCGTGATACTAAAGTTAATTAAATGTTTTATGAATATGTATCCAAAATTTCCAATATAAATACTTGGTGGAAACAACTTTGGCTGCAATAACAGCTGTTGTTGGATTTTCACATCTGGTTCCTGCAATCTTTGACCATTTGTCTTGGCAAATTTTCTCAAGCAATGTGTTGGATTGAATGGTAATTATTGGAATACAGACATTTCCACAGATTCAGGTCTGTTAGTGAGTGTGTCTGTTAGTGTGTGTGTCTGTTAGTGAGTGTGTGTGTGTGTGTCTGACTGTTAGTGTGAGTGTGTTTGCCTGTGAGTGTGTGTGTCAGTGAGTGTGTGTGTCTGCTAGTGAGTGTGTGTGTTTGTGTGTCTGACTGTGTGTGTATGTTTGCCAGTGAGTGACTATTCTAAAGTGACTATTCTAAAGCATTCAATGCCTCGATTCAGATCCCTCCAGCAATGATTTGGCAGTCTCCTTAGCGTTATTATCCTACTGGAAGGTGTACACCCACCCCACTCTCACCTTTTCTTTACTGAAACAGGTTGTTCTTTCCTCTAGAATTGTCTTATATGTTGTCCCATATCTGGTCATCTTTTCTTCATTCCTGACAAGTTTCTCTATCTCATCTTCCAATACATGACGCTACCAACAAATTGCTTCACATACCGGCATAGAGTTCTCAAGGTTATTTAACTTTTGTGCCACAATAACAAAACACGTCTGTGCACTTACAAACTGTTAGATATGTTGTGTAAAAATCCCCCAAATATATTGTTTTATTCCAACACTACAATATGTGACGTAGAAACCACTGAGGGGGTAAATACACGTGAAGACACTGAAAGGTAAGATATATTAAATAACTTGACCATTGAATAAACAACTCAAAAACTAAATGTACAACCAAACAACGAGATCATCTTAACAAAATCCCAAACTGGATTTTTCACAAAATTCACTCCAATGCATGATACACCAAGTATATCAACATGTTATTGAAGGACACAGGCCTTTATTTTGGGATCATTCTAAATAACATGCATTTGAACATTTGTCTTCATACTTATCAAACCATATACTATATTTAGCCCTTACCAGAAAGATGTCTGTGAACATTGTATCATCTTTACTCTAGACAACTGATACATTAATTTACTAACATAATGAACACACAACAAAAGCATATACAAAGCCATAAATAGAAGTGTGATTTGACTTATATCTGGGAAAACTTCAAATCATAAGGTTTCCTCTAAAGTGGGCTTATCACCTTTAAGATTTTAGACTAATTCAATTTACCTACAGAAACGGCCTATTTTTTTGTGATTCATTTTTAAATAGTGAAATCGGTTCGCAGAAAAATTAGTAAGTAACTTTTTTTTACTTTAGAAAAATTATGTTTTCTTCCTTAATTAAATGTTTGGCAAATGCATTCTGTTTTTATCACTCACTTGTCTCCAATTCAACAGCCCTTCTTCTGATTCTACTTTTGAAGCTGTCAAGACATATCAGCCTTAATTGAGCATTAAGTTTAAAAATGTGGCCAGGAAAGTAAGTGACTGGAAAACTGACAGATCCTCGGAAATATGAATATCACTTAATATCACATATAGAGACTGACTGACAACCGGGATGACAACCATTTTGTTTACTTTAGAAGTCAGGCCTGCACAGGGTGGGAAAGGTGTCCACCTTGCTGGTAACCTGGATCTATCAATATCTCTTGTACATTTTTTTAAAATTATTTCTCATTCATTTTTGAATACATGACAAATACATGGCAAAGTTCCCTCCAGCCATTATTAGTCTTTGGTGAGTGTAACATTTATGATAGCTTGTACTTACCTCCTTCATCAATTGATGCCATTGGAGTTGGAGGTACTGGCCTTTCTCTGTGTTTTGTTCTTCGTTGCAAACACTGGACTGGCCCAATGAATTCCACATGAGTGCCCGGGAAAAGTCCTTTCTCCTTGGTTCTTTCATTTACACCATTCATCCATCCTTTGGGGCACAACTCGTCCCCATCCATATAATCTGGAGTGACTATGCTCTGCTTGGTCACTGTTAGAAGGTCACCAGTAATGAAGGAAATATCGTCCACCCGGCTCTTTTTATAAACATACAGAGCACGGTACTGCAGACCACCGGATGTCATGGCTATCAGATATCTTGGTACAAAATATTTACTAGTAGTGGATAAAAAAAAAGTGTTCAATGGTTTAGCCCTTTTCTTGTATAGAAATTGTGCTGATTTCTGAAAATTCTGTTCAAATTTCAAAAACAATTCTTCAAAAAGGAGCAAGGTATCTTATATAGTGCATATCAAAGTACAGTGTGTTCTATCAGACAAAATGCAGCTTTCAGAGAGGGGAAACACCCAGTCTCAGGCCAGCCAGACAGTCCCCTTCATTGCTTGCAGACAGAGCATACAATCATTCTGGAGTTGATCAGCAACAATGTCTTTTCAACAAGGAATAATTAAAAACTGGGCCAGACAAAGCCAGTGATATATACACAAATATATTTTTTAAACTCTACATGGGGTCTAAGACACAGACGAACAAGTGATCAGATGTGAATAAATCACCTTTATTCAGGAAAGAAGTCTTATTGCAATTTTGTTTTGTTACCAAGAAAATGTCTTTGTTATGGGTATATGAGCTTTATATGGAGTAATTTACTGGTACTAAGTGATGTATTTTAGTGCCTGTTGACGACCTTTGTCTTCAAAAAAATTTTTTGTCTTCGTCAGATTCCTTTCAAGATAAAAAGAAAATTTGTGAAAATTAACAAAAATCCAAAAATAAAATAAGAGCGAAGTAATCTTTTTTTTTTTTTTTTTATGGATTTTATATGAGACATGATCGACAAAATCAGAAATGCAGCAATTTATTCCATATGATCTTTACATAATGCAGACTGTGGTCAGACACACGTGAAGACGTTCTCATACGTACATACATGCAAAAAAAAAAAAAACAGCGTGAAGACAGCCCGTCCAAACATACCAACAAGTTTCCTGTAACTCCTTCACTGCTCAAATGCCCTCCAAGAAAATACAAATGGATCTAGATGAGAATTTGCAACGTAAGGTTGCAGTGCAGAACAGACCCGAAAACAAAAATGAGAACTTTATATTATACTATTATGATTCGGGGATATCGGAGTTAATATTCAGTGCAGTATAATAGTTTATCTGTTGGTAAAAGCCACTAATATATCAGACAAATCTTTTCACAGATGCAATGGACCAAACACAGGAAAAATGTAGAACGAACCAAAACGAATAAGAATCTTCGACATCTGCTTCGCAGAATTTGTTCGGTGTCTACGGTTTAAACAAAAATGCAAACAATTCCATTTTCAGCAAAATTACAAACATATTGACTTATAGGGCTGCCGTTAGTTTTTCATGTTCTGTGTTTTCTGCAATCTCAAAAATGTACAACCTGCCAGCAAGTTAATGCGCAATACAAAAAGTCTACTTGTGTGGGTTAGATTCCCAACAGGAATACACAGATGTTTGTAATAAATTGTCTGAATTCGATGCCCCATTACGATCAATACGGCTGCCTGAGTGATAAATTATCCATAGCAACTTAGACAAATGCAGACTTAACTTCTAACTTACCAGTCCACGCAGTGAGCCAGGGATTAGGGAGGGGGGACTAGACCCTGGTCTTGGTATGTCTTTTCCCACCAGGTGAGGCACAGGAGGAGAGAGAGACTGATCACAGTGTGGTGACTTCCCCAATATGAGCACCGAGACAGTGAACACAAAAAAAGGTAAAAACAGTCTCAGCAAATGAGGGCTGCTTTCTACCCAGCCCAAATCCCCTGCACTACTGTCTGATATTTAGAAAATGATGTCAGAGCTGCAGACACACCTCCTCCTTTGCAATGATATATGGTTCTTGCACAGACACTCTGAGCTGCAGGAATAGTCGGGGAAAGAATCTTAAACAAGGGGCAGACGGATGACTTGAACTGAAATGACTTCAACGAGGCTGTAGAAAGGAGTTGAAACAAGGCTGATGCATAATCAGAGACAAGATGCCAACGAACAAACACAGCGTTATCAGGAAAGGCTGCACCCCTTCATAGGCAGAGCAATAGTAGCAGCTTACATTAGTTACATTTTATTCTCAGCAGGTTTGTTACCTGGATCAGATAGAGAGGATCATTTTGGATAGTTTTGTAAACACAGAATGCACAATATGCTTATCTTCTGATTCTTCATTTTTTACCAACGCTGGTTAATAAGGGCTGCTTCTGACGCTTCTCTTTAATCTGGTAAATAAAAAATAAGGTGTCAGACTATGTTGCACTTGCATCTCCCCAGAATTCATTACAGTTTGTCTGCACCAAAAGTTGAATCCTGTACTTTTTAGCTGCATATGCTTAAAGGGATACTATAGTCACCAAAACATCTTTAGCTTAGTGAAGCAGTTTTGGTGTGCAGATCATTTCCCTGCAGTCTCACTTCTCAATTCTCTGCCATTTAGGAGTTGAGTCACTTTGTTTATACTGCCCTAGTCACACCTTCCTGCATGTGATTTACACAGCCTTTCTAAACACTCCCTGTAAAAAGAGATCTGATGAGGAGATATTCCTTTGCTGCACAGTCTGTTTAATCTAGAATAGTTTTGTCTCCTGCTCTGGTAATAGTCATATAAACCCTGTGATTAAAATTTAATTTACAGAGCAGGGGATGAAAACTTCTAAAGCAAGTTAACAACAGATTGAAAATTAAACATTTTTTTCCATGCAGTCTGTGTCAGTCACAGCCAGGGGAGGTGTGGCTAGGGTAGAGCTGCATAAACAGAAACAAAAGTGATTTTTCTCCTAAAGGGCAGATAATTGAGCAGTGAGACTGCATGGGGCATTATATATACACTAAAATTACTTAATTTAGCTAAACTTGTTTTAATGCCTATAATATCCCTTTAATTAAATAGGAGGTAGCAATAGACATGAGTTGGCACTCTATAAATGCCAATAATAATAATGGGTTATATTTTTACCGAGGCAAAATACTCAGGTGAAAGTGAGAAATAAGGAGCAATCATAATGTAGCAATAAGGAGCAATCACCATGGAGACTGAGTCTAGCACCTGTTTGAAACGTATAGCCTATAACATTATACTATAACACATTCAGAGTGGAAAGTCAAAATGAATTTTAAATTTAAATCCAACATAGCCAAAGTGGAATTCCAGACAATTCTCACTGCAAAACTCTGAAACTGTTTCAATGCAATGATTACATGGACACTATATATTTATTGATAACATCAGAGTGTTCTTTAATGGGATTAGAGATTCAGGACCCACTCTAGAAAAAAAAAGCCAGAAAACGGCAGTAATCCAAAACCAAAAAATTCATCTCACATCAGTTCAACCAGGAGTTCTGGTAAGATCAGATGCTTTTCATCTGATTGCATTGAGAGCCGATGATGCATGCGCAACAATTGAATCCGGTAGTTCTTTACCTTTACAAGAATGATGAGATGCATTCGGCATCACCACACCGTGCATGATGACATTGTGCAGACCTTCGAAAATCAAACATCTTCAGGATGAAATGTCTTTACTGGCTGATTGTCTATGTATCTCACAGGGACCCGGGGTTAGTTGAACATCCCCTGGAGTTTTCACCCTGTGTAATTTGGGGAAGAAAGAATAAAATACCTGGTTTGGCCTGGCGAACAGCCTTAACCCATTTTTCCACCACAAGGGTTAGAAGGTTGAAAAATTAAAGGTCTGGGACGTGGCTAGCAGCCGAGCAAGATGGCCACTTGAAAAGTTGCTCCGGCACATGGGCTCCATTAAAAGCAAGTCTATCTCTGCAAAACTAAAAGCTCTGACCCCTAACAAGGATGTCTAAGCATAAATATAAAAAGAGCACATCTAGCGCTGAAAAGCAAAAAATTTTGGGACAGAAATCATCCTCCGCATCTGAGGTCATGCGGGCTCTGCTGCAAGATGGTGCCGATGACTCGGACGCCAGCAATCCAATACCAACTGTGGATGACTTCAAAAAACCTGACAGCCTAACCAAGGGATACTTTGAAAAAGCCCTGGAGTCTATGTCCACTAAGCTGATACAAACATGGCAAGCTACAGCAGACCAAATAAGAAAAGAGATCCTGGACCTAAACGCAAGAACGACCCACGTGCAGTCAAAATGTAAAGAATTTGCCTTGGCACATAATGGAGCATGTGCAGGCACTGGAACAGAGATTGGACCTCATGGAATCCTGTATGTCAGACTAGGAGGACAGAGCAAGGAGGAATAACCTCTGTTTACGAGGAGTCCCCTAGTCAGTCCTTCCGTTCAACCTCCAAGTCTTTGTTCGAGGTCTCATGCACACCTACACGCCAGGAGTCCCTGTGGACATGCTACTGGTGGACAGGGTCCATAGGGTACCGAAACCCTGATGCCTACCTCGACGCAGTGCAATGTACTTCTCAGAGTGCACTATTTTCACATCAAAGAAATCATCATGAGATCCTGCCGGAATAAACCTGATCCCCATGAGGAATACCGCACAGTACAAATTATGGTGGACCTGTCAACGGCAACCTTACGACGCCGAAAAGCATTCCAACCCATCACTGAAGAACTGCGAGAACAAGGGATCTGGTACAGTTGGGGATACCCCACGAAGATCCTGGTAACTAAAGATGTCAGGACGAAAATGATCAGCACCCTAGTGGAGGACATGCAGATGCTCAAAGAGTGGGGTCTGTGCCTCCATGGGCTGCAAGTACAACCTTACACAATATTTCTGTTATAAGCCATAGGCTTATCTGGTAGTTAACTAACTACTCTAAGCATTTTGTTTTTAATTTTCTCTTACAAAAGTTAATATATACGTGACCTGACACGTGATTGACTCATGTGTAACAACCTGACAGCTAATGCCAGAACCAACATTACCGCACACGTGTGTGACTGGGTGAACCCACTAAGCCTAAAATGCCATAACCTGGGTATACCATTGCCCGCGGAGGTGCCTCCGTCATGCCCACCCCAAAACAACTGAGACGGGATAAGACCGGGCCTCCTGCGGGTATGATACTGATGCCTTCACATAACAGCCAGCCCAGGCCACACAAGTTTTCTATGCAACTTATTATAGCTGTCAGTTGAATGTTTATCTCCTAATCGAACCAGTAAACCTCACGTTTAGGTCTGACTGTTTTCAAGAGTTTCATGGCCAACATGTTTTTTTATGTTTACCTATATGCACTCAATGTGACCTGACTTCCACCTGATGCAAACGATGATGGTCTACTGACTATATTTAATGAAAAATAAAAGATCAGGTTTTCCAAAGTCCTCTAGGCAAATAATTACTAGACTGGGTTTGCCCAGTCTCCTAGTCCTCATATTAAAATATAATCCAGCCAACATCTCCCAAAATAAGAAAAGAATAATAGGAATTATGATTTCTGGAAGTTGTGATCCATTGTGATGCATACAGATAAATGGAACAGGTTTAGTTGTCAGGGTTAATGCAATGTGCGCAGGATGGTGAAAAAATACAGTGTCTGCAGACTGGTTAGTCTAGGTGTACATTATAGGACCAGCCAGGTCTAGAATTCCAGAAATCTGAGTAAATGAAAACTAAGCCAAAGCCAAAGAGTAAGACAACAACTTTATCCAACTGCCTTATCGAGGCCTCTGGAAACCACAAACGGTATATCAGAAGGTAGCATCATCCTATAACACTAAATGATGCAGGTGCCTAGTAAGGATTTATAGGAAACTTAAAGCAATACACTGAGCACCAACACAACTTTGGTTTAATGAAGCAGGTTTGGGGTATATGTCATTCACCTGCAGTCTTAGTGCTCAATTCTCTGCCATTTAGGAAATAAATCACTTTATTTGTGCAGCCCTAGTCACACCTCCATGCATTTGACTGCACACACTTCCTAAGCACTTCCTGTAAAGTTTAATGTTTAAACTTCCTTTTTCAAATTCTGTTTAATTCATAAGTTCTTGTCTTCTGCTTTATTAATAGCCTTGTGGAGCCGGCAGGTTTAATTAACAGGGCAGTAGATAAATGCTTCTAAACTAAACATACTGTGCTGTAAGATCTGATTAGAAATGAAACTGTTTTTCATGTAAACTGTGTGAGTCAGGTGAGTCAGAGCCAGGGGAGGTGTAGCTAGTGCAACATTTAAAGTTCTGGTTCCTGCTTTCAAATCTCTACATAATGCTGCTCCCACCTATCTATCCTCTCTTATACACAAGCATGTCCCATCTAGGCCCTTACGATATGCTGAAGACTTACGTCTATCTTCTGTCCGTACTCACACCTCTGATGCTCGCCTTCAAGATTTCTCGAGTGCTGCACCGTTCCTGTGGAACTCGCTTCCCTCCTCCGTTAGATTCTCACCCAGTCTCCACTCCTTCAAAAAATCCTTAAAAATCCACTTCTTCATAAAAGCGTATCAATTAAACTGTTAATAGATCCTGACTGATTCATCTTCTGCAACTGTCATTAGTCTAATACTATCCTTACCTTTCTGTGTCACTATACCCCACTCCCTCTAGCATGTAAACTCATTGAGCAGGGCACTCAACCCATCTGTTCCTGTGTGTCCAACTTGTCTGGTTACAACTACATGTCTGTTCGTCCACCCACTGTAAAGCACTGCGGAATTTGATGGCGCTATATAAATATCATAATAATAATAATAATAATAATAATAATAATAACATAAACATAAATAAAAGTGATTTAACTGCTAAAAGTCAGAGAGACTTAAGGGGCATGATCTATACACTCTATACAATTATATTTCTCTACAATATATATGTATCTGTATATCTATACAATCTATACACATTAAGTGCTTCATTAAGCTAAAGTTGTTTGGTGTCACTGGTGTCTCTTTAAGTCCCAACATTTGGTGACCTATGTGCATAACTGCTTACCCACAACAAATGATCGCATTCCCCATGATGTGTTCTTGTCCCACCTAATAATTTGACAGACAATGGCTTAAGCTGGTTAGAATATCAGCCACATATTTTATCAAAGTGCATGACTTGCCTCAAACATTAACCAAATTACATGTACAGGAAGGGAGGGGCAGTGCCTTACAGTACTTCTCGATGATATATGTAGCAGAGATGAAGAAATATACAGTGCAGTATTTCTAGTACAATGGAAGGATAAGTAAGGAATACACTTGCAGATTTTGGGATCTTTTGAAAGCTCCACTTGTATGAGCCTGAGCTGTAAAATCCCCACTTCTGTATTCGTGTGGGTTTCCATCATCTTATTCAGCAGTCTGGGAGTTTGTATAAAAAATAGACTATTCTAGTGTAGTGTTTCTGGATAACAATGGATAAGTAATAAAATGAAAATGCACTCACGAGGTATGGAGCCTATGTGTTGGCTCCTAAAATAGAGCATGAGGTGGTATAATTCCCACTCTAGGATGCTGGCAAAAGTCCTCTCACTTTATAGAATATGCAATAAAATAGAAATAAGAAATATAGTGTACACTGGATGGACTGTTCCCCACCAAGGAAAGTAATATCCAGTATATGATGAATTAAAATCAAGAGAATCCAGGGTGTCATAAATAAATAAAATAATATTTATGTGTTAAAAACAATAAAGTATAGAGTAAAAAGGAACGCTAATGTGTTTCACCAATGTGACTTTTTCAAAGTGTTAAAGCACATGGGACCAACACTCCTACTGTAGGTATGTGGTCATCACATGATCTAAGCTTAGAAGACACAATAATACAATAGCACAATTAAAACAGAAATGTAACAATATAATATAAAAACTCTACCGATAACCAAATTCAATCTGCCGGGTGAGAACCATCAGACAGTTAGCATGAATAGTCTGGAGAAAGTCTGGAGAAAGAGTCTGGAGCAGTCTTAAATCCGCCATCAGCCTTTCTGCAACTGAACTGTTGAGCTTGCGAAGAGCACCACCGCTGTGACAAAACAAATAGAAAAGGAATATAGATAAACAGCAAAAAACAACACTATATCTGTTACAATACACATCACATGCACTGATCAGCCACAACTTTAAATCCACCTTCCTAATATCGTGTAGGTCCCCCTCATGCTGCCAAAAACAGCTCTGATTCATCAAGGCATGGGCTCCCCAAGACCTCTGAACATGTCCTGTGGTGTCTGCACATTGTGAGGTGGGGCCTTCATGGATAATGGATTAGTTATTCTAGCACATTCCACAGAGGACGTTTGGGACATTTGA
Source organism: Pelobates cultripes (assembly GCA_933207985.1). Taxonomy (NCBI): domain Eukaryota; kingdom Metazoa; phylum Chordata; class Amphibia; order Anura; family Pelobatidae; genus Pelobates; species Pelobates cultripes. Next base: position 12,493,226 of record OW240919.1, on the reverse strand, counting down.
AGGCCAAGGTGAAGGCCAAGGCCACACCTTGAACTCTATGTCATGTTTCTCAAACCATTCCTGAACAGTTTTTGCAGTGTGGCAGGGTGCATTATCCTGCTGAAAGAGGCCACTGCCATCAGGGAACACCACTGCCATAAAGGTATGTATGTGGCCTGCAACAAATCTCTAGGTAAGAAATACATGTCAAAACAATATCCACATGCATTCCAGGATCCCAGCAGAACATTGCCCAGAGCATATAACACTGCCTCCGCCAGCGTGCCTCGTTCCCATAGTGCATCCTGCTGAAATCTTTTCCCCAAGTAAACAATGCACACCCCCCCAATTATCCATCTGATTTAAAAGAAAATGTGATTCATCAAACCTGGCAACCTTCTTCCATAACTCCATGGTCTAGTTCTGATACTCATGTCCCCACTGAAAGCTATTTTGGCGATGAACATTGTCATCATGGACACTCAGACAGGTCTGCGGCTACACATCCCCATACGCAGCAAACTGCGATGCACTGTGTGTTATGACACCTGTCAATCATGGCCAGAATCTAGTTGTTCTACACGAGCATCAATGAGCCTTGAGCGTGCCCATTTTACCTACTTCCAATACATGAAATTCAAGAACTGACTGATCAGTGTATGAGTGAGTGGGAGGGAAAAGCGGGTCACTCTCAACCTACCTGCTGACCACTGGGTAAGACCACCACACTCACCCCTTATAATGCCTCTCCAAACCTTTGCAACAATGGATCTACTACCCTCATGGCATAGACCCGCTGCTGTGTGTGCAGCAGCCATGATCCCATTTCCCAACATGTCCAGGAAGATATCTCTGTATCTGCTTTAAACCTACTCATAGCTCTTTCACAGTTTTCTGAATGCTGCTAGAGATCTGACTTCCCATACAATTGTACATGAGTTTGTCAGAGGAGATAGAACCTTCCAGTGGGTCCACAAGATACAATTACTGATAGGGCTAGGCAGAAACATAGTTTAATAATTACAGATCAAGTATTCCATCACAGCTGAAAAATTCCATAAATAGATTTCCATGGTCCAGCCCTGTCTTTAACATCTGCATGCTACTCACCTTCTTCTCCTCTGATATAGACATCCACTTTACTCTTACCATTAACATACTACACTATAAACATAATGGCATTGCTAGCAACTATACCTGGAGAATTTCAAACCACTGGTGTTGACACAGCAACTCTATCAGGACACATTTCTAAGAAGTTCCCTTAAATGAAATGAATTATAGATTATTATTTTTAATTTTTGGGGGGCACATTGGGAGTTTGCTGGCTCTAACTTATGTTTTTAACTTTGCAACAATTTGAATCAGGAGTAAAGCTGAGTGAGCTGGCTACTGGGCACAAACCGGTGGTAATTTTCACCGTCCATCGTGGAAAACTGGTATCAGTGCTTTTGTCTCCTATTAATCTCTGTGAGAGATGTGAAATGTCAGGGTGGGCAATTTTAGCACGAGATACAGAGTTATTTACTAAAGTAAGAATAGAAAGGGAATTTAAATGGAATTTCAAATTTAAGGATCAAGTAGCTAAACTGGAAAAACTCTCTAAATCGGATATGTTTTCAGTTAACTAAACTAAACAAATTTAACTAAATTTGAAATTCACTTTGAATTCTCACTTTATTGAAAAATCCTCTTATTGTTTTTTTGCCTTGTGCAAAATTTGTATTGATTTAACCTTTCAGGGCATTACAAGTCAACGTATTCTCTCAGCCAAGATAGAAGCACATTCCTTTAAATCTATTTGAATTACATTACATATTGATTAAAGCTGAGCCTAAATTTGGACTGAATTCAGTAGCCATTGACCTTTGTGCATTTAAACACACATATATTTAATTTAGCATTGGATCTTACAAATAGTGCATGCTATGGGTCAGGTAAAGCCAAGAAATTGAGATTTTCAATAACGAGAACCTGGATGCTGTCCAGGGTGCTGAAACAAAATATTATTTGTCTAGACACAATGTAAATCTGTGATTATTATTATTTTTTTTTTTTTTAAAAGAGAGCATTATTCTGTGTATTAATGGGATGTGGAAACCCATATTAGATATATCGACTTACTGTAGACCTGTTAGACTGTTCTATTCATAGCATTCCTGGATAATTACAAACTGTATACATGTCATGGTAAAGGTAGATCTGAAAGTATTGCCATAGTAAAAGCTGTTACACATCCAAGATACTGTAATAATGATGTTTTAAAATAAAATGAAACAATACTACTCCAGTCTCAGGTCTGCTTGGATTCTTCTGAGTTCACAACGTAGGAGACATAAAGTAGCAGGTTTATTGAAACATTACCATGTGAAACACGTTGGTGTAATTCTGTTTCTCAATAGATAAAGCAACGCCTTTTTCTAATTTATTTTCTATTTTTCAGCTTCCATCATAGAATCATATTTAGAAGCACAGTAAGGCATTGAAATATCCTAAGTGGTAGGAGTTAAGGCGGATCTGTCACTTTATTTTTTTTAAACGTTCGCATGTTCCAAAGTTTTTTTGCCCTATTTTACCCCGCTGTTTTGTTTTTTTCAAAGTTATACATATGGAAAAGTAGGGACTACTTTTCCTTATAAATATATATATAAAGTGAAGGTTAACAAAACAAGGGGTGGGGAGGGGGGCTTTAGTCAATGGAGTGAAGTGTTGACTTGGGCGTACACATCATTTGACTTGCATGTCCAAGGAGAGAAGGCCAGGATGAATTTGCTTGGTTGTATAGGGAGAGGTATTAGCAGTAGAAAGAGGGAAGTGCTCATGCCATTATACAGAACACTGGTGAGACCTCACTTGGAGTATTGTACACAGTACTGGAGACTGTATCTTCAGAAGGATATTGATACCTTAGAGAGGGTTCAGAGAAGGGCTACTAAACTGGTTTATGGATTGCGGGATAAAACTTACCAGGAAAGGTTAAAGGATCTTAACATGTATAGCTTGGAGGAAAGACGAGACAGGGGATATGATAGAAACATTTAAATACATAAAGGGAATCAACACAGTAAAGGAGGAGACTATATTTAAAAGAAGAAAAACTACCACAACAAGAGGACATAGTCTTAAATTAGAGGGACAAAGGTTTAAAATAATATCAGGAAGTATTACTTTACTGAGAGGGTAGTGGATGCATGGAATAGCCTTCCAGCTGAAGTGGTAGAGGCTAACACAGTAAAGGAGTTTAAGCATGCGTGGGATAGGCATAAGGCTATCCTAACTATAAGATAAGACTAGGGACTAATGAAAGTATTTAGAAAATTGGGCAGACTAGATGGGCCGAATGGTTCTTATCTGCCGTCACATTCTATGTTTCTATGTTTCTAATTTGAACAAGACTGCAAAAAGTACCTTGCCCAGTCCCAGGGCCAGAAATGGTTGTGAGCAAAGGTGTCGGAGGGGGGCTTACAATTACAATTTACAAGTCCAGACTTGCAACAGCAAACGGGACAGGAATATAGTTCCACATAAAATGATTTTCAAATGATGAGATGATGAAACCACACTCTAAGGAAATCCAGAAAAAAATCTACAAAGCCGATCTATGCATCTACAAGTTTAATAAAAATAACATAAACATGACTACAGATCGCATGTGTGTAAATAGAACGTACAGATCAAAAAATAAAAAGTAGTGGGAAAGGAGCAGGGGCGTACCTAGAGCATTTGGCACCCGGGGCGGATCCTGTTGCACACTCCCCCAAAAACCTGTAAAAAATGTTGAGAGTTTTATTTCAACATTTTACAATTTGTAAACTTTGCAAAACCGCTGTCAGCCCCTCCTACAAAACCCTTGTCCTGCCCCGTCCCTCCTACAAAACCTCTGTCCTGCCCCTTCTACAAATCCTGTACTGCCCCGTCTACAAAACCCCCGCAAACCCCTTCCACAAATCCCCTGCTTATCCCCCCTTATAAAGACTCCTGTCCCAATACAAAACCCCCGCCCCCTTCTACAAAATCCCTGCAGCCCCACCCACACATTTACAGGCAGTCACACAATCAGTTACAGACAGACAGTCACACACTCAGTTACAGGCAGACAGTCACACACAGTCACAGGCAGACAGTCACACATACACATTTCCTCCGTGCGGCCAGTTTAACAGCTCTTTGCTTGTGTGAGCTGTACTGGCCGCACGGCACCCTAACTACCATGGGACACTGTACGGCCACAGCTCACACAGCCCCCTCCAGCCAGGGCCGGTGCAAGGATTTTTGCCGCCCTAGGCAAAAGTAAGATTTGCGCCCCAGCGGTATGCCACAATACCACTTTAGCCATATGATTTGCCATGTTAACTAACGCCAGTGCTGCAGTACGCCCGTGTTTACGTTAAAAGGCCTGCAGGGCTGAGCTATATAGACACCAGAACACTACATTAAAAGCTGAAGTGGTTGCAGGGACCTATATGGTATCTTGCTATGTGAGGTAAATTAGAGCTTAGTGCCGCGAATAATATACTAGATTGCCTACTTACAACCAGATGAGGATGATGATGGGCTCTAGCTGCAGTCTGGCTCCACTGGTCTGGTGCAGAACAGGCTCTCTGGAGGCGGTTTGTAACTGTGGTCACAAAAATCAATGTTCTGGGAGAACGGGAAGCAGCTCCATTTTTTTGGGGGTCCTTTACACAGCTCAAGGTCTGGGTCCCAGGGTCCACCTTCATGTTCCACCAATGAGTTTGTTCACAGGGGTGGAGTGTGTGTGTGGGGGATGTCCTGATGTGTGTAAGGAATGCATTGTGTGAATCTGTGTTTGTATGTGTAAGGGCTGCAAGGTGAGTTT
>OW240919.1:12399367-12485713 GCA_933207985.1 Pelobates cultripes | reverse complement strand
CTTTAAAAATGAATTCATATTCTGAAGATTGTTTTAAAATGTTTTGATATATTGGTTTATGTAAGATATATTTTTTTAATATTAGTTTAATATTTTGAAAAACGTATTTAAATAGCTTATCAAAAATATTAAGCTGAAGCCTTGATCTTTATGACAGAGCCACTTTCAATGTACCACAAAGTGTAACTGAATTTAGCAGTGTGGCTACTTACACCACATAGTAAAATGATCACAATGTATCTCTATTTAAATTACAGAAAATAAATTAGATATAAATCGGAAAATATGAATAGACAAATGGGAAAAGCTGCTTAAGTAGTTAAAAAAAGTATTGACTTATGAACGTGACTGTTTGTTAAAAGGACACTATAGTCACCAGAACAACTACAGCTTAATGTAGTTGTTCTGGTGAGTATAATAGATCCCTTCAGGCATTTTCATGTAAACACTGCCTTTTCAGAGACACCTGCAAGTGGCCACTCCTTATGAGAAAGCATTGGATTGGCTAAAAATCGGCCATTTTGATGATGTCACAAAGGTGCCGGTGCCAGCAAGGTGAGTTTTAAACCTTTATACGGAGGTGGGAGGGGGGAAGCCACCTAAATGGTGGGTTTAGCACTATCGGGTCAGAAATACATGTTTGTGTTCCTGACTCTATACGATCCTTTAATAAAAGCACCTTTTATAATCAATATATAATACCTTTCTTTGTTTGATGTGCCTGCACACTCTCTAGCGCTATATAAATATAATATACATACACTGTATACCTACTGCACTTTCTGTACCTCCCTCTACCGTAATGTAACCTGTAAAGTGCTGAGTACATCTGTTAGTGCTATATAAACTATACATACACTGTATACCTACTGCACTTACTGTACCTCCATCTACCGTAATATAACCTGTAAAGTGCTGAGTGTAGCGGAATGCAGTAAGCCTGTCCTATAACCTGCCTGTGTGATTATCTTTTGTACATTCTGCCTGTGTTACTTCTCCCATTTCGTATGTTGTATTGTGTGAATATATGCTATTCGGTAGTTTCCATCCGTACCATATACGTATGGAAACTACCGAACTGATAGACCACCCCAGAGAGAAGTGTGTTGGTAATTAAGGTTGCATACCGTGAAAACCGCAAGTTAACAATGTATCTGGGTGGCCGCCATTCGGCATGCGTACACGTGGCGGCGGCCATCTTACGCATGAAAAGCTCAGCGGTGTTCGGTCGTCGAGTGTCTGGAACCCAAATCGGATACTCAAACAACCGAACATCGCTGAGACCTCCGGAGTTCCGTATCTGGCGAACGGAAAGTCTGAACAACTCCCCATTCGGTAGAAACAAAGTACCGAATGGGGGAATCAGTATCTAGGCGAATATAAGTGTAAAGGGCCAGTATCAATGTGTGTTTTAACTGCCGAACGGAGACCGACCGCAGGGCCCAAACTCATGGAACCCTTTTCGGATACCAACTCGTGTGCGGTCGGTCAAACTTCACCTCTCTATAACTGCCGAACCCCTGGTCTGATCTGGGTGAATTTTGGATATAATAGTCACCCAGATCAGGGCTACCTAGCGGTACTCTAATATTAAGGTTGTATAATGGTTTAGGGGTACATCTAGGTTCGGGGTGAATTGCTGTACCAGTTAAGGGGATTATGACTCACTCTGAGGGGAGGAGAGGTGTGGGAGGTAACAAGCACTGTATTGGCTAATGTCATAATTCATGTTGTTCCCTCCCTTGCATGGGAGCAGGCTTTATAAAGAACTGTGGAATAAATGAGAGTTAGTTCTTCTACTCCTGAAACTGTGTGTCGTCCAGTTATTGGGAGTGTCGTGGGGATATTGCTGTACCTGTTACCTGATGGAAAACTATGCTGTGGATTTACTACTGACTCGTTCCTGAGCCTCACTAGGATCTTAAGCGGAGAATAGCTGTGAGAGATCAGCTCTCCGCTACATTGGTTGGCAGCGCTGGGATCCAGACTCACAGAGGAACAGGGATTAATGGAGATTGACCTTGCTACCCTAAAGAGATCCACATTGAAAGACCTCCTGGAAGCAAAAGGTGTTTCAGCCAGCAGCAAATCTAAAGCGACACTCATAACTGAAGTGATGGCAGAATACGGGGCAGAAGAGGTCCAGGCCACAGAACAAAGACCAGAAACAGAACAAGAGGAGTTCCAGAGACAGTTACAATTCAGGTTGGCCTTTTATGGGGAAAACCCACCGACAGAGATCATTGCTAAAACCATGACAGAGGTGCAGGAGTTTGTAATGAGCAAAAGGAGGCCACAAGCACCAGAAAGGAGTACAGCAGGAGCTGTGGCACAAGAGGGTAAGCCCAAAATCCCCTATCAAGCGTTTAAAACATATGTGGAAGCAGAGGAGGATATAGATGCCTTCCTGCAGGACTTTGAAAGACTGTGTACGCTGCATAACATACCAAGGGAAGAGTGGGTACCCGTATTAGCAGGACGGCTGTCCGGGAGGGCAGCGGAAGCTTACCGTACTATACCTGACACAGAGATCAGGAACTATAACCGTGTAAAAGAGGTTATCCTAGCTAGGTATGCAATGACACCAGAGGCATACCGGAGACGTTTCAGAGAGCTGAAAAAGGCTGACAAGGACTCTCACGCAGAGTGGGCTTGCCGACTAGAAAGGGCAGCTCTTGGGTGGATGCAGTCAAGTAAAGCGCGGTCCATGGAGGACTTGTTGCAATTGTTGCTATTGGAACAGTTCTATGAGGGGATATCTGCAGAACTGCAGGAATGGGTGAGGGACCGGAACCCCACCTCCCTCACAGAGGCTGCTAAAAAGGCAGATGACTTTATGGATGCCCGCAGGCAAACCAAGGCAGTGAGTACCAAACCTGCCATGCGACCGCTGGGGGGAAACTCCTTTGTCCCTAACCCTCAGCCTCCACCAAGGCAACTTCCTCCACCGGCACCGGCAGCGGCGCAAACGAGATATCGCACACCTGCCTCTGTGCAATGCCACCGGTGCCAGAAGTGGGGACATTTCCAGCGAGATTGTCCACAGCCGAGAGATCGTACCACCTGGATCCGACCAGGGCCTTCACCACCACCACCGAGAGCAGCAGCACATCACTACCAGGAAGAGGTACCACTTCCCTACAACTCTGCCGTTCCAGTCACGACTGTGGAACAGTGGGAAGTGCTGCATGAGGCCAACCCATTACAGGCCCAAGCGGACAATCGACAGCACCATAGGCAGACCGTATATCTAGACGGGAAACCTATGCAAGGACTCAGAGACTCGGGAGCCACCATCACCCTAGTGCAAAGCCATTTGGTCGCTGACAAGGCCAAACTTAACAAGACTGTGGCGGTCCGAGTTGCAGGGGGAGCCGTGTATCGGCTAGACACAGCCAGGGTACACTTGCATTGGGGTGCGGGGTTCGGGAATGTGGAAGTGGGATTAATGCCGCAATTGCCTGCCGAAGTGGTCCTAGGGAATGACCTGGGCCGACTCACTTCCACCTTTGAGCCCCAAACTACTGAGGAAGCGCACCCAGTAGTCACCAGGCAACAGGCCCGCACCCAGACCAACAACGCACTGCCGGAGGTCCAGGTAAGAGATCCTTCCCCGTCCCTAGACTGTCTCCCTTGGGCCCCTCCTGCCGAATTTGTAGCCGAGGTGACCACTGACCCTACCTTACAGGTATACCGAGACAAGGTCACCTCTAACCAACCGGGGGCGGAGGGGGAAAGATTTGTGTGGGACCGACAGTTATTGTACCGAGAAACGAGTAAACAGGTAGAGGGGTCAGACCCCATCACTGCAAGACAGTTAGTAGTACCACAGAGGTACCGAACCGAATTACTCCGGATAGCACACGATATCCCGCTATCTGGACATTTAGGGGTCAGTCGTACCAGATATCGACTAACCCAAAATTTCTTCTGGCCAGGGATTAGCCAGGAGGTGCGCAGGTATTGTAGCACCTGCGATACATGCCAGAGGGTAGGGAAGAGGGGGGACAGGCGTAAGGCTAAGCTACACCCGCTTCCCATAATCGAAGAACCCTTTCATAGGGTCGCAGTAGATATTGTAGGTCCCCTCCGGAAACCTAGCCCATCGGGCAAACGGTACATCTTGACCGTAGTGGACTATGCCACTCGCTACCCCGAGGCAGTGGCCCTAACCAACATCCATGCAGAGACGGTGGCTGAAGCGCTGATGCAGATTTTCTCCCGGATGGGGTTACCCAGGGAGATCATCTCGGATCAGGGCACTCAGTTCACGGCAGAGATCACCCAACAGCTTTGGAAACTGTGTAATGTTAAGCCCATCATTAGTGCCCCTTACCACCCTCAGACCAATGGGCTTTGCGAGCGGTTCAATGGCACTTTAAAACAGATGCTCCGAACCTTCGCAGAAACCCATCGGGACTGGGAGAAGTTCCTGCCGCACCTACTGTTCGCATACAGGGAGGTGCCGCAAGAATCTACGGGATTCTCCCCCTTTGAACTGCTATTCGGGAGAAGGGTCAGGGGGCCCCTAGACTTAATTAGAGAGCATTGGGAGGGAGACCGTAGCGCAGACGGCACCCCTATTGTACCATATGTGTTGGCACTCCGAGATCGCCTGGAAGCCCTCACAAAGACGGTAAAGGAAAACCTACAGGCGGCGCAGACGCGTCAGCGCACTTGGTACGATAGGGGCGCCAGGGACCGTAGCTTCCAGGTCGGGCAGAAAGTTTTAATTTTAAAACCTGTCCGACACGATAAGCTACAGGCCGCCTGGCAAGGCCCTTATAAAGTGGTAGAACAACGATGTGACACCACTTATATAATTGGCCACTGCGCAGGAACTGGAGGGCGACGCATGATTCATGTAAACATGATGAAGCCCTACCAGGAACGCTCAGAGGAGGTGACCGCTATCTGCGCACCCACCTCTGAGGAAGGCGACAGCCTACCTCTCCCCGATCTGTTAGAAGACGGGCAGCTGGCTGGAGATTTAGGGGCAGTCGTACTGGGGGATCGGTTGAGCCCACAGGAGCGTATCGAGGTACAACAGCTACTGCAAGAAAAGCAGGAGACCTTTTCCAATGTACCTGGATACACCCCTCTGGCCACCCACCGAGTAGAAACCCCAGGGCAACTCCCCATGCGCCAGCCCCCGTACCGCATCCCTGAAGCGGTACGTGAGAACATGCGCAAAGAAATTGAGGAGATGATTCAGTTAGGAGTCATTGAACCCTCAGATAGCCCCTGGGCTTCGCCGGTGGTCCTCGTACCAAAACGGGACGGCACGACCCGCTTTTGCGTGGACTACCGGAGGTTGAATGAGAAGACGGTATCCGACGCATACCCGATGCCCAGAATAGACGAGCTACTAGACCGGATGGCCAGGGGCCAATACCTTACCACTATTGACTTGTGTAAAGGGTATTGGCAGATCCCCTTAGCCCCGGACGCCATCCCTAAGTCCGCTTTTGTCACCCCATTCGGCCTGTACCAATTTAAGGTCATGCCGTTTGGGATGAAAAACGCGCCGGCTACCTTCCAGCGGATGGTGGATCGCCTCCTAGATGGGTTCCAGGACTACACCTGCGCCTATCTCGATGATATTGCCATATTTAGCGATACCTGGCAGGAGCACTTGGCCCATATAGGAGCGGTCCTAGACCGAATCAGAGAAGCGGGTTTGACCCTGAAACCCGCTAAGTGTAGCATTGGAATGGCCGAGGTACAGTACCTGGGCCACCGAGTGGGCTGTGGGAAACAAAAGCCAGAACCCGCCAAAGTAGAGGCGGTAGCCCAATGGCCCACCCCGAGGACTAAAACCCAGGTGTTAGCCTTCCTAGGAACAGCAGGGTACTACCAAAAGTTTGTCCCCAATTACAGTGCGCTGGCCAAACCTCTCACTGACCTGACTCGTAAAAACCTTCCCCGCCAAGTAACCTGGACCCCGGAGTGCGAACAGGCATTCCAACACCTGAAAGATGCCCTTGTTAATGCCCCTGTCTTGGCCGCTCCCAATCCAACTAAACGTTTTCTTGTCCACACAGACGCTTCTATGTTTGGATTGGGGGCAGTATTGAGCCAAGTCGGGGCAGATGGCGGAGAACACCCCGTGGCTTACATCAGTCGCAAACTTTTACCCCGAGAAGTAAGCTACGCCGCCATCGAGAAGGAATGCCTGGCTGTGGTGTGGGCCTTGAAGAAATTGCAGCCTTATTTGTATGGACAGGCTTTTTCCCTGCTCACGGATCACAACCCGTTAGTCTGGCTGAACCGGGTGGCTGGGGACAATGCCAGGCTGCTGCGCTGGAGTTTGGCGCTGCAGCCTTTTGACTTTAATATTCAGTACCGCCCGGGAAAGCAGAATGGAAACGCCGACGGGTTGTCTCGACAAACTGATCTTGAAAAATGATCCGTGAGCACCCCGGTCATCCCCAAGCCGATCCGTAAGGGATCAGACTGTGTATGCCGGCTTGTGGGCAAGGGGGAGCAGTGTAGCGGAATGCAGTAAGCCTGTCCTATAACCTGCCTGTGTGATTATCTTTTGTACATTCTGCCTGTGTTACTTCTCCCATTTCGTATGTTGTATTGTGTGAATATATGCTATTCGGTAGTTTCCATCCGTACCATATACGTATGGAAACTACCGAACTGATAGACCACCCCAGAGAGAAGTGTGTTGGTAATTAAGGTTGCATACCGTGAAAACCGCAAGTTAACAATGTATCTGGGTGGCCGCCATTCGGCATGCGTACACGTGGCGGCGGCCATCTTACGCATGAAAAGCTCAGCGGTGTTCGGTCGTCGAGTGTCTGGAACCCAAATCGGATACTCAAACAACCGAACATCGCTGAGACCTCCGGAGTTCCGTATCTGGCGAACGGAAAGTCTGAACAACTCCCCATTCGGTAGAAACAAAGTACCGAATGGGGGAATCAGTATCTAGGCGAATATAAGTGTAAAGGGCCAGTATCAATGTGTGTTTTAACTGCCGAACGGAGACCGACCGCAGGGCCCAAACTCATGGAACCCTTTTCGGATACCAACTCGTGTGCGGTCGGTCAAACTTCACCTCTCTATAACTGCCGAACCCCTGGTCTGATCTGGGTGAATTTTGGATATAATAGTCACCCAGATCAGGGCTACCTAGCGGTACTCTAATATTAAGGTTGTATAATGGTTTAGGGGTACATCTAGGTTCGGGGTGAATTGCTGTACCAGTTAAGGGGATTATGACTCACTCTGAGGGGAGGAGAGGTGTGGGAGGTAACAAGCACTGTATTGGCTAATGTCATAATTCATGTTGTTCCCTCCCTTGCATGGGAGCAGGCTTTATAAAGAACTGTGGAATAAATGAGAGTTAGTTCTTCTACTCCTGAAACTGTGTGTCGTCCAGTTATTGGGAGTGTCGTGGGGATATTGCTGTACCTGTTACCTGATGGAAAACTATGCTGTGGATTTACTACTGACTCGTTCCTGAGCCTCACTAGGATCTTAAGCGGAGAATAGCTGTGAGAGATCAGCTCTCCGCTACACTGAGTACACCTGTTAGTGCTATATAAATACAATATACATACACTGTATACCTACTGCACTTACTGTACCTCCCTCTACCGTAATGTAACCTGTAAAGTGCTGAGTACACCTGTTAGTGCTATATAAATACAATATGCATACACTGTATACCTACTGCACTTACTGTACCTCCCTCTACTGTAATGTAACCTGTAAAGTGCTGAGTACACCTGTTAGCGCTATATAAATAAAATATACATACACTGTATACCTACTGCACTTACTGTACCTCCCTCTACTGTAATGTAACCTGTAAAGTGCTGAGTACACCTGTTAGCGCTATATAAATAAACTATACATACACTGTATACCTACTGTACCTCCCTCTACTGTAATGTAACCTGTAAAGCGCTGAGTACACCTGTTAGTGCTATATAAATACAATATACACACACTGTATACCTACTGCACTTACTGTACCTCCCTCTACTGTAATGTAACCTGTATAGTGCTGAGTACACCTGTTAGCGCTATATAAATAAAATATACATACACTGTATACCTACTGCACTTACTGTACCTCCCTCTACTGTAATGTAACCTGTAAAGTGCTGAGTACACCTGTTAGCGCTATATAAATAAAATATACATGTGGCGGAACCAACCTCGCCACTGTACACTGGAGAAGCCTGGTTGCTCGCCTGCTCCCTTTAGATTATGGCCCTGCAGTTCAGAGCTGTTATTTTCGCTGCTGAAAGGTGTATTCATGCCTTTCTGCCAGGGTGTTTGGTAGATTACCCCCAGTGTAAGCTATTGTGTTCCCCCCGGTTTGCGCCGATGTGTTCCCTCCAGTGTGAGCTGCTGTGTTCTCCCCAGTGTGAGCTGTTGTGTTCCCTCCAGTGTGAGTTGCTGTGTTCCCCCCAGTGTGAGCTGCGGTGTTCCCTCCAGTGTGAGCTGCTGTGCCCCCCCCAGTGTGAGCTGTTGTGCTGTGTGTGTTTCCCCCCCCAGTGTGAGCTGCTGTGTCCCTCCCAGTGTGAGCTGCTGTGTTTCCCCCAGTGTGAGCTGCTGTGTTCCCTCCCGTGTGAGCTGCTGTGTTCCCTCCAGTGTGAGCTGCTGTGTTCCCCCCAGTGTGAGCTGCTGTGTTCCCCCCAGTGTGAGCTGCTGTGTTCCCTCCAGTGTGAGCTGCTATGTTCCCCCTAGTGTGAGCTGCTGTATTACCTCCAGTGTGAGCTGCTGTGCTCCCCCCAGTGTGAGTTGTCCCAGTGTGAGCTGCTGTATTTCCAGTGTGAGCTGCTCCCCAGTGTGAGCTGCTGTGTTCCCCCAGTGTGAGCTGCCCCCAGTGCCTGCTGTGCCCCCCCAGTTCCCCAGTGTAAGCTGCTGTGTTCCCTCCAGTGTGAGCAGTGTGCAGCTGCTGTGTTCCCCCAGTGTGAGCTGCTGTGTTCTCCTCAGTGTGAGTGTGAGCTGTGTTTCCCCAGCTGTGTTCCCCCAGTGTGAGCTGCTGTTCAGCTGTGTTCCCTCCAGTGTGAGCTGCTGTGTGCCCCCAGTGTGAGCTGCTGTGTTCTCCCCAGTGTGAGCTGCTGTGTTGCCCCAGATGAGGCTGCTGTGTTCCCCCCAGTGTGAGGCTGCTGTGTTCCCCCCTGGTGTGAGCTGCTGTTTGTGAGCTGCTCCAGTGTGAGCTGCTACCCCAGTGTGAGCTGCTGTGCTGCTGTGTTCCCCCCCAGTGTGAGCCCCCAGTGTGAGCAGTGTGAGCTGATGTGTTCTCCCCAGTGTGAGCTGCTGTGTTCCCCTCAGTGTGAGCTGCTGTGTTCCCCCAGTGTGAGATGCTGTGTTCCCCCTGGTGTGAGCTGCTGTGTTTCCTTCAGTGTGAGTTTCTGTGTTACCCCCAATGTGAACTGCTGTGTTCCCCCAGTGTGAGCTGCTGTGTTCCCCCAGTGTGAGCTGCTGTGTTCCCTCCAGTGTGAGTTGCTGTGTTCCCCCCAGTGTGAGCTGCTGTGTTCCCTCCAGTGTGAGCTGCTGCGTTCCCTCCAGTGTGAGTTGCTGTGTTCCCCCCAGTGTGAGCTGCTGCGTTCCCTCCAGTGTGAGCTGCTGTGTTCCCCCCAGTGTGAGCTGCTGTGTTCCCCCCAGTGTGAGCTGCTGTGTTCCCTCCAGTGTGAGCTGCTGTGTTCCCCCCAGTGTGAGCTGCTATGTTCTCCCCCAGTGTGAGCTGCTGTGTTCCCTAAGTGTTTTACAAACAGCAGTTGTAACTGTTTGGAGCATTTCTTAGAGGAGACATCGACTCTCACTCGCTGACAATAGAGAGACTGGGGGTGGGGGGGGGGGGGTACAAATCCTGATAACCTCTACATCTTTGCGATTTACTTACTTAAATAAATGTAATAATATGGCAACTTACTGTTTTAGGTCAGCTCCCTTTTATGTGTCCCAGTTTAATAATGTTGAGAACATGGGTGACATGGCATTGTTATTGGTTATAATGACTCTGGTCCAGAGAGTAAAGATGACTGTATTCTTGCCGTCAAGAATTGCTTTAACTTTCTCCCGATTGTATGAAACACACGTTCGGGCCTCTTAATGCTAATCACTGCTGAGTTCTCCGCTGCACCAATGACCCATCCTAACAATTCCAGAATTCCTTCCCTCCTGGCATTTTCCTAGACTCAGATTAAATGAGTAATTATATATTTACATGATTTTTGAGGTATGGAATGTGCTTATATAGACTATATTGATAATTTTTATTATTATATAAAGGTGACATTTTATAGACCCTGTCTATAGCTATAGACCCTACCCCACTCTGTGCTGATGTTAGCTGGGGACTCTGTCTCACATTCTGAGAATTATCAGAATCTACAGCAGAGGATTATGGGATGCTACATCAGTTCCACCTCTATGATGTAGACGTTGGCCCAGTCCTATGTGAGCAGCTCTCGTTCACCGTACTGTAGAGACGGTATTGGACTACATCTCCCATAATCCTGTAATCACTATGTCACTAGCAGTCTTTAGTGAGCTGCAGGCTGACTACACAGGCAGCAAATCACACAAGTTAAAGCAAATAATAAATGGCAATGTTTGAGAAAGGACTATTTCCCTGAGGTTTTTTCCATCATTTCCTAAATTCAGCTCTTTTTCCTACCCTCACTACCCCTGCACCCCCATAGTGTGGATAATTTGCTTCTTCCATTAGTCTCAGGAGGGGACATATTATTCAGCGGTATAACAATATTTCCAAGGCCCCTCCAACAGTGCAAGGTGTAAGCCCATAATACAGGCAGGCCTGGGGAGCCCTCTTTCTGCAGATTAAGGATTTGCACTGATGTATCGTTGTGACATTGTGGCAATCAGTCTGCGAGTTATCTGTCTCACTGCCTTTCTACAGAGGAAAAAATAATGTATCACTTTAAAGGAGGCTGTGATCAAACTTGCTTCACAAAAATGATTTTACTGCGTTTTCCCCTGGGTTCATGCTTCGAGTCTTTGGCTTCCAATTTATAGCATTATAGGAGGTTGAACCTCTTTAAATAAAACTTTGCAGACGCCCTTCTGTATTTATTTCAGACGTAGCAATCAGCATTAATCACTGTCAGTGTGTGTACTCATTTATTCAGGAATTGGCAGTGAAATGTACTTCATGCAAGGCTCCTTGCTAAAACATTAATTTTTATTGATTTTAACTTTATAGCCATGATTCACTTGTTTGAGTGAAACTTCAATTTAATCAGAGTAAACTTTATAGAAATGCTTACTAGACCACTAAGATGGCTTTTGTCGTAAACCTTTCATTATCTACTTCTTTTCATTTGTTTAAAAAAATACAGATTAACATTTATTTCAGACATGGCAGGCATATAAACATATGATAAAACAGAACGTTCACGTATAGAATACTGTTCAAAAAACATAAAAATGAAATTGATATTAATGGCAAGTTCTGTTCATCTTTTACAAAAATAATAGGGTGATAAAATATGTAACTGCGTTTATATTAAAATGTACTTAGAGTCTACAATATCAGCAATTAAGTCGAAACACAGTTTCTGTCCCATTCAGTAGGTGATTAAATATAAATACATTTTTTTTGGTCAAACACCCTGCTTAGAAGTATTCTGAAAAATTACAAAACACAACAAAATCGAAAAAATAAAAAAGGTCACCAGTTTGCAAAAAACCTCTGTACATGGGCATAGTGTTAACATACAGTAGCAGTTACACCAAACATATGTTCTATTCTGTATCCTCGGTTGGTTAACAGAATAATCACTGGCTGTCATCTTTGCGTCTGTTGAGTTGGATCAATGACTGGATCCCAGATTTTCATAGGAGAGACTCTTCACGGCGATGTCTGCTGCAGATGTGCTTGGCACTGTTATAAAATGTTGGGAGAGATCAGTACATATCCCATAAACCCTTGCACAGCAGCTCAAGAAAGCGTACAGCTGTGTTATATTTTCCTTTTGATTGACTCCCAATTACCGCTCTGTGGTAGGTGACGAGGAGGTGAAAAGGTGTTGCTGTATAAAATATGAATCCAGAATCATGCAATACATCCAAATTACTGATTATTTTTATGTTAAGCTAGTTCTGATCTATTATATAAAGTAACACTTCAAACACCATAACCACTGCAGTGTGTCACTCCCCCCATTGTTAGTAGGAAAACTATCAGAATGTAATGACTTAATATATGGCTTCTTCTTTGGGGTCTGCCTGGACTGCATCTACAACTACATCTACAACTACACTTAGGAAGTTCCATTAGCTCTACTGAGCTAAGTATGCAGTGCAGAGCTTGCTCATTGGCTGACAGAGTCAGCTGATAGCTCTCAGCCAATGATCTAAGCCCTGAACTGCAAGGAATTGCATCTCTATTTGGTCCATTTTCTACCAGCTGCACATTGACACGCTCCCCACAGCATGCGCAGAATTTTATTTTCTTTCTGCAAAACTTTTATGTCGTTCCGCCACCAACACCGAATCAAAGTGAATTGTAAACAGAATTGCAAAATATACGAAGCGTGACAGTTTTTAATTCTTTCAGTAAGGCTTGTCATGTTCTTCTGATGTAACCAGCCCGCATCTGCCAATCATAATATTTACTTTTATTTATTGTTACTTTTATTTACAAAAGTACCAACATGTTCGGCAGCGCAGTGTGTTCTGAAGGCACCTTGTAGAGGAAATAGATTACTGGTAGCAACCCGGATCAACATGAGAAACTTAATGAAACAAGACAATCTAAAATAACTCCAAACCTCGCTCAGCTTCCCGAGTGCGATGTTGTGTGTCCTACCGTTATTGTCTCAAAAATAAAACAGGGCTGGCAGCGTTCCCAACAGATGGTAAGATTGAGTAAACAAATGATCACGAGGGTTCAGGGAAGACGCCAATAATAATAGCCAATGCTCTAGCAAAAACACTCGCCTTGTGCCGTATTGTGATACATCAACAAGCATGTATTAATGTGTGGCAAACAGCACTTCTAAATTACTATTGAATTGGTGCCGTGAACTTCTTGTTTAATGATAGCTCAGACGAGGTTCTCATAAATAAGGGAAAACGTGGCTCTGCTGGGGGAAACAGCATGGCGCGCACAGCAGATATGATCCTGTGCAGAACACGGAGTAAATGTCAGCGACACAACAATGAAACATCCAGCGCTCAACTGAAAATTGCTAAAAGGAAGTCACAGTGAAGGATATTTAAACTGACACTTCAAACGTGCCGCTACGATGCTCAACCTTCCAGATTGCTTATTGTAATAGGATACTTCACTGGCCGGATTACTAACAAAATCACTCTCCACATTCACAATAATATCATTCATTTATGAAGTATGAGTTCACACACCAACGTTGAGATACTGTGTTCTAGGATGTTCTTTACTGGGTCTCTTCAGGGTAATTAGACCCCGGTTGGCCAAATTTTGCTCCCCTGGACTTAGTTTCTTTCCTACTCATTCCTTACCTGCACCCTTAAGTTACGCTTTTTATTTGTTTCTTTGTTTATTTGTTTATTTAGCTTGTCCGACGTGACCTTATTCCCCCTTCCCCCTCTCTTTTTTTTCTTTTCAAACGATGTGCCATTAGATTTACTCTGAAGTTGATTTCTGAAATCTGCTTGTACACTCCAATAATTATATTCTTGTATAAATTAAGGCCGTGTTTATTTAATGCTATTATTTTTATGTTTACTCATTTTATTTTACCACTATGTAATTCATTAATAATTTTAAATATTACTTTATCTCACTTTCGTTCTCTCTTCTCATTCGCTCTTGATTTGAAGTGGTCATGGTGCCTTTAGTCTGTAAGTGGAGCATTTCACTTTGAAACGCTGCACGCACAGAGATTAAAGTATTAAGACTTTTTTTGTCCAAGCACCAGAAATCATAAAGTAGATACCTGACAGTTGGATAATTGTTTCTTTTAAAGTGGCTCTGTCTCGGGCCATAGCAATTTTGGTATGCCCCTTTCCGCAACTGTTAAATCTCTTACAGTCCCCACTAAGTACTTTGTTCTCCCAGAAATGTTACCACAACATTTCAAATCTTCACAGCATTGGATCCTCTTTCCAAGAGCCGCCATTTTCTAATTACTGGCTGTGATATAAGCCCTGCACATGCTTGTTTGACACCAGTTCTATAATGATGCAAGGTGATCTCGCATGACAATGGAATGTGAAGCTAAGTATTGTGGGAGAACATTACTTAACAAAGTAAGTGGAGCTTCCACCCTTCGTCAAGATTGTCAAGCCGAAGAAAAAGACATAACACGAAGCCATCCCTACTTTGTCTTGTGTTTTTAAAGAGATATAGATCAGAAAGGAAGAAAAGAAGAACAGATTCTGGAAGAGGGAGATAAATTAGTGCAAAATGTTACGTTTGGGCTGGCAGAGACACTTTAAGAACTATATGTTCCAACTTGTTAGTCCTTGAATGCATGTTCTGCTCAGGTGGATCTCACTGGTTTTGCTGGTAAGATCTTCTCATTCCAGCCTTTTCCTCGATTAAGGACATGTAGCCTGTCTTAGACTCATGGAACATGCACCCAGTGTGACAAATTGCCTGTCAGGGGACCCATATAAACTATTAATCGGATTATTAGGGGGTTCTGAGAGCTCGGATTGGTTATTGTTTCACAACATGAAATAAAAGAATGTTAGTTATGTGCAAATGAACAATGCATCTTGCTGCTGCCTGAGAGGACTACCTCACTCTGCCACTACGATAGGCTGATTTTCTATTCCCTTTAGATTTAATTGTGCTTTTTCCCCAGGGCAGGCTGATATACTGTGACCTGAGTTTATGGCTGAGTAACGGGGGCTGTACAGGCAGAGATTAGAGAGAGAATAGGAGACACATCGAATAGGTGTGACTCCCTTTGTGTGATCTGCTTTCTGCATATCCAGTACAACTCTGAAGAGCAATTGCACATCCAGCTAATGATCGCTAGAGGGCTGTGTAACTGTGTTTAACCCATCTGTTTTATTAACCAACTTTTTATGACTTAACTCTAAATGTGCTGGATTAAAACACTGTATTAAAATATAGCCAGAATGATAGCAGCAGTGCGTAATATACTAACTAACTTATTCAATGTGCGGCCAGCAGCAATATGAGTAGAATGGGTCTTATTGTATCTCTCCTGCGATACATATGGTTCATTTCTTATTGTGTGATATACGTGTTTATCCTTTTCGTGGGGATACTTTGCTATTTTGGAGCAACATAATGACGGCTTCTTTACTGAAGTGTGAATTAGTTGGAATTCAAAGTGAATTTTAAATTTTAGGCAAAAATAAACAAAACGGGAAATATTCTCAATCAGCTATGAATCCAATTCTGTTACGTTCTCATAATATTTTAAAGTCCCTACAAGTGTCCTAGATTTAACAGATATTGACCTTGATTTTATATTTTTACATGAGATTTAAATATGATATATTTTAAAATATTAAAATATAAAAAAAATAAAAATGTATTTCACATAAAAAAATCAATATCTAAAAAAATAGCAAAATATGACAGTATTAAAATATTTTAATATTAGTCCATTTGAAAAGCTTATACAAAAAGATTAATTCAATGCCATTTTTCTTTATTTGAGGCTCGTAAATGTACCTTTTTGGTTAGGGGTTGGTTTGATATGTTTATCACTGGTTGCATGGCACCTAAATTTCAAAAAATTACAAATCAGTGTGTTGGTTTTTGTTTGTTTGTTTGCTATTCATCCGTAGGTGACATTGGATAAAAATTTAGTCTGGGAACACAATGTGAAATTCATGTTCTATATTTGCAGTTCTACGCAAAGCTTTCTGATACAAAAACATACCAGAAGATCAAACAGTACCTTCGAGGTGTTGTTGGCATTGCACAGTCTTGCGGTAAACGGGAGAATCTTTAATTAAAGCATATTGCAAGAATAAGTACATGCCATAAAGCGAATGCATGCTATTACTCAGAGAAGCAAATAGCTTTCAATCACTAGATAATACTTAATAAAGTGTCATAAACATAGCACAAGCTCGCACAGAGAAACAGATTGCAGTCTATTTCACGGCACGTGAGGGACAAGTAGAAAGACGCCTTGGTTTTTTTGTGGAATTGAAAGAAAAGATAAGACACGCAGATCTGCCGGGTGTCAGAATTATGGATTAAACATAAAGCAACCAACAAGTCCTTTTTATATAAACACCTGTGTACTTCCGTAAAATGCAGCCTTGAAAAGTCACTGCTCGATCTTTTCAGTACATTTTTTCCATATGTAGAAAATGTGTTGGTACACTCAAAATTTGGTTCAGCTTTCCCAAATGTCGATTTGAGAACACCAAAAAGATGCAAAAATGGGCCAGTCAGTCTGCACACAAAAAATATTCATATTATGTATTTTTTTTCAGAACATAGGGCGCAGTTTTGTTACACTTTATACCAAAAGTGTCCTTTTTACTGTATACATATATATAGCACGTATCACTATCAGGGCCAGAATAAGTCCATTGGGCCTGCTGCTGACAGTTATGATGGACCTAAATACAGAATCTTATCGACAGAAAACACTAAAACAGTTATACCTCCCAAGCATCATGTATCTGGTGGAGGTGGTGCTAGAGGGAAACTCACAGGATATAGCTATCAGAAAACACATACACTATGCTAATCTCTTGTTTTCATCTTTCCAGTAAATCCATACTACCTAACAGCAGTGTCCGGTGAAACAGGATTTCGGTGTGCGGGGTAAAAGGGTGGGCAACTGATGTGAATCACATAACCAGAACCACTCGAAGGGGCGAACATGCTCAAAAAGGGAGCATTTCTGCCAGATACACTGGAAGACCATTTTGGCATAAATGCATGTCAAGTTGTCTGCCAATCATGCAGGCTGGCTTACTAAGACACCACACTGAGCTTGGCATAAATGTGTCTAATATTTAGGGATGTGCATGGGCCAAAAATTGGTTCGGTTCAGAAATTCGGGTACGTAAAATAATTTGTCTGCTTTGGCAATTCGGACCAATGGCATTCGGTTCATTTTGTCCCTTTGGAACTGCTGAACGTCGTCACTTCGGAACTTCGGCGCTTCAGAACTTTGGCACTTCGGACATTAGGAAGAATCCGAATATCCGAATGGCAGGAAATTCGTATGAATGTACATTCAGAATGAAACTAATTGCACATGTTTACTTTATATATCCTATATAATAATTGGCTAAGGATGTTTGTCCGATGCAGTCATGCGCAGTAGAGACTGCGCGAGACTGCATGAGACAAACATCCCATGCTAGGCAGCGAGGGAGCAAAGTACTTACTGTGCTCTTGCAGCACAGCTCCCTCGCACGTCCTTCAAGTTCCGCTTGCAGCCGCGATGTGACGCGTACAGGATATGACGTCATTGCACAAAAGGAATTAGCTTATTGGTCAAGATTCCTGTCATCATTCACATAATTTTCACTCTCTTGTTTTGCCACTTTTCAAAAATCTGAATCATTTTGCCACCTTAGCACTTTGGCACTTTGGTGCTTCGGCACTTACGAACTTCGGACATTTGTAAGCATCCGAATGTCTGAATGGCATGAAATTCATAGGAATCTACATTCTGAATGAAACAAATCGCACATGTCTACTTATAACACTACTTATAGAAGAACTGTCCCCTAGCACTCCCTGGTCCACTCCTCTCCTAACCATCCTACTAGCAGGCAGAAGCTCCTGTTATACAGTCTGGGACAGAGAAATTGTGTATATAATGAGTGTAGAAGAAAGAGAACATGCCACAGTGTTAGAGAGACCTGGCCATCGCTGTAAGACACGGCCATCACCGTAAAACCTTTCCATAGCTGTAAAACTTGGCCATCACTGTGAGACCTGGCCATCACCGTAAAACCTGACCATCACTATAAAACCTGACCATCGCTGTAAGACCTGGCCAACGCTGTAAAACTTGGCCATCGCTGTAAGACCTGGCCATTGCTGTAAAACCTTGCCATCATCGTAAAACCTGGCCATCACTGTAAAATCTGGCCATCGCTGTAAAACCTTGCCATCATCGTAAAACCTGGCCATCGCTTTAAAATCTGGCCAACGCTGTAAGACCTGGCCAACGCTGTAAAACTTGGCCATCGCTGTAAGACCTGGCCATTGCTGTAAAACCTGGCCATTGCTGTAAAATCTGGCGATCACCGTAAAACCTGGCCATCGCTGTATAACCTGGCCATTGCTGTAAGACCTGGCCATCGCCGTGAAACCTGGCCATCCCTGTAAAACCTGGTGATCATTGTAAAACCTATACATCGCTGTGGGTTATGGCCTGGGTTTGGAATAGGAACCATTGTCTTCAAGAACTATCTGTCATATAACATATTAAAAAGTAATGATTACAAAAAAAAAAATCTGTCTTAATTCAGGGAATCATTGATAAAAAAAGAGTAATCTTCCTCTTTAAATATTGCTCAACATCTACAAAAATCAACCCAATCAGTATTGTGGGGTAGTTTGGGCATGATTGATGCTAAGCATGATGGCAGTTGCGGAATGGCAGGTTAGACGGGGGTGACTTGTTCTCCTGTCACACTCCAGTTTAGAGATTCATGAGCATTTTGTTTATTTTACACGCTTTACTAATATTCACAATTAAAAAGTCTTGGCAGCCTCTCCTCGGATGCTGGGTTAAGCTGGGAGCTGATTACACATCATTCTAATCCGTACCTGCAGGATACAAAGAGACATAGCCATCTGTGACAATGACCATCTTATTAATGTCAAGACACACTTGTCGGCTTTTTTCCATCAGTATAAAATGCAAAATAGCTTTACAATGGAGTTCTGCTCCTTAACCCATTCATTGCATGGAGTAATAAACTCGCCAATGGAATTTAACTCTGTTAATGCTGTGATAACTGTCCTCTTGTGGTAGTAGCATCGAATGACGACAAGTACCAGGCATGATCATGTCGAAACCTTTCTTTAATAAAGTGGAAACGTCTGCGATGGTATCGATGTTGTGTTAGCCTAAGGCAGGGACAGTAAGTTTTTTTAAATCTGAGAAGTGAATGGCTGTTTGCTAAAGAGCTAATTGTGCAGAATTTATACTGAATTTCAAATTTTAGGGGAATTAGCAGAATAGAAACAAAAATCGTTAAATCAGCTGTGTTTTCAGTTTAAGTATTTTGGTCTAAAATTCTAAATGCGAATACCCTTGAAAAGTCTCTTTCTTTATTTTAAATTAAACTCCCTTTGTGCGTGGGTTGCTGCTATCCTGTCTATCGACTGTCTGCTGTCTGTTGTGCTGTCACCATTCATGGTTACAAAGTATTAAATGAATGGTGGTGTAATAATATATCTAGTGCAATATTTACTCATGATCCTTGACTATACTGTGGGAAGAGTTCCACCTAACGAACATTACCAGTTACTAGTGATCGCATATCTCGAAGACACAACAACTTCTAGACATGCCTACAGGTTTTTTTTTTTACTTCCTTTGTCAAACACACCTGTCACAGGTTCGTCATCACTGGCGTAGTTATAAATGTCCCATGTAGGGTGTAAGACACCCACTCAGAGCACCCAATGTTATCCCCCAATACATCGCAGAATTCTGAGCAGGGCATAGTACATGGTATGTACAGAATGTTGGAGATCTATACATTTGATAGCACATTGACTAGCACAATGGACAGAGCTATGTGAATTTGCTCCCAGGGTGACACATTTACATCTATTTGCTATTTACATTTATTGTGCAAGAAAAGTATTAAGAATATGCTGTGAGTATCTCTTTCTTGGCTTCAAGCTGTGCTACAGTAAAGTGTCCAAGGCAGCTGAGAGCTGAAAAGAGTCTTTGTGCTCCCTTGGCAGAGCGTGGAGCATCCTGGGGTGCAAGCTCTGCACAGCATAGCCAGCTGGGGGTTGTAACAGGCCAACCGTTACAGCAAGCAGAGAATAAACGTGCGTTTGTATGACATATCCAATGACGAGTCAGCAAGAAAGAAGATGAATGAAAAAGGACACAGAGTTCTTGGCTAAAACACAACTAACCACACACAGAGGTCAACGTTTTGACTTAGGAGACAGAATATAAGGGAGATCAAACGCAAATATTTATTTTTAGATCCCTTAACTGGATGATCAAAGAGAGGTGAACGGGTGTTAGATGAACGTCCTTGCAGTGACTGATTCGTGAGACTTTACTCTTTGCAAAGTAAAGGAACTGAGCTGATGTGGAGATGGTGGTTAAATGTTACATTTTACTGAAAACTAAGCGATCAAAAACAGGTGGTATTGTGGAGTAAAGTGTTAAACGTTAAGAGACATTCTTTCCCATGCCAATTGCTCCTTATCCAGCACTTTGCCCCAGAATATCGCCTGTCGTTGCCTTAATAAATATCCCCCATGTAGTAAAAGTCGCCCTCTAATTTTTTTAATGCACCTTGAACAATCAAGATACTGCATTAACCCCTTCAAGCTACCTGTGGTGCACACATGATTGCCAGGGCATGCAGCCATAGGGCATGAAGATTGGAGTCCTGCCTCATATATATGTCAGCCACAACCACCTGCGTAATAGCGTGTAGGTAGCGTGTACATAGCATGTAATAGCATGTTGGTCCCCCTCGTGCTGCCAAAACAGCTCTGATGAATCAAGGCATGGACTCCATAAGACCCCTGGACATGTCCTTTGGTATCTGGCACCAAGACATTAGCAGCAGATCCTTTAAGTCCATCAAAGTTTGAGGAAAGTCCTCCATAGTTCGGGTTTGCTGTTACTGCACATCACACAGTTGCTCAATCGGGTTGAGATCTGGGGAATTGTTATGTTTCTTGGTGGTCTATGTACACCCAATCCACTTCCATGTTTCTCTGTACAGGTATTGGATTCTAACCCTTCGAGAGCCAGAGATGTGTCCCAAACATTTCATTTCAGTTTGTAGGACACCCGTCTGCCACTTAAGGGTTTTTTTTACTAACAAAGTTGTTATTAATACATTTATTGGATAAATAACATTCACTATTCTCTGAGAAGCACACACGGCAAAGACAACATGACCCAGCGCTCAGCAGAAACCTACTCAGATGTCAGCTGCACACAATGCACCGCTGTAAGAGTGCTCCCAGACACGATTCTCCACAGCCGCATCTTCTAGCTGAAACAAAGCAAATACATAATCATCCCCTCAGTGGGTAAATTACCAGACTATGCAGCAGAGGAGAGGTTTATTTCTTAAACTCACAAGATCCCACCCTTCAACTTATGGATTATGTTATACTGCAGAGAATCATGTCATATACATTCAGAGAGAGACAAAGAGAAAGAGAGAGGGAGAAACAGAGAGGGAGAAAAAGACAGAAGGAGAGAGAGGGAGAGTGAGAAAAAGAGAGAGGGACAGAGACAGAGAGAAAATGAGAGAGGGAAAGAGAGAGAGAAAGAAGGAGAGGGAGAGAGAGGGGGGATTAAGAGATAGAGGGGGGAGAGGGGGGTAGAGAGAGACAGAAATGAGACAGGGAGAGAGGGGGGAGAGGGGGGTAGAGAGAGACAGAAATGAGACAGGGAGAGAGAGGGGAAGAGGGAGAGGGAGAGGGAGAGAGAGAAAGAGAGGGAGACAGAGAAGGAGAGAGAGGAAGAGATGGAAAAGGAGAGGGGGGAGACAGAGAGAGGCAGAGAGGGAATGAGAGAGGTGGAGACAGAGGGGTGGAAGAGAGGGGGAGAGGGAGTGCGAGAGATGGGGATAGCGAGAGAGAGAGAGGGAGAGAGAAAGAGACAGAGAGGAAGAGAGGAGAGAGAGGGAGAGAAAGAGAGAAGGAGAGAGAGGAATAGATGGATAAGCAGAGAGAGGGGGAGACAGAAAGGGAATGAGAGAGGAGGAGACAGAGGGGTGGGAGAGGGGGAGAGGGGGAGAGGGAGAGATGGGGATAGCGAGAGAGAGAGAGAGAGAGAGAGAGAGACAGAGAGGGAGAGAGTAGGAGAGAGAGAGGGAGACAGATGGCAGGGTATAATGTGTTATCTACAGACTACATTCATTACTATGGCATGACTAGTAAGTCAGTAGTGTGAATAGAAGTATAATGGCTGGCTGCCTGGTTTAGAGATACTGTAATACCGACATACACTGTAATACCAACACATGGACACTGTAATACAGACACACAGATACTGTCGTGGTTTTCCTTTGTGGCTGTCCGAGAGTGTGTTATTGAGTGTTTATTTCTGATTATTGACTTTGGCTTCGTTTTAACTTCCCTGTATTCTGGTATCCTTGACTTTTGGCTCTCCCTCATCGTTGTGTCTCATTCTGTGTCCCTGTCCTCGGCAAGTATTCTGACTATTCTTTGGTACGTTAAGTACGGCCATTCTAAGGCCCGGTCAGACGTTACCTATTAGTCCTAGCAGGGCCGGATTAACATAGGGGCTGATGGAGCTGCAGCTCCAGGCCCAGGCCCATGGAATAGGCCCATTTAAAAAAAAAAAAAAAATTTTTCTTTTTTTTACACACTACTCTTAGGTTTGCCACCTGACTGGTATTTTAATGGTACAGACGGTATTTGAGGCTGCCTGGCCATGCCGGTATTGCAGTAATACCAGCAGTACAAATGCAGGTAATTTTCTCAGAATAAATGGAAATTACTCTGCAATACTAGCACCGGCCAGTAGGGGTCACTGTGTGTGGAGAGAGGCAGGCATAGGAAGTTACTGAATATCCCTCCCTCTCTCTACTACTTACTGATCCCTGGGGGAGCAGCTACACAGTGCAGACAGTCCAGACAGCAGCTCTACAGCTCAGGTAAGTGAGGGATGAGGGGAAAGGCAGCAGGGACACATGGGGACACTGAGACACTAGGGGACACATGGGGACACAGACACATGGGGACACTGAGACACTAGGGGACACAGACACTAGGGGACACATGATGACACATACACTAGGGGACACTGAGACACTAGGACACAGACACTGGGAGACCTGGGAACACAGACACTTGGGGACACTGGAAAACATGGGGACACTGAGACACTAGGGGACACTGGAAAACATGGGGACACTGAGACACTAGGCGACACAGACACTTGGGGACATATGGGACACTGAGACACTAGGGGACACAGACACTAGGGGGCACTAAGACACTAGGGGGCACTAAGACACTAGGACACATGGGGACACAGACACTTGGGGACATATGGGACACTGAGACACTAGGGGACACAGACACTAGGGGGCACTAAGACACTAGGACACATGGGGACACAGACACTGGGAGACCTGGGGACACAGACACTTGGGGACACTGGAAAACATGGGGACACTGGGACACATGAGGATGCTGAGACACATGGGGACATAGGGAGACACTATGTTCCCATGTCCCCCAGCCAGTGTCCCTAGTGTCTCAGTGTCCCCAAGTCTCCCAGTGTCTGTGTCCCATGTCTCTCAGTGTGCCTAGTGTCCCCATGTCTCCCCAAGTGTCTGTCTCCCAGCCAGTGTCCCCTAGTCTCCCAGTGTCCCCTAGTCTCCCAGTGTCCCCATGTCTCCCAGTGTCCGTGTCCCTAGTGTCTTAGTGTCCCCAAATGTTTCAGTGTCTCCATGTCTCCAAGTGTCTGTGTTCCTAGTGTCTCAGTGTGCCTGGTGTCCCCATGTCTCCCAGTGTCCACATGTCTATGTCCACAACTGTCCCCATGTCTCCCAGTGTCCCAGTGTCCACATGTCTATGTCCACAACTGTCCCCATGTCTCCCAGTGTCCACATGTCTATGTCCACAACTGTCCCCATGTCTCCCAGTGTCCCCAAGTGTCTGTCTCCCAGCCAGTGTCCCCTAGTCTCCCAGTATCTGTGTTCCCATGTCTGTGTCCCTAGTGTCTTGGTGTCCCCAAATGTTTGTGTCCCCATGTCTCCCAGTGTCTGTGTCCCAAGTGTCCCAGTGTCCCCATTTCTCCCAGTGTCCCCATGTCTCTGTGTCCCCATGTCTCTCAGTGTCCCCAGTATCTTAGTGACATGGGGACACACTGAGACATTGGCACACTGGGAGAAATGGGGAAACAGACACTGGGAGACTAGGGGACTGGACGACATGGGGACACTGACACAGTGATACATAGGGACACTGATACACTGGGTGACTTGCGAGACTGAGACACTGGGAGACAGGGAGACACTGGGAGCAATCCATCTATACGGCAGAATCAAACAGTGAGTAGTTTGTTGGTGATTTTACAGAATTTTCTCTGATGTCACTCCTTGTGATTTACATCATGTGATGTCACGCATAACTAATAAATTATACAAATGATTAAGGCTGGAATTTTTTTCCAAGAAAGTGGCAACCTTAACTACTCTTCACATACTCTTGCTTAAAGGAGCACTATAGGGTCAGGAACACAATCATGTATTTCTGACCCTATTATGTTAAAACCACCACCCTGGCCCCTTCTTGCCTCCCTAAATATAGTAAAATATTACTTGTATTCAATTCTGCAGCTGCTGGCTCAGAAGTGGTGGTCTGAGCAAATTACAATACTTCCCCATAGGATTGGCTGAGACTGTCAACTAGGCAGATCAGGGGCAGAGCCAGCACAAGTCCAACATAGCCCTGGCCAATCAGCATCTCCTCATAAAGATAAATTGAATCAATGCATCTCTATGAGGAAAGTTCAGTGTCTGCATGAAGAGGGTGGAGACACTGAATGTCAGTGCTGCACACTAGGCAGTACTGCCCCATGAAGCACCTCTAGCAGCCATCTAAGGAGCGGCCAGTGGAGTTATTTTCTCTGAAAAGACAGTGTTTACTGCAAAAAGCCTGAATGGAATGATTCTACTTACCAGAACAAAAACAATAAGCTGTAGTTGTTCTGGTGACTATAGTGTCCCTTTAAGTTTGGAAGCTTAAAAGGGATGTATGGGAACAAAACTTGTGTGCACTGGCAGACATTAAAATTAGTTTAGGCAATGCAGACGTTGGTCTCTCTAACACTGTGGCATGTTCCCTTTCTTCTACACTCACTACAGACACCTTTTCTCTGTCTCAGACTATACCAGGAACTTTTCTGCCTGCTAGTAAGAAGGTAAGGAGACAAGTGGACCAGCAAGTGCTAGGGGACAGTCCTTAGAAAGAATGGAGTGAGCGCATCATTAGATGCATTTATGTCAAGCTCAAGGTGCTGCCTGCATATTATGCCCTTAGTTGGACAGCCTGCAGGATTGGCAGGCAGCCTGACATGCATTCATGCCAGACTGACCTTCCAATTCTTTGGACAAACATGCCCCCTTTTTGGGCATGTTCACCCCTTTTGGCAGGTCTCGTCACGTGATTCACGCCAGTGGCACACCCTTTTACCCAGCCCATTGACTTCCTGCTTCACTGTTAGGGGTTATGGATTTACTTGAAAGATGAAAGCATAAATTAGAGAAAGATTAGCAGAGAGTATGTGTTGTCTTAAAGCTGCATCCTATGAGTTTCCCTTCAGCACCATCTCCATCAGATACATGACGCTTGGGAGGTATGATTGTTTTAGTGTTTTTGGTCGATAAGATTCCGTAATTAGGCCCATCATAATTGTCAGCACCAGGCCCACGGTGCTCTTAATCGGGCCCTGAGTCCTAGGTGTGATACAGTTCTGCATGCTGGATCAACTAGTATCCTGACAAATACAGGCACACGGATACTGTAAATGCAGACACTGATACTGTTATACGGACACACAGATACTGTAATACAGACACACAGATACTGTTATACGGACACACAGATACTGTAATACAGACACACAGATACTATAATACCGACACACGGATACTCTAATACAAACATACAGATGCTGTAATACAGACACGCATATACTGTAATACAGACACACGGAAACTGTAATACCGAAACACAGATACTGTAATATACAGATACTGTAATGCCGACTCACAGATACTGTAATACAGACATACAGATGCTTTAAAACAGACACACATATACTGTAATACAGACACACAGATACTGTAATACCGACACACAGATACTGTAATATACAGATACTGTAATGCCGACACACGTATACTGTAACACAGACAAACTGATACTGTAATACCGACACACAGATACTCTAATACAGACATACAGGTACTGTAATGCAAACACACAGATACTGTAATACAGACATGCGGATACTATAATACCGACACACAGATACTCTAATACAGACATACAGATACTCTAATACAGACATACAGATGCTGTAAAACAGACACACATATACTGTAATACCGACACACAGATACTGTAATATACAGATACTGTAATGCCGACACACGTATACTGTAACACAGACACACGGATACTGTAATACCGACACACAGATACTCTAATAATGCAAACACACAGAAACTGTAATACAGATATGCGGATACTGTAATACAGACACACAGATACTGTAATACAGACACACAGATACTGTAATTCAGCCACACGGATACTGTAATAGGGACACACGGATACTGTAGTACAGACACATGGATACTGTAATACAGTCACCCAGATATTGTAATACAGACATACAGACACTGTAGTACAAACACGTGGATACTGTGTTACAGATACAGATACTATAATACGGGCACACAGGTACTGTAATACAGACAGACAGATACTGTAATGCTGACACACAGATCGTGTAATACAGACACACAGATTTTGTAATACAGACACACATATACTGTAATACAGACACACGGAAACTGTAATACCGACACACAGATACTGTAATATACAGATACTGTAATGCCGACACACAGATACTGTAATACAGACACACGGATACTATAATACCGACACACAGATACTCTAATACAGACATACAGATGCTGTAAAACAGACACACATATACTGTAATACAGACACACGGATACTGTAATATCGACACACAGATACTGTAATATACAGATACTGTAATGCCGACACACGTATACTGTAACACAGACACACGGATACTGTAATACCGACACACAGATACTCTAATACAGACATACAGATATAGTAATACAGACACGCAGATACTGTAATACCGTCTCACAGATACTGTTATATACAGATACTGTAATGCCGACACACAGATACTGTAATACCAACACACAGATACTCTGATACAGACATACAGATACTGTAATGCAGGCACACAGATACTGTAATACAGACATGCGGATACTGTAATACTGACACACAGATACTGTACTACAGACACACAGATACTGTAATTCAGCCACACGGATACTGTAATAGGGACACACGGATACTGTAGTACAGACACATGGATACTGTAATACAGTCACCCAGATATTGTAATACAGACACTGTAGTACAAGCACATGGATACTGTAATACAGACACAGATACTGTAATACGGGCACACAGGTACTGTAGTACAGACAGACAGATATTGTAATGCCGACACACAGATCCTGTAATACAGACACACAGATTTTGTAATACAGACACATGGATACTGTAATACAGACACACAAATACTGTAATATGGATACATGGATACTGTAATACAGACACAGATACAGTCTGTCTGTCACAAAGTAGCAGTGGGACAAGCAGCAAGTTTTACAAAATAATCACACTTTCTCCATGGGCCATGGGTTCACGCAGTCCCACCCTGGGTAGAACTGGAGAGGAGAACATTAAAAAGGCTAGGAGGTAGCAAGAGCCAATGAGGGATATTTTGGGGTAAAACATATATTTTT
The DNA here is from genome assembly GCA_933207985.1 of Pelobates cultripes. Classification (NCBI taxonomy): domain Eukaryota; kingdom Metazoa; phylum Chordata; class Amphibia; order Anura; family Pelobatidae; genus Pelobates; species Pelobates cultripes. The sequence goes on along the minus strand of OW240919.1, from coordinate 12,457,978 downwards.
TTAAACCACTCACACTTTAAGCATAGTTCACTACTGGCCAGGTGTTATACAACTATGGGAGCCTCTGTTAACAGCTCTGTTCATGGTCCTTCCATGTTCGAACCATGATACTGAACACAGAACGATCTCCATAGCAATTTAGTCACAATTGATACATTTTACCTTGCCTGTAGATCTGGATGCAGCCTCTACTAATGCCCCCTGTGGCCACTTGTGAAACTACACTTTACCATTACTATCTTTACATTATTAAATCCTGGAGGACATTGTCTATTTACTATGGTTCCCCAGGCCTATCGTATTCATTTCACTTATTAAATATATGCATCCCAGCTCAGCCTGTTTCTGTATGACGTGAAGTCTGCTTATTTGAAAGGGTTACTTATACAGGTCTGAAGGGTTAAACATAACATGCTTCTTTTTTTCTGCCAAATTTTATGCTTTGACATGAAATTAGCTGTCAGTCACCGCTGTGGACCTGCCTTAACATATAATGGAAAACAAGAAAATCTCACAATTTCATTTGCTTTAGCGAGACGAACAGCTCTGGGGAACTTTATTTTGCTTCTGAATATTTTATTTTTACTCATTGTACCTCATTGTAAAATGCGGCTCGTGAACTGTGTTTGAACTCCATTGCATGTTTGGCAGTAATTTCTTTCTGCCCGCCTTGCTGGTTAAAATTGCCTGGTTTTCTGTGTGTTAGAGAGTGGTTTGTCTGTCTAGCTAGCCGCCATGCCTGTCTTTTTCAAAAATAGAACATTTTTTGGGACATCTGGATTTCGGCCAAAAGTTGGTTCGGCTCGGCAGAATTTCATAACCGAGATTTCAATTCAGGAACTGAATGAGAAGACAAAAAATTTCTGAAAAGTGGCCCAATTAGCACTTAAAAATATATACATAATATGATAATATGATAATAATATATGTATATATGATAAACTGATAATCTGATAATCCGATAATATAATATTACAATCTGATAATCTGATAATATAACAATATTATAATATGATACTATGATAATATAATAATATGACAATATTATAATCTGCTAATATGTATATATGATAATCTGATAATGTAATAATATTATAATATGATAGTATGCTAATATCATAATCTGATAATATACTAATTTGATAATCTGATAATATAATAATCCAATAATATTATACTATGATAATATGTTGATATGATAATATGATGATATAATAATAATAATGACAATGTGTATATATAATAATACAACACTATGATAATATGATAATATGTATTTATTTTGCAGTACGCTTATTTTCTGCCATTTGGCTCACAGGTCAAGTGAGAAATAATAACCAATAAAGGGGAATATAGGAGAAGCAGTAACACAAAATACCCCAACTATATCTATATATTTATTACATTTTCACAAATATAGAAATAAACATTTCCCTCACTGCTCCTCCTTTTTTCCCTTTGTTGCTCACTGATCAATTTATCTGTGAATAATATTAACATTTATTGACTGTCCCCGCGCCATCAATCATCTTTTTTAGATCAATTATCTTTCTTCCGTCCATCTGTCCGTCTGTCCACTTATCTATCCCTCTTAGTCTCAACTAAGATCTCCGATACATTTTACTTATTCTGCCTAAGATGTTGTTGCCACCTTGCCGATTACTGCAGCTTTCAGCAAAATGATAATCATCGATGATTTTGCACAAATACTTTTTTTCTGTCTCTGCGGGGCGCTTGATCAGACAGCCTGCCTGTGTGTATTACATTGGAGTTTGCTATGCAACAATATTTCCAAACATCGGCGTGTTCAATATCAAACAAACGGTTTGATTCCCAAGGCTGCACAGCAAGACATTACAGTTTGGAGTCACTATTGTATTATCCATTTTATTTGCATTAATTTTGGTATGTGTACAAATGCATTGAAATGTAATGAAAAAACAATATATGTATAAATGTAAAAAGAAACATCAAAGTTAGATAACGCAATAAAATAAAATAAATACTAGATACATAAAAGTATAAAAAAGCAGCTATACACACCAAAAACTTCCTTTCAAATTACACAAAACAATGCATGTAAAAAGTGTCAGCGATTTAGTAGATAAACACGTTTTGCCAGCTCCTTCGGGATTTTGCAAGATCTTGAGAAAGCCGGAAGAAGCGGGCGAAACGCGTTGCAGCACTACTGTCACGATTTTCAAGTTTGGCAGAGGAGTAGCAGTATATAGTCTCAGCATCCTTTAGGACGGGGATCATTGAATCTAGGTTTGTGTGAACAGCCTTAATCCGTACAACAGGAGGACTGAGCGGTAAAGTTGCTGAACTACTGTACCTGTACCTATCTGGGGATAGGTAGAATGTGTATGTTCTATGTGATAAATGTAACAGTATGTATTTTTATGTCTTTTATTGTCCTTTGTCTGCCATGTGGTTAATGGAGTTTTGCATCTGTCCTTGGAGATATTTGGATTACTTCCCAATTATCTTCAGGACAGAGAGGAGGGATTGTGATGCATTGTGGGAGTGTTTAAATGTGTATGTCTGTGATTGGTCAATGTCCAATATGTTTCCCAGACTTCCATCTGGTCCCCTAGAGGAGTGTCCACCAGGTGGGAGACCTGCATAAAAGCCGGGCAGGTAGCCCCAGTAAATCAGTTCTGCTTGACCCTCAAATGAAGTGTCATCTCGTTATTGGGGGGAATTGGATTGTATGCTGTTACAGTGCGACTGCCAGGAGTGTAAACTGTTCGTATGGTTTTTCCTGTTCGGCTGTTTACAGCATTCGTGTGTTTCCTGTTCGGGAGTTGGAGTTTTCATGTGTTTGCAGTTCGGGAGATTGGTGAATTCATGTGTTTGCAGTTCAGGAGATTGGTGAATTCGTGTGGTTGCAGTTGGGGAGACTGGTGATTGCAGTAACTGCCTGTGCACCTGAAAAGGGGAATATCGCCTAAACGGTTTTTAACCTCTTGTGTGCAAAATGGTCCGTTACACTGGTCACTAAGGGAGGGGAGGTTGGGAATGATGGTGGTGGATTGAGCCGGCAAGAATGGAAGGTTCTTGGACATCCTGTTGTACTGGGTTGTGTTAGCATGGCCGATATCTGGATGAGAGTATTAAGTTACAGTTACTTAATCAATCAAAACAAGGTGCATATTGATAGCTTTGCAGAATTCTAAAAGTCAAAGATCAATACTTTTTTTTTTTGGATAGGTGCATGGATGTGAGGTAGCTAGCTGTTGGCTGTTGGGTGATTTTGCTAATCTCAGGTAGGACTGCATTCCAAAATGGGCCAAGGGGTCACCAAAATCAGAGGGAGTTGTCCAACATGAGAATAACATCTCCCAAAAAAATTACTTCTTTACTTCCACAGTGTGAAGGAATTTTGAAGTAAGATACTACCTGAAGAAGTTTCTAAGTGGTCTCATGTTAATCAAGACACGGCGAACCACCATTTCCTTGTTTGTTTGTCTTTGCCTTTACATGAGGTCTTATATTTTATCATGCATTTTGTGTATCGCTGTGATTCATGTCAACTTATATGTACATATTTCATAAATAAATCATGGCTGTAATAATAAAATATCAGATTCCTACTGCACGCCGCTCGCAGCCATTTTTTTCCTGCTGCAGTTTCTGTATAATTTCCTTCAGCGCTTAGAGAAGACAGAATAATTTATTTGTGTTTCTTTCTCACCCCCAATCCTCTCGATGAGCGTAGGCAGTTCCTCTCCCTTTGAAGTCTCGGCATATTTGCCACACTCCCTAGTTTAATGAATAAATCAAGATATAGGATTAAAACTTTTGTTTTTTTTCTAGAGGAGTTTTGCAAGAAATTCAGACTATTTCACACTTTGGAGCTTTTAAAAGGTTTTTGTCTGCTTTATTTTCCTGGGAGACGTGTGGTTTTCTTTTTTCACAGCTATCTTAAGAACTGTCAGAATCAGCTGGAGGCATGTACTGTATGTTAGCGGGAAAATTGCAATTCGTCAAGTGTTCAATAAAAGCATCTGTGTGTCTGCTAACATCCATCCACTTGTTGGTCAGTTAATAAGACCCAATGGAGAGGTATAAATATTTTAGAGGTTACCGTAATCAGGTGCTCTAATCCTTCTTACACTTGAGGAGAACTTAAAACATATGTCTATCTGTTGGCTCATACCACAGTTCAATAAGTATGGACCTCCCTGTAAACTGTTTGAGTGGTTCCTATAACTTGCAACGCAACGTATATATTTATATTTATATATAAAACAAAATATTTTCTCACGCCTTCTGGGTGGTATATTTATTCCTCATTCTCAGGTCCTCTACCAGAGGGTTCTGCACAGTATCTTAGCTGTTCCTAGAACTGCAGTCTTCTGGACAGTGATCTCAGATGTCCCACCTGGAATCTGTTGAAGCCACTCCCCTGACTTGGGAGTCACAGCCCCGAGTGCTTCTATCACAACTGGGACTACTATTGCCTTCACTTTCTACATCCTTCCTGATGTTATAGTCACTGGGTATTGCCACATCCACCACGACTGCAGTCTTCCGTTCGTTGTCTACCACCATGATGTCGGGTTCGTTGGCCAGCACTTGCATGTCTGTCTGTATCTTGAAGTTCCACAGGATCTTAGCCCTGTCATTCTTGACTACTTTTTGTGGTATCTCCCATCTGGACTTAGGCAGGTCCAATCCATATTTTGTGCAGATGTTTCGGTACACAATCCCAGCAACTTGGTTGTTTCTCTCCGTGTATGCTGTTCCTGCTAACATCTTGCATCCGGCTACTAGGTGCTGGACTGTCTCAGAGGCCTCTTTGCACAGTCTGCACCTTGGGTCTTGCCTGGTGTGGTAGACTCCAGCTTCTATTGATCTGGTTCTGAGTGCCTATCTTGTGCTGCTAGGATTAGTGCCTCAGTGCTGTCTTTCAGTCCTGCCATGTCCAACCACTGGTAGGATTTTGTATATATATATACATATAATCCAGAAGTAAAGATGTAAAGGGGTGCACTCATAGGTCTTGTATACATATACATTCCAAAAACTGACTCAATTTGCTTATGCCTGGTGCGCAAATCCAACAGTTTTAGTTATAGAAATCAAAAACTGGATAGCACTCTACGACTGGTTAGAAGAATAAAACATACATTTTATTTGCCGATATTTAAGTTTTATAATATCGTTTTAAGTATAAAATGGAAGCTTGACAAATGAAAGTTACATTTTATTTTTGTAAGTGGAGTGCTATCCAATTGATTTATTTATTCAATATTAGAAGTTTCGCAATATTAAAATACAATGGAGAATATAACGGTACACAATGATAAATAAAGTATATTTGGTATACATGGTCTTCAAAACATACAGAAATTCAGAATGAAGCAATATCAAAGAAGAAATCTTATCAGTTGCTGTCAGGATCAGCAGCACCTACATAAAATATGCCTGCATTTTAATTGTAAAATATATGTTTCATAAAAGTATCTGAAATATGCGTTTGTCATTGACACATGTAGAAAAAGTACAATATAATCCCATTTTCATCATTTAGAACGTGTTTTAGTAGAAAGATACAGCCAGTTTTTTGTTTTTTTGTTATGCATTTAATTGAAATAAATAGCTAATTTCACTTTAAATAGCCTCAAAACGCAATACGTGTTTCAGAAAATGAATTCTTTCAAGTGCAGCAATACATTTCTATTCAGTACCAGTAGCAGAAACAAACAGAATTTATGTTTTGACATCAAACTTAAAAAGATATAAAATCAGTTTTAAGAAACTTTCCCCAAAATCAATTTTTTTTCTCGTAACTTTGTGTTTTCTTTTATCTTTTCTTAGAGATGTTGGCCTTTTATGTGTACAATATTCTTTGACTTGCTGTCAGCTTTTGTCTGACATGCTGTCATCTATTATCTGTGTAGGATTCAGCCCAGTTATACAATTTCAGTAAGTTCTCTTTTAACAAAATATAAATCAACATTTCATTTTTTATGTTAGTACATCCGTCCGTATATATAAAATTACATGTCTTTGTTTAGTTTATTGAAAAGTGACCTGGATTATATTTGCTTTGTCTACGTGTCTTAGTTTTTCAGTGTTCATAATACTATATAAATAACTCCCTCACTTCTCAGCAAACAAAAGCATAGCAGAAAACAGTCAACAGATCAGGAATACTAGCAGAAATCTTATGCTATTCAATATGTCGATCCATGCCATGAGCACAGAATACAAATATCACATTTATGAAATATATTGTGGTTGTTAATCTAAAAAGGTAACAAAAAATGCTCAAATGCCCCTCTCACGGGTATTATTATGGAATTCACCGGTATTTTGGAGAATGTAGACTCCCAAAGTGCCAGCACAATGTTAAAAATGGTCTGTATGTAACTGCGATATCGTATAACTTGTATTGGTAAACATAGTGCATCAACAATCTTGCATTCATGCCTATAAAACGCGTCACCTCTATCAAGGTTTAGACTTGTATTTACAGTAGTTGTAATTTTTTTTAAAAATTGACTAAAGTATGCCATTTGCAAAAAGAGCTGAATTTGTGTTTTTTTTTCTTCCTTAGCCTTAATAGGTTTATGTGCATGTTGGTGTTAATGTTTTCTTTGCTTTAGAATTTAAATGTCAAGATATTTCTTGAACTATACAGAGAGCTGATTTTCAGAGCTAAATTTTCGAAAAACTTACAAGTAAGAATCGTCAATACTGTGGGTTGTTAGATAGACTCACTAATAATAAACAATGGCAGTGCAGCAAAATGAGACTTTAATTTGTTCTGTTGTGCTGTTAATTATGTGGGCTGTTGTGTGTTTTATTGTTTGTTTGTTCTATGTTCATTAATGAATATAAATAAAGACTCCATACAAAATACGCTCACATTGACATGACAAATAGCATTTATTAATCCATACAATTAACAGCAATACAGATCATGTTCATTTCTGTAATGTAATCCTCAATAAATGGCATCGGGGATTTGGAATCCTTGACTCATACAGCTATTATGTCTGTTTGTCTAAGAAGATAATAGATATCTATGGTAACAGCTATATTCTGTGTTTTTGTTCCACACAGGGAGGTTTGCCTGAGGCTTTATACATTGTGACCATTAAACATATATCTCTGGTGCCGTATTCCTCTCCGGATCTTACTGAATGGCATACTTAAACAGAACTGTAAAGAATGATGGCTGGGTGATAAAACGTAAAAAGATACAGGGTATGCAGGGAATATCCGTAGATGACAGGCAATATATCTGCAAATCTATCAGTATACAGGGAACAATTATCATGAATGTCCATTTCAATATATAACATTTACACATTATTCAACAATTAACTCAAATTAAAGGAACATGCATCACTTTGAGACAACCAACAATAGCTTTGAATGAGAATGTTGCCTCTGAAAGCTGAAAAAAGCAGGGAAATATTTTTTTTTACATGATTTTCCTTTTTATGCTTTCCACACCCAGTCTAAGGAGACACTGACCTAACCAATCAGTGTCCTATCCCTAGGAATGCTGGAGAAGTGCACTGGGCATGTCTTACAGATTACACATGGTGCCGTTGGAAGATCTTTTCACCTTGCAACATCCTGACAGGGGGAGAAAAGAGGGAGCCTGATCACTGTGATCATGCAGTGCAGCCTCTGTTGTTTCTCTCGTTAGTGAGCTGGTCAGAAAGTGAGATGAGTGGTTAAGGGGGAGGGCTGGAGAAACTCCCCTAGCTGGTAGACATGTCAAACAATACAATCTGACCAAGTTAACAGTGCCTGGATAAATGCTGATTGTGATATATATTTTTAAACTTGCCTTGCTTTATTTTGGTTTGTGAATTTTGTATACTTGTTTAAAACTATGTGCTTTCTGGTTTTAAAAAAATATTGTCAAGTGATGCATGTCCCTTTAAATATTATAGAACTGTGCAAATTAATTTTTTAAAGGTTTGATTATGTTTTGCCAAAAAGTTAACCCAGGGTCTTATTGGTTAATATGAATGCTATTACGAGCTGCTGATCAACTAGAAATCTGATTAAACCTAATCTAGTGATAACCATCAGGCGCGACTGTCTCTAAGGACAAATATGCAAAACATTTACAAATATGTGTTTTTTCTCTATATTCCAAAGTGAAAAAAGATTATAGTAAATACGTATATCCAATTTCTTCTATACTTCAATCAGGCGGGTTACAATTACAAATGCTCAATCATGTGACCAAGTGGTATCGACAACCACTAGGATGGACCTCTTCTGTGGATAAAACAATCAATTTTCCCTTGGTGAAATGAAATATGCAATATGTTACAAAACACAACAGTAAATAATAAATAAAACCGCTCACCAATGGTGGAGCCTTAGCTATAATTAGGCTCATTGATTGCACCTCCAACACTCTTATTGGTGGTGTTCTACCAGTTCCAATACCAGATGGTATTGCTGGTGGAACTTACTCTTTAGAGTAAAATCACACTTGCAGTGGTAGTGGGAATAAAAGACTAATTTAATATCACAGACATTAACATAAAATACAAATCCTTGATAAGATAAAACACCTGCAAGTGAAAATGTGTTTCCCTGTTAAAATGACTTCATCAGTCAGTGTGCACATATGCCCTGCATGCTGCTTAAATACAGGGAGTGCAGAATTATTAGGCAAATGAGTATTTTGACCACATCATCCTCTTTATGCATGTTGTCTTACTCCAAGCTGTATAGGCTCGAAAGCCTACTACCAATTAAGCATATTAGGTGATGTGCATCTCTGTAATGAGAAGGGGTGTGGTCTAATGACATCAACACCCTATATCAGGTGTGCATAATTATTAGGCAACTTCCTTTCCTTTGGCAAAATGGGTCAAAAGAAGGACTTGACAGGCTCAGAAAAGTCAAAAATAGTGAGATATCTTGCAGAGGGATGCAGCACTCTTAAAATTGCAAAGCTTCTGAAGCGTGATCATCGAACAATCAAGCGTTTCATTCAAAATAGTCAACAGGGTCGCAAGAAGCGTGTGGAAAAACCAAGGCGCAAAATAACTGCCCATGAACTGAGAAAAGTCAAGCGTGCAGCTGCCACGATGCCACTTGCCACCAGTTTGGCCATATTTCAGAGCTGCAACATCACTGGAGTGCCCAAAAGCACAAGGTGTGCAATACTCAGAGACATGGCCAAGGTAAGAAAGGCTGAAAGACGACCACCACTGAACAAGACACACAAGCTGAAACGTCAAGACTGGGCCAAGAAATATCTCAAGACTGATTTTTCTAAGGTTTTATGGACTGATGAAATGAGAGTGAGTCTTGATGGGCCAGATGGATGGGCCCGTGGCTGGATTGGTAAAGGGCAGAGAGCTCCAGTCCGACTCAGACGCCAGCAAGGTGGAGGTGGAGTACTGGTTTGGGCTGGTATCATCAAAGATGAGCTTGTGGGGCCTTTTCGGGTTGAGGATGGAGTCAAGCTCAACTCCCAGTCCTACTGCCAGTTCCTGGAAGACACCTTCTTCAAGCAGTGGTACAGGAAGAAGTCTGCATCCTTCAAGAAAAACATGATTTTCATGCAGGACAATGCTCCATCACACGCGTCCAAGTACTCCACAGCGTGGCTGGCAAGAAAGGGTATAAAAGAAGAAAATCTAATGACATGGCCTCCTTGTTCACCTGATCTGAACCCCATTGAGAACCTGTGGTCCATCATCAAATGTGAGATTTACAAGGAGGGAAAAACAGTACACCTCTCTGAACAGTGTCTGGGAGGCTGTGGTTGCTGCTGCACGCAATGTTGATGGTGAACAGATCAAAACACTGACAGAATCCATGGATGGCAGGCTTTTGAGTGTCCTTGCAAAGAAAGGTGGCTATATTGGTCACTGATTTGTTTTTGTTTTGTTTTTGAATGTCAGAAATGTATATTTGTGAATGTTGAGATGTTATATTGGTTTCACTGGTAATAATAAATAATTGAAATGGGTATATATTTGTTTTTTGTTAAGTTGCCTAATAATTATGCACAGTAATAGTCACCTGCACACACAGATATCCCCCTAACATAGCTAAAACTAAAAACAAACTAAAAACTACTTCCAAAAATATTCAGCTTTGATATTAATGAGTTTTTTGGGTTCATTGAGAACATGGTTGTTGTTCAATAATAAAATTAATCCTCAAAAATACAACTTGCCTAATAATTCTGCACTCCCCGTAGAGCTAAGTTTTAGGGACGTGTCTCTGTTCTCATGGTTCAGACTCTAAGTACATCCTGGCCTTGCGTTCCACGTCTTGCATTTCGATCGTGTGATTGTTGCGTTACAGCTCCATTCCTGCCATTGGTTTGGGGTTAATGGGCTCAGTAAGCAGAGAATAGGACAAAGCAAGGCACTTAACGTAAAATCTCTATTGATTAAACAAATAACAAATACGGGAAAGTCCAAAAACGATACTAAATAGTGCAGGGCCAGGAACAGCAAAAAAAAGTAAAGTCATAAATTGGATAGTCCAGGCAGGATCAGGAAACAGGTCTTTGGCTGGTTAAACAAATAGGCAAAGGATTACTTTATGGTGTAGGATCTGGCAGGCAGGGGTTAACCAAGTCAGGAACAGCCAGGCATGGGTTAACCAAGGTAAGTCCAGGCAGGCAAAGGTTGACCAAGGCAGGAACAGGCAGGTAAGGGTTAACCAAGGCAGGAACAGGCAGGTAGGAGTTACCAAGGTAAGTTCAGGCAGGCAAAGGTTGACCAAGGCAGGAACAGGCAGGCAGGGGTTAACCAAGGCAGGAACAGGCAGACAGGGGCTAATGAAGGTAAGTCCAGACAGGCAAAGGATGACCAAGACAGTGACAGCAGGCAAGCATTAACCAAGAATAACAGAAAAAACAAGAATAAACCCACCTTTAGTAGAGCTATAGCTAGCTCTAGTGTGACGGGCATACAGCGATATAATCCCCACTTATGGGATATGCTGTGGGTTTCTTCTGTCTGGGGTATGGTCAGGAAAGAGGGTAAAAAGAGACAGCTAATAGTGCTCACTGAATAAAAACAACAGTATATATAATAACTAAAATAGTACTCACAAGCAAAGAGCAGGCTAATTGCTCCTTGGTAACAGCGCTGCTGGTATGATCCCCACCTCAGATTTCTTGGAGTGCAGGATACTAAAAAATGCCAGGTAAAAATGAAGTGTATAAAAAAGATAGTTGGCACCAGGAAAGTGACCAAAAATCTTTATTACATTATACAATTTAAAATCCACAAACGCGTTTCGCCTCAGGGCTTTATCAAAATGGAATTACACAATACCTGGCAGTATGAGTTTAAATAGGGATATACATGATTAAAATTGGCGCCAAAACTAAGAACAACCAATCACAGAACACATGTGACTATTTTTTCCCCCTCTCTCTTTATTAGCAAATGATAACAAATAACATATATGATGATTACATATATGAATGGTCATTCTAAATGTCTTTTGAATTTAATATATATGTAAATTAATATCAAAATACAGTTAGAACAAATTAAAACTGGTATATAATTTTGAAATTTTTTATTATTTATTTTTTAAATGTTTTCAATTTATATATTGATTATTTTAATTTTTTATATATATATATATATATAAATAATTATAATTATATATATATATACATATATATATATATATATATATATATATATAATCAACATCATTCTATGTGTATTTTAATAATATATATATATATATATAATGATATATATTAATATTAAAATGTACTTTTATTAATGGTTTATGTATATGTTTGTGCATAAAAAAGTACTTAGATCATATATATATATATATGATCCACATACTTTTATTTACTTTATTAAACTTTTTATTAACTTTTGTTAACTTTAAAACTTTTTTGCAGGCATTAGGGGGACAGCCTGAGACCATATGCAGTTTCCCTGCAGGCACTGTATAAGCCGACTATTCCGGCCATGTGATCGCAAGGACCCTGTAATCACATGGCCGGGGGGGGGGGACGAATCGGGCAGAGGGGATCTGCCTGAGCTCCCAGGCAGACCCCAGGATTGTGACCACCGGCGGGGACCAGGTAAGTACAATGGATGGCGGGGACGTTCTATGCCGCCTGCCGGCACTTAGGACTGCCCCAAAAAGGACGGCATAGAACACTCACCATCATTAAGGGGTTAAATAGGGTAGAAGGAATGGGAACTCTAGTGTTAGTGTGACAAACTATCATGAAAACCCTGTGATAACCCTCTCCCCTTATCTGATATCTATTTGGTTGTTTGATCTACCAAATGCAGACCACCTCCTGGCTCATTATCTTCAAAGTAATCTCAAAGTTAAGTGCTCTCCCTGGGTGGCCGCCATTCATATAACCTAACAACACATGTGTTGGAAAACGGACATCTTGTCTCCCGAACGCATGCAGCGGTAGTTGGTTGTCGAGTGTCTGGAACTCCAAGTCGGACATTCTAACTCACGAACACTAGTAACTTTGTACCACTGTCTGCTTCTATTCCTGACAAGCCAGGAGGCAAGCCAGGAGAGCACTATTCGGTGAAAAGGTACGTACGAACTAGATGAACAATTGCTACCTATGAGCCAGGGGAACTGTTTGGTATTTTATTCGTTTTCGGACTCCCGAAAGTGACCGACTGCTACCACTTTTCTTCTGTAACTATTTTGGGCAGATACCACGTGTGTGGTCGGTTCAAGTTTTACCCCAAAATTTTACCCCGATCACGGGATCTGAGCGCTATTTGGACACTTTGTGCGCTCAGATACAAGTTATCCAGGGATATAAGACTTGTGGGGATCCCTATTAATATATTGTATGTTTTGAGGTATTTTATGCTTTATTCATTGTACCTCTAGTGCCTGGGAGATAGCTAGTTGAGATGCCTGGGCATGTTTTCCTATACTTTTGCTGGAGACCCACTGCTGGGGGTCTGTGTATAAAAGTAGGCCATTTGGCCATAATAAAGCATTCCTGTTGTACCCACCATCAAGTATCGACTGATGTTTCGGTATGCGAACAACGCAGTGCTTGATATTCTCACGACCTGCTTGAATTTCAGGAGAGTACAAAGGGTCGCACAATGCAAACGGGCTATAATAACATACCCCTCTAGGAGTTAGGGAGAGTGCGTACGAACGTACTATACTAAGTACAAGGTTTGTATTCCTAACACTATAGTATCTCTTTCACTAACAAATTTTCTAATACAGTGGAGCTTATCAACTTAAATAAGAATAATGGAGATATGACCACCAGCATTAAATTTAAAGGGACCTGAACAACTTCAGCTTAGTGAGGTTGTTTAGGTGAGAACTATAGCTCCCTGCTGCCTTTCTCATGTAAACACTGTATTTTCTGAGAAAATACAGTGTTTACATTGAAAGCTAGGAACACCTCCAGTCACTCAGAGTAAACCAGAGGAACTTCGGAGTTGATGGAGGCATAATATGCATCCATCCACTCAGATCTGCTGTCAGCAGAGCACATAGAAACATAGAAACATTGAAACATAGAATGTGACGGCAGATAAGAACCATTTGGCCCATCTAGTCTGCCCAATTTTCTAAATACTTTCATTAGTCCCTAACCTTATCTTATAGTTAGGATAGCCTTATGCCTATCCCACGCATGCTTAAACTCCTTTACTGTGTTAACCTCTACCACTTCAGCTTGAAGGCTATTCCATGCATCCACTACCCTCTCAGTGAGGATGATGCTGATTGGCCAGGGCTGTGTTTGAATCATGCTGGCTCTGCCCCTTATCTGCCTCTTTGTCAGTCTCAGCCAATCCTATGGGGAAGCACTGTGATTGGATCAGGCTACCACATGTCAGCAGACTGCTTGCTTTTCTGAGTCTAACAGCATGCAGATTTACAGCTTCAGGCTTGAATACAGTAAGTTTTTTACTATATTTATGGAGGCATGAGGGGCCCAGGGGGGCTAGATGGTGGTGTTAACACTATAGGGTCAGGAATACATGTTTGTGTTCCTGACCCTATAGTGATCCTTTAAGACATATGTTCTATTCCACAAATGACTGTATACATTTCTGTGCATCGTCAACAATTAACCTAGATTATCCAAAAGAGCTTAGCCGAAAGCAACTTGTATTTGTACTTCTTTGTGTCTTGATCGGTCTTTGCTGTAATTAATCTTTCCAGTGTTCTTGGCTCAATTCACTTGGTTAATTAGTCTCAAGCAGTTGAAGTAGAAAAAGTACAACATGAACTTGTAATAAGATGAACTTGTAAACCGCAGTGGCTCCCATGTTAGTTCCTGTCACTTTATTTGACAGATTACTCAGGGCTGTTAAAAAGAAAACAAAAAACATTATTGCTTCAATTTAATTCTCATTTATTAATGGGTACTGCAACATCCAGGTATAGATTGGACCTCAGAATGCAGAGAGCTACGAATAAAGGGCTAGAGAGATATATTACTGTACCATAATGATTTGGCTGTATTTGAATCTTATTACTTGCAACAGGACAGGGTCAGCTATACAGATAAAATGCTTCAGTTAGGTAAAAAAAAGTTAAAGTAATCATGGCTTACCTTTGTTTATTTGTGAACTACATTTCGCATGACAAAACAAACCACTGTGTAGTCGATATACTACCAATGAAAACATGCATGTATTCAATTATGCTCTTTTTTTCATTAGGCCAACATCTAAAAGCAGCTTGAAGAGTGTGAGTTCTGTTGTCTGCAGCCTTTGCAAGCCTTCCCCTTCTAACCCCACCTAGACTTTCTGTGGCTGTCCAATCACAATGTAGCTCAATGAAATGTTGTTTCAAGGTGGGTGCTCTGAGCAATTGCCTCCACTGAGCTAAACAAAGCAGGAAGTAACTGGGCCGTTGTCTGATTGACAGCCGGGGGGGAGGGGAGGGGAGGGAAGGAGGGTGTAACAAGGTTTATAAAACTGAAAACTGGTATTGAAATTTAGATTTTTTTGTAAAATGATAAAAAAATGATAAATGAGGCCACACTCTCACTCAGAAAGCATTTCAGCAAGCTAAAGTGCTTGAGGGGATTTTAGTGCTCTTTTAATGAGTCTGACTTAATTGAGGAAGGTGCGACCATATGGAAGTAGAGGGGAATATTGTGAGATCCAGTGATGTTGGGATGTTAGGTATATTGGTTCGGTACGTGTGGGTGATTGGGTGATAAAAAGTGATTATGCATGGAAGCCCAGTTGGTTTATTTTGACATAATTTCTTCCATTCCCTTGTCAAATCTCCATAGTTCTGGTCTTACCTCCCTCAAGTGTTGCTACTCCTGTGTCTGTCTCCCTCCAAGTCAACGGTGCTACCATTGGCTCCACCACGCAGGCTTGCTGCCTAGATGTTCTCTTTGACTCCGACCTCTCCTTCACGCCTCATGTTTAGTCTATCGTCAAATCCTGCCGCTTCCATCTCAAAAACATTGCGCGCATCCGACCCTACTTAACGCCAGTTGCGACTAAGGTGCTGATCCATTCCACTGTCCTTTCCTTGACTGCTGTAATCCGCTTTTCAGTGGTCTTACATGCTTCCAACTTGAGCCATTACAGTCCATAATGAATGCTGCGGCGAGGCTCATCTTCCTGTTCGCCCGCACCTCCCATGCCTCACCCTTCTGTCAGTCCCTGTATTGGCTTCCTGTAAGATTTAGGACTCTATTTTAAATTCTGGTTCTTGATTCAAATCTCTGCATAATGCTGCTTCCACCTATCTATCCTCCCTAATACACAATTATGTCCCATCTAGGACCTTACGCTCTGCTGAAGACTTAGGTCTATCTTCTGTCCATACTCCTACCTCTGATGCTTGCCTTCAAGACTGCTCGAGAGCTGCACCGTTCCTGTGGAACTCCTTCGTTAGATGCTCGCCCAGTCTTCACTCCTTCAAAAAATCATTATTAAAAACCCACTTCTTCATAAAAGCGTATCAATTAAACTGTTAATAGCTCCCGACTGATTCCTCTCTTGCAACTGTCATTAGTCTAATACTATCCTTACCTTTTGTGTCAGTTTACCCCACTCCCTCTAGCATGTAAGCTCATTGAGCAGGGCCCTCAACGCCTCTGTTCCTGTGTGTCCAATGTGTCTGGTTACAACTACATGTTTGTTCGTCCACCAACTGTAAAGCGCTGCGGAATTTGTTGGCGCTATATAAATAATAACATCATAATAATTCCAATTGAAATCTAATATATATTCAGGGAGACTGCCTCTTTTAATTGTGGCACCTATAGTTTGTGATTTTTTTAAATAAACGTAATATAAAGTGGCTGCCATCAAGTTCCAGAAACAATGATACATTTTGTTTGTACGCTCATGGGCTATCTAGCTAAGTTCCTTGTACGAAAGAGCTTTAATGGTTAGATCTCAGTTCATGGGCAAGGCCCTCTTTAGCTTTTGTATTGGCTTCTTGTACTGTCTTCTTCACCTTTATACAGCGTTGATTGTTGGAGCTTTATAAATGCCTGTAATAATCATTAGAATAATACATTAACAACCACTGGATGTTGGGCTAAGGTAACATCCCCAGGACGTACTTGAAAACCAGAGTAATCTGAATGTACCTTTCCTGGTTAAATACTTTGTTATTATTATTATTTTCAAAACTTAAACCTCTGTGGTAATTGTAACACTGAAACGTTTTGGAAACTGAGGATACATAATGCTGCCCTCTGCTGGTGGATTTGAAGTGCGGTTACAGGCTATAACAGACATTCCATTCGGTAAAGCAGTTTATGTGTTTTGTTTTAACAGGCCAAGTGGGATCAAACCCAATTAAAAGGCTTAAAAACATGACTGACTAAATCACTGGCTAAGTGCCTGCCCATAGAAGGAGCATAAATAAGAGCATTAACGAACCACACTACTTCAATCTGTATGAATTGTTTCCTAATTGCCAACTAGTGGACGTATCTAAAACTGCAAAGAAAGATCCACACTGCTGACGTGACTTGTATTGTTCAGATCAGAGAGCAGTCATTGTGTTCCTTGCTAATCTGAGCTCTGAGTACCCGAAATAATAAAATGAAATATGCTAATTTGTTTCAGAATGCAGAGTGTGCTTAATGTATGTAGGAGACACGAAGTCCACCAATCATTGAGGCTAGTTTTAATCTTTACCTGTCCTTACATTTAACAACATGCGTATGTCTGAAAAATAAAATAGAATGTAGAACTCTGCATCAATGTATTTACACTTATCCTGGAACTGTTACAATTCTATATCCTTTACATCTGTCAGTCAGCCAAGACAGAACATGAGGAGAAGAATAGAAATTACTATTATTATTACCGGAATTTATAATGCACCAACATATTCTGCAGTGCTGTACAATTGGAAAAAAACAAAAACAGTACAATATACACAGGCTGATACAAAACGTCATTTCTTGAAAGTGGTGAGTAAGGGCAAATTGACATAAAAGTGGCTATTGGACAAATCATCCCATGTGACCCCTAAAGAAAGTCAGGTACAAGGCTTTAAAAGAAGATGGACACCTGGGACACCCAGCAATGCTGACTGAGGAAAACGCATTTTTTGTTAGTGCCGCTTAGTTACCATTTTTTATCGGTTTATTGTTTTACTAAAAGGCTTAATAAATAAATATGTTTTTAGCACTCATGTGGTCCATCTTCATTGGTTCCAGGTAGCTATTTAGAGAAGTGTCACCCCATACATTAACACTATGTATTTCAACCTCAGAGCCAGAGATATATGGGGCTCTGAATAAGGTGAGCCCAGCAATACACTCTCACCTGCACTGCTATTTCTACATATTGCAATATTTTGGTCTCCTTCCTATTCCCTGTGAGATTGGAAACTCCCTGAAGCAAGGCGTAGTGCTATCTAAAGAGCATGACTGTGCAATAGATTGAGCCATATATTTTGGCTCTAATCAATGTGAGTGATTTTTAAACATTATTTGCCCTTGCCATTTTAAAGTAACCAACTGCACTATATGTTTTTTTCTGTTTCTGTTTTACATGTTACCTAGGTAAAATCTCTACTTACCCAAATATTGTTATATTCAGTCAATTATACTGTTTTAAGCACTCTGATATTTTTTATAATTTTAATTCACTTATGATATATATTTTTTTTTACAAATAACAGTGTTGGAATTGTAGATTTGTAAAAATTATTTCAGTCTAAATTTTCAAGGTAGTTTTGAGCTTATGACAATAACTGTTTAGTGGGTAGAGTCCCCAAGCCATAAATAGATATTCCTGATGTGTATTTTCTGATATTAAATTCAACTGGTGGAAAAGCCTGGACCATCGCTGTATTATGAGAGCATCCAAGTATTAAACAGTAAGATTTACATACTAGCACATTATCATTACTCTGCTGGAAGCCCTCTGTGTTTTATGGCTGCCCATCATTTCATTCTATCTGCCTAATGCGCTACTGCAAATGCGTTTTTGCTCCTATTTATTATATGTCATTCTTCTGCCGACCGAGCTGAAATGACTAGAAAGTTATTCATCAAACATATTACCTCCTAACAAAAAAAAAGGAATATATGTGTGCATTATTGTGTGTCCAGGGTGAGCCTCCAATTCCTTTTAGTTTTTTTCTGTGTATATTTGGAATCGAACAATGTTCCAGGTGTGTCCCAACTGCCCTTTTGACTTTGTATATTTGTGTGTGTCTGTGTAGTTATGTGTGCATGTGTGTTTCTGTGTGTATATGCATATAATAGACTTGTGCATTCGATTTCAAGCGAACTGGGATTTGCCCAAATTTTGGGCAATTGGCCACATTCTGTAACTCCAAACTTCCATATGGACTTTTCATGAACAATCGAAACGGACAATGGACAAGCATGTCTGTCTACTTTGTGAATCGGAACTCTATCTGTGGCACCAAAAATTAATGGGGGAAAAAATATGATTAATGGAAAAATAAAATGATTGATGGTTATGGGACAGCCACTAGTTGAGAAATTACTTATAGCGGGAAACAAAGGAGGGGCAGTAACAATCTGTATTTCTATATTTTTATGTAATATGTATATTAAATATAGCATATATTAATACAAAAACATAGTGTTATTCTTTTTTACTGCTACTCCTGTTGGTTAGTTCTTCTCACTTAATCTGAGAACCAAACGGCTTGAAAATGGTCCTATCAGCGTATTGCTAAATCTTTACATAATATTATAATATTGATATCAAATTGAAGATTATGTTAGATTTAGTGTACTAATAATTTAAAAATTTTTTTTTTTTATAATTCTTTATTTTTCTTGTGCATACTTTTACAAACAGGCCTGTAGCGCCACGACAGCGAGTACAAGCTTTACATTGGTATGCAATATCATGACGGAGTTGTCAGCACATTTAATTTTATAAAATATCACGCTTAGAGTACTAGTGTAACATTCATATATATTAATTAGACTATGCTTACACACATAAGTAGATTGTCGTTGCTTTGTTAGCGAGTTTACTGACTGTTTAAGCTAGCCTCAGTCACATTCTAGTGGCTGCAGTAAATGAGTATGCATATTGTTCCCTGCTTAATACAACATTACCATTCATGTGGTTGATAACTGCTAATGATAAAGTTTTGCATGTTGGTTAATGAGCTCTTATTAGGCTGATTACAATAATGAGTAGCCATCTTTCTTAGCTGCCTAAGCTTCGTGAGAGTGGTTGCAGGTTATGTTGGGCTAGAGCATGAGTGGCTATATCAAACTCTAAAGCAGCCGTAACCCTTATGATTAGACTGTAAAATGTCCACCCCAGGTGGTTTCCACGTCGGTCAGGTGAAGGGTCTGTGTTTGCCTGTCAGGAGACCAGTCTTTATTCAGTGAGGATAGTTTCTTTGGTGGGAGAAGCTTAGGTGCCTGCTGCACTTCTGATATTCTCTTGTTAGCTGGTCTGTCAGGTTTTTGTCGTGGGCTGGTGAGAGATCTCAGGCGTCCCGTCTGCTGTGAATGATCAGTCCATGCATTTCGACTCCCTCTCGGTGCGCTGCTTAGTATGGTAGGGTAAACCAGTGTGCAGTGACAGTTCTTTTTGTTTTTGTTGTTCTGCCGCTCCGCTCATGGGATCCTAGCACCCACTCTGTCGGCTCTCACCACGACCGGCTCGGCAATCTGTCTGTGTGGCTGCAGGAGAGGTGAGTGCGCTCGGCTGTTATCAGGGTCACTTGCCATGTGGTCTCCGCCATTTTGGACACGGCTTTCTCTGCCTCAGCTTCAAGCGCCTGCCTTGTTGTGGTACGATGGGTCTCGGGGTGGGGACCGGGATCACCCCCACCGGTCCAAAGGGGGGGGAACGGAGCCGGACCCGCCTAACCCCGGATTGCTGCCTTACCACTGGTGGGCAGGATAGCCAGGCAGCGGCCGTCCACCTCGCTCATAGCCCGAGCGGTCCGCATCGTGTGACTTGGATCGCCCCTCCGAGGGACTAAAACTGCTCAGCAAGCCTCTCCTCGGGACCAGGGTGGCCTCTTACACCGGTGCTCGGCAGCCAGTTGTCAGGTAAGCTTGATGCCGTTTTTTTGGGGCTAAAACTGGAGGTTTTTACAGGAGCTACTCCATTTTGCGTCCTTTCAGCCTGGCGGTCCGGCCCCGCCCCATAATTTTAATTTTAATAAGGACAGGAGGCGAGTATTTTGCATAATCTTTCTTTACTAACTCCACAGCAGCAAAGAAAAGTAATGAGAAAACTGAGAACCAATCACAAACAAGTATAGGTTATAAGAGGCGGGTCTCACTGCAGCGCTTCCTCTTTAAAACTGTGACACCACAAGTCCATTAAACAATGCAACAATCGAAGAACACGATATGGTTAACTTTGAACACGAACAAGATTAATAAGGTCCCATTGAAGAGACGTCTTGGGCTCAACTGTAGGTTCCAATAAAAATGATAAAGAAGGTCCCATCGACAAAACATCTTGGGCTCAACTGTAGATTCCAATTAAACTGAAAGAGAATATAAAGAGATTTAGTCACCAGAAAGGCTTTTATAAAAATGTATACCCTGAATGTCTTTGTTAAGTATAATAAAAATAGTACAAACCAGTCCTCCCCAACTAGTGTAACTAACTAAAACAAACAACTTCCGTGCAAACCCAGCGACAACGTCCCGAGGGGAAAAAACAACGTTAGTGTAGGCATTATGGTAAGCCATTAGCAAAGTATTCAAAAAAGGGAGGGAGAATAGTAAGAGAAAGGAAAGGGAGGGAAAATACTTGCTTCCTCTCCTTATTAAAATTAAGATTATTGAACCTAAGATTATTGATCCCTCTTCCTCTTCTCTACCCTCTCTTCTTCCTCTTACCCTTCTTCTATTCTCTTAAACTCCCCTGACCGGTAAAATACTTGAGGAGTGGACATCACAAAGGTGACATATGACCCCCACTGACAGCAGGTAAACACTTGGAGCTGGTGACATCCGGTGGTATACCACAGATGAGACTAGAGATACTCAGCCGCACCTAATGTCCAACGGCCTCCATTGACTAGGCCCCAAGCAGGCTCGTACCCACCGCAATAATCTACTCTTGTTTTCCTTCATCATGAATAACTGTATACTTGCATTGTGCCCATCGGGACCTCTGTTTCACTAATGTTGTCAACAATGTTACCACTGTTGTCACATTACTGTTTTTTCTTTGTTGAATATACTGAATTTCTTTGTTGTAAAAAAAAATTAAAAAAATTAAGATTATTAGTACACTAAAGCTAACATAATCTTCAATTTTACCACATGACAGAAGGCTTCATATTTTGCAGTTTCAATGTTGAGATAAGAGAGAAAAAGCAGGATTTGACAGAGGTTGAAAATAGAATGTCTAAAAAGTAGATTCTCTCGTCCAATCCGCAGCCCATTGAATGTTGGGAAGTGAGGCCCCCGCCGAGAAGGCAGATGAGGCTGCAGCCCCACGCACGGAGTGTGCTTCAAAGGCCTGATCAATCCTGGCAAGAGAAAGAAGCCAGCGAACCCATCTTGCCGGCGTAGTGACCGAAACTGGACCATACGGATGAACGTAAGAGACGAGAAGTTGACGGGCGGAAGGAGACCGTAACGTTGCGGTAGCTTCCACATAGCAACGCAGAGTCGAGACCACATAAAGTTGTGGATCTGAAGGAAAAAGGGATAGAAAACTGAGAAAGAGTTATGTGACTATGGACGGGACTTTTAAAATACTTTATTTTCCCTGCAAAAAGGCTTATTCATGCCTTTCTGCCAGGGCGTTCTGTAAATTTTATCTACCGAACAAAATACAGAAGGCGCGACCACCGGGAAGCTGGCGTGTGCCTTCAATTCACCTCCCTGAAGCTAGCGTGTGCCGTCAATTGACCACCCAGTAGCTGTGGTTAAGTGCAGCTTAATTGACTGTTACTTAGCGGCCTCTAGGTGACGTTGTTATGGAGCTCCCCGAACGGCCAGCGGTGCTCAGCCCGGAATCAGTGCACTAAAAGCGGACACTTTTACGTGCTGGCACCTCTGAGCCTCCAGCCTTCCCTGCTTCTATTCACCTTGTCTGGTAGAATGGGGCGAGGCACTCAGCCCTCATGCGTTTCCGCACCTCCTTGTCTAGGGGTTTTCAGAGCCAGAAGTACATAGACTTTGCAAGGTGTTCAGGGGGGGTCAATTCCTCAGAGCGGGGATGGCGTATAATCCTGGGGTCGAACAACCAGGCCAGAGGCGTCCAGGAAGACCTCAGAGTCCTCCTGTGGAGCGACCATGGTGATGGCCATGGAAGCCTGGGGCTCACCCAGGTATGTATCCCCTGTAAGGAATGGGACAGATTTTGGAGCAGAGTCCCAGTCACTCTCCTCCAGTTTGGAGGCCTCCGTCTGCCATTCATCTAGCACCGAAAGTGCTTTGGCTGGCCCTGCATCCTCCTCCTCTGAGGACATCTGTGCAGGCCTGTGGGCCGTACGGGGTCGCGGACTGTTTGCGTTTGGCAGGGGCTTTGCCTTTGGATTTCCTGGCCTTGGTGTTTTTGCCCTTACAGTGGCATTTGGGAGGTTGTAACCGTTCCCTGGAGGAGTTCGAGTCCTCCGAATCTGCCACATAATTGGCATGTTTGGATATGGGCTTAGCAGTATCATGTTCCATTGGGAATGTCTTGGAAAAAGCCTTCTCCATCGAGGCAGCAACCGCTGTTGCGATCATGGCCTGCAAGTCTAATAGGGTCTGTGTCTCTTCCATGGTGACTTGCTACAACAACTCAGGGCTCACCCGGTGGTATTAGCGTGAGGGCAGTAGTGTAGTGGCACAGAGGGTAGGAGAGGCCTGGGGACCAATGGGGTGGTATGGAAACAGGTGTCGGTTGACCTTTACTAATTGCGGACGGTAAGCCGGTACAATCAGATGGAAGAGGTATGTAATCACTGGGGCTCATCCAAGAGATCGGAATCCTGCATGAACAGATCCGTTCAGCAGCATGGAAATAGGAGCTCACCCGACCGCGTAAGGGATAAACCCAACTGTACTGAACCAACCCCCAGTGCAGAGCACTAACCTGGACCTGGTCACACCGATATCCCTGAGAGGGAGTGCAGAAAAAGGCTCTGTGCAGCAGAATGCCTGACAGGGCACAGCTGAATGAAGCTCCTTATTCACAGCAAGAAGCTGGCCAAACCAAAATGGCCGCCAGACTGCATGTCCATGAAAATCATTGGAAATCAAGCACCTCCCCAAAGTGTCGAGGGGAGGGTGTTCGTGCGCCGAACATACGCACAAAGCAAAGTTAAAAACACTGATTGCGCACGAACGCACAGTGAAACGTGGTGTTCGATCGTGAAATACAGCCGACCGCAAGCGCCTAGAACCCAGTGTTCGAGGCTAACTTGTAATAATAGACAATATTCCAAGAACAGATAAGGAAAGGAGAAACTAAGGAGAGTAAAGGACAGAGAGCGAATAACCAAAACTCTGTACTTATCTTGTGATGGAGCAGCAAAGAAAGAGGAAGTGCTAAAGTGAGACATGCCTCTTATAACCTATGCTTGTTTGTGATTGGTTCTCAGTTTTCTCATTACTTTTCTTTGCTGTTGTGGAGTTAGTAAAGAAATATTATACAAAATACAAAGCCTCCTGTCATGTGGTAAAATTATTTATATATTTAGCAGAACACTGATTTGTCCAGTTTAGCACACCTTATGTTTGTACAAATTGTTTTTCTGAGCAATTTTTTTTTCATACAAATTGATTTGGCCGAACCAAATTATCTCAACCATGCACAAGTCCAGTATACACACACACACACACACACACACACACATACTCACTCTATGACCTTCTGTCGCTGCCTTTCACCTATAGAATACTAAACTAGATTATTTATTTAAAGCAACCATTTTTTGGGATTCTCCTTTGACCTTTCAGTAAGTTTGTGACATTTGTATTCAGAATTTAATGCAGGCATCCATTGTATCAAAACATTGCTATTGTGTGTGCTCCTGTAAAAGACGACTGACTTTAAATCATTAATACGGGTGAAAGGTCAGTAAAATTTACTAGAAAAGGGGTAATCAAATAATATTATACAATGTGTACAAACATTTTCTGCCCAGGGTACACAAAGAAATATATTAAAACATGTAACACTTTGTGTCGGATGACGTCTACTCCATGTACAAAGTACTCACATTCACAATTAAATCTCTTCTCACCTTCTCATTCTGTCTGGTTTTCTAAATCTCATTTATTTTCTCTCACATTTTCTCTCTTTCTCTAACTCTTTCTCATTCTCTTGCTCTATGACCAATTATTACAAATTGAAATTTAATTATAAAATTCGGGTTAAAATATCCGAGCTGTAACAATAAATAAATAAGACACCTTAATATTATTATTATTTACTGTGGCCTACAATTTATCACTGTTTCATGAAATTTGAGGTTATTCTCTAAAATGGGGATTATGCACTAAACTCCAAACTGCACCTATATCTAAGTTATTTTAGCCTACATTTTTCAATTCATATTTAAATTAATTATAACTTGGAATGTAACATGAATTATTAGGGATTCAAAGAGAATTCAAAGTTTTGAGAGATTTTGTTTCTCAGCCAGGGGAGGACCAACACAGGAGCTAAGATGAAAGTAATTGCAATGCAATTAAAATTAAAAATGTTAAAATTAGATAGGTATGTATATCTATTCCAAGTGTTCGTACTTCGTCAGTAAGTTGTCACTACATCTAAGTCAACAAATCACTGTACTCTTACTAGAACTTACTGGACATGTTATGGTGGGGAGGCCTAATAAAGTCCTTTCCTGCCTTCAGCACTCAGTGTGTGCAAAGCCCTCCAGCCGGTCAGAATGGAAGGTGAAAGTAGAAATTGGCCATCTCCATTCCTTTTAACAGTTAGACTGGGCATGTTCCGAGCCTCTTTTTTTTACTCTCCATCCCACAGCCTGTGGGACTCACTGGGACTCTCCTGTTTTTTGGAGGTCCTACAGTAACACACGTTATCATTTATTAAATGTTTTTGTTTTACCAGTGAGAGACAATCTGTTCTGAGAGCTGATCTGGTCTATCTTGTTACATGCTAAACATGTGTGGTTTTGTTTGCTTTCGGGACAATGAGAGAGAGCAGTGCATCACAATGCTCTCTGATTTAGCACGGCTAGGGTTAGTGAAACACATCAACGACCATAACCACTACAGCCTGCTCTCCTAGTTATAGTACCAAAAGTGCCTGGTTCCCTTCCCATAGTAAGTAGTCAAAATATTTAGGAACACTTTGACAACTTACCTAGGTCATGCTCTTCACCTCCTCTGCTGCTATATTCTCCTGCCACTGAGCTATGCCGAGCTGTGCAGAGCCGCGTTCATTGCTAAGAACACTCATCCGACACTCTCAGCCAATGAGCACAGCCCAACACAGAATGGTTTAGCTTTTGGCACCAGAGGTGGTGGTGTTGAGCACCCATCTGGACCCAGGTAACTTGTGAAACTGTTCTTAAATGGTTTGACTGCTTACTCTGTGATGTTTCCAGGGAATTGATGTCACAATAACCAGCAGAGTGGGCTGTAGTGGTTATAGTGCTTAGAGTGTTCTATTAATTAGTTATGTTGGTAATTATTGCTTGCCTACTGAGACTTTACGCTTGGTCTCACTGGTCATAGAATTTATGCAGGTAATCCAGCTTTGCAGGGCCCGTTAAACCATGATGTAATGTAGTGAATAGCAGGTGGCATTTTTTTCTGTGGTTTCTCCATGCAGCGCTTGTGCCCTGGACAGAACCGTTTACAAATCGATATCGCAGTAGATGGTGAATAGCAATTTTGGTGTAACTTTACAGCAAAGCCAAAAAAGTCCTACAGTCCTAAAGTTTTTAGAGAATTAATGTGATTGATAGTAGTGTTAAAGATGACCGTCCTTCTTTTCCTGTTTAGCATAATTAAAATTCTTTATCATTTTTTTCCATAATGTGCCTGTTTCAGATTTGTAGAACTATAATGAACTAGGCTGACATATCGTTACATGAAGCTGAATAGTCCCTTCATGTAAATACATTTATTTAAAGGAATTCTGAAGAATACTCGGAATAGTTTTAATTAGATAAATTTTTCTTCTAAAGAAATTATTTACATAGGTCTAGTGGTAAGATGGTCTCCTTGTTACCGATCTGCTCAACTCCTGGGAGATTATTACCAGTGAAGTCACCCAGACCAATCCAATACTTCTCACAGAGGTCCTACAGTGCCTGCATGCCAAACTTAGGGCCCCTTTAAATGTAAGGACTATTTTATTTTACATTTTTATAGTGACCTATCCTGTCATATACTCAAACCTAAAATACAGTGTAAGGCAGCGCAATGCACCACTAGAGTTAAAATTTAAATTGCGTCTCCTCTTTTATATGAACTATTTGGCAGACAGCTTGAATGACTCCAAATTTCCTTAAGCCAGATTTTTCAGCCACTTCCTTCCAGAGACTGACAGTAACTCCTTCCAGACATGCATAGAGGGAAGAAAACTGATCTCTACTTAAGCAAACACACGAAGGTTCATTTAATACAGAGCTCCATCTATCCCCACTGCACCCTTAAGCGGTTTGGAGAATTCAGATTAACGTTCTCTGAAAACTTAACCTTTTAAATGTCTGGCTTAATGAGCAAAGTGTTTCATAAAGTGCTGAATATTCAATTAAACAAGGCTTGGCTTTTTAAAAATCCTTTTTGAATGTTACATTTAAATGATAATGAAAATGCATTCAAATAACACACATACACACACACATACACACACACACACACATACACATACACGCATGCACACACAGACACACACAAATAATCCCTCTCTCTCCTAAACTGAAATCTACCAATAGGTGAATCAGTTACTGTAAAAAGTAATGTTTTTCTAAAGGGCACGTTTGAGAATTTTTGCAGTTTGGTGTGTTTTGACCTGCTTTTAATCAACTAATAAATACATCACAATAAAAGAGTTTTAAGTGCTTTATTGCGTTACTTTGTATTTGAATGGGAGTGAGCTGCAATGATTTCTGAAAGCCATAGAATGAGGCCACGTGCAGGGACGTGGATAAAATTAAAGAATGAACGTGTACTGGAACAGATGAGCCCCTTACACTGTATCCTACGAGTAGCGCAGCTTGTTTTGGCACTTGGGAAGTCCCTTAAATGCCCAATAATGTCCTGTTTAATGGCTGTTTAAAATATTTTCATTTGTCTTATGTTCTCGTGGCACGACATGTGTGTGCGCTGTGTTGTGACTGTTTTTTGTTTGTTTGTTTTGTCTCTACAAGCAGGTATACATTTTATGTCATTGTCACATCCAGACCCATTTGAAGAATAATGCACATAGAAGCTGAGGAGATACAGTAATTACCTCTTGAGAATAAAATCAATCTGCGTACACTTCTGTTATATCATTGTCTGTTCCTCGTGTTGCATTACCCTCATCTCTCACCGCTGCTACCGACAGAAAAGAGCTTTAAATAAATTCCATTTATTAAAACAAAATCCATCCTTTTGGGGCTTCAGTAAGACCCAGCGATAGTCTGTGCGTAACTTGTTAAGTCAGAATGAGCACTCTGGAATTTAGTTGGAAGAGTAATAGATAGGTTCCAACTTACCTGCTCTTCCTGAGCGCACCATCATTTCTTTACGCTCGTTAATCAGAGTAATTTGTATCAGCTCCACATGATTTCTACATACTGCATGGCATTCAAGACTTCATCATCTTAACAAAGTCTCAAAAATGTCTTCTGCCCTTGAAAAATAGAAGACTTTATGTCCCTCTTGCCATTTATCAGCGCACATTACTTTTTTTTTTTAATCATTTAATCAACATAGCTGTCTGGGTGTTTATGAAGCCGTCCCTTGGGAGATGCACTAAGCATCTTGTGCTAAATCTATCATAAATGCTTTGTTGGCATGCTAGCCTCAGTTTGCTGTGTCCAACGAGTAATATCCGAGCCAAGAGACTAATTTTTTTTTCTTAAATAAAAAATCACTTGCAGCCTTGGACAGTTCTAAATTCATATTCTTTGTTTATATCCTCAGCGGAGCCATCAAAAGCTAAGGACACGGCAAAGTGTTACAGTTATAGAGTTTTTGTTACACTTTTTTGCATTGTATCGTCATCTTAAAGGGACACTATCTCAATGAAGTGGTCTGGGTGCAGTGGTCCTGTCCTTTTAACTCTGCAATCTAAAACATTTCATTTATTTTAGGATTTGCAATGTTTACACTTCAGGGTTAAGTCCACCTCTAGTGGCTGTCAGTATGTCGAGCCACTAGAGGGACTTCTGCTACACTAGAGGGACTTCTGCTTGCCTATGGGGAAGCTTGAATGCACATGCGGCACTCGCTGCACCTGCACGTTAGGTCCCCAATGCTTCATAGCTTTGCGGTAGACAAGAGGTGAGAAGCACCAAGGGAGTTTTGGTGCTGGAAAAAGGTAAGTAAAAACGTTTATTTTTTGTAATTTTTCAGGCTAGAAATCTATTTTTTTTTTTTTTTTTTTATAGCCCTGAATAAATCCTGGGCTGTACTTTCTGTTTTATGTCCAACCTGCATGACAGCTCAGAAAAGCAAACTGCTAATAAAAGTAGAGAGCTGGGAGAAACAAATGAGGTGTCTTAGCACTGATAGTTAACTAATAGTTGTGCCTGAGTCTTTGTGGTCCTAAAGTAGGAAGAATCGTTAGACAAAGCGTTCCGTACATAAACACCACTCATTAAATAACTAAATTCATCTCAACTTTACAGTGAACATTATTTTTCATAATAGATTTATATCCATTAATCCATTAATATCTTAATTTGAAATTGATATTGTAAATTGATTCCCTTTAGATGACTAACCTTGGCACTGTAAATGTTTGTGAAATACATTTCCCATGATGCTTTGAGAACCTGCCTTTAGGTAGATATCTGCTGTGCCAATGGTAGCTATCACCTGATGGAGCTTTTCAGCCTACTGACTATTAACGAGTCGATAATATTACGATTTAGCTCATGCAGTGTTGCTCTGAGCGAGATCAGGCTCTTTGCAAGAGGTTCTGTCTTAGCTTTTTTTTTTTTGCGTTTTTTTAATTTTGTTTCAGAATGACCTACTTTCCCTTGGTTGTATTTCTTGTCTGCGTGCCAGCAAAGCACATACTCCCAGCTCCCTGAGCTGATGCAGCTGTGAGAATTGTTATGAGGTTATCCTGCTTGTCACATTGTATCAGTTCACTGTCTACCATGACAATATGGTGCCATTCTCCCCGATTCTGCCTCGTGTCGCCCTAATTCACTTCAGCCCTCCGTGTGAGGTTTTATTGAACTGCAAACACACATACGCCTGCATTCAGGGCTTCCTTATTGCATTTCCTTGTGTCGAGATCAAAAAGAATAAAACAGAGCAATGCGTTCAGTTGTCAGAGAATCTCTCCTTTTTGTTGTTGTTTTTCTTAGTTTTTTGCATGTAACCTTTTAAGTTTCACAAGAAGTAAGTTGAGCATTGTAGTACTTTTTCTCTCCCGGTTCAAATAATCTAGATCAAAGTTGGGGGACCATTGTCACTTGGTAGGGTACATTTCCCATGATTCCCAAGATGGGATGCTTACGGAAACTCAGTCTTTTGACATATTTTGCCAAAAACTGGCACGTACATAATACAGCTACTTTCTGTTACGTTGTATTTCTGTGAAATGCTAAAGCAATCTCTTTCTCTCTATCTCTCCATTCTACCTTCGTAATCATTTTGTAAAGTTTGACTGGTCAGGAAAGGGAATTCAGAGTGGATTACCTGGCACTCTCAGGGTTAATCATTAAAGCATGAATTCTTGTCCAAAAGCTGTCTGGAAAGCACTGAAAATCGCTGACTCTGAGATTTTTCCCATCCCAGCAATATTAGCCAAAAATGTAAAATTCACTTTATATTTCTAAGAATTCACACTTTAGTGAATAACTCGGGCAGCGCCAATTTAAATGCCAGATGTTCGTATATATATTTCTTAGAATCCGAGCAACGTTTTTACTATTTCCAGACACTTTATGTGCCTGTTTTATTTGCTCCAGAGCACATTGGTTTTTATTTGTGCTATATTTTATCCTTCACTAACCAGGTGATCGATACATTCCTTGCTGGAAGAAGATCATTATTTGTGTGGTTGATATGAGAGGATAATGAACATAGAAACCTTAATATGTTTGCAGTACTTCCCAGCTAGTGCTGTCCATTTAAATGTTTTTGGATGTTATATAGCACATAGACAGTGCAAACCTTTAGCTAAATGCTTGCTTTGGCTGTACTTTTAGCATAGTAAAAGGATAGTTTCTCAGGAGAGGGTGATAAGAGCTTTATTAATTAAAGGAACCCTATAGCATTAGAATACAAACATGTATTGCTAATGCTACAGTTTTACTCTTTTGATAACTGCATCACTCCCTGTGAGGGTTTGAAAGATGAGTTTGAAAGATGAGTTTTTACTTACATGTACTTACATGTACTCGCTCACCATGCTGTTTTTCCGGCTGCTCCTCCCACCTGGCTGAGATCACCAAGATTGATGATCTCAGCCAATCCAATGCTTCCCCATAGAGAAGCATTGGGAAGCTAGTGAGCATACGCGGCAAATTGTCACACGGCACCAATCAAATGCTGCTCTGTGAGGCTCTCACATGGAAAGCGCCTCGAGCGGCTGTTTAACTTTGCAATGGGAACCTCGGGGAGACAATTTTTTAGGAAAAAGGGAAACAGGTTAAAATGAGGCAGCTTTGCCAGAAGTTTTATCTTTGCCCAGAAATAACGGGAGTCCTGATTATTATTCTTATCTTGTGGATTTTACTTTGGGATGTGTTTTCATTAAAAACCTTAATTTTGTGTAATGGCATTAATAAATAATTGTATATGTTTATTTGTATTTTTAACATGCTTGATAATGTTTTGCAGCATTATGTATATTACCCCTGACTCCTCTGTCTCACCTGTCCCTTTCTACAATACTTCCTTCTTTCTGGTTACTGTACCTGTGTACATGATGTCACAGCTCCCTTGTCGTCTCTCCCTCCTGACCTGCAGTGCTTCTTCAATAACACCGTTGTTTTTGTCATCACGAAGAAAAGAAAAGGTTTCTTGAAGTCATAGTTCAGCATTCATAAGCTAAAAACTGGTAAATGAAGTACAACTTCCACAAACCCCTGTTTTAATTATAAAGCCTTGCTGTTAAGGTGAGTGCTGCAGACAGACCTTTAAATTGCCCAGGCTCTAATACTGTGGTCAGCCATAGCTTTGTGACATCATTAATGACATCACTAAAGATGTCCACTAACAGAGGGATGCATTCTGGGTCTAAGAAGACAGCATCTTCAGCTGATAACATAATCCAGATGGCTGGCAGCAGAGTGTTTGTTAGAGCATTAGGGTTAATGGGTTAGGGAAAAAGTTAGGGTTAGTGTTAGGATTAGTGTTAGAGCTAGTGTTAGGATTAGGATATTAAGTCTAGGGTTGGTTTATTGAATTATTGCAGGGTTATTTATGAAAGTGAGAATTGCCAAGAATTTAAAACTAATTTAAAGAGAATTTCAGATTTAGAGGGACACTGTAGGCAGACGTGGTCTGGGTGCAGTGTCCCTTTTGCACCTAATGCTGCAATGTATATTGCAGCTGTAAATCTGCCCTCAGTGGCTGACTATCAGACAGCCACTGGGGGCGCTTCGGGAATCCAAACAGACCTTTGGTCCGTTATCCGATGCTGGACATACTTACACTCTGCATGAGGACTTCCAGCGTCAGACTTTCCTCATAGGAAAGCATTGAATATAGCTTTCCTATGGTGAGGTCTAATGTGGCACGGCCATTGCCACGCATACGCATTAGGTTTCCCCCGCTGGCTTACGTTGACGGGGGATAAGCGTAGGCAGAGCTCGACCCAGCACCGAGGATTCAGGTAAGTGGCTGAAGGGGTTTCAAAACGCCCAAACAAAAGTGTCAAAGTACAGTAGATAAATACCCGGGAGCAGGTGTAGGCAAGCTCCGGCACTCTAAAGGATTTGGACTACATCTCCCTTGATGCTTTGCCAGCACTACGGCTGTAAATGCATTAAGGGAGATCTAGTCCACAACATTCGGAGTGCTGTAGGGTATGTACACATTTACCGAAGAGAACTTTACACATTTACTGAGAACATACAGCTTTAAAAGGGTTTTGTATTTTTTGTAAATTATGAACTGTAAATACAAAAAAAAAAAAAAAAACAGAGTGAAAGACATTTAATGTACTCCATAAATCAAAACAAATCAATGGATTTATTCTGAAGCACTTTTCTTTAGTTGCAATATTTGTGTACAAATTATTATGTATTGCTATGTACGTATTATTATATATAATTCTCTTTATTTTATAATAAATCAGAAGTAAATATCACATCAAAATAGAGCCCCCGTGTCCTTTATAAACCAGTAAATAATGAGCCTGAGTTCAAGGAATGAGAAAGAAGGGAATTATGGCTGAACAAACAACGTTGTAAAAGTGCCCAAATTGCTTTAGTCCCTAAGTAACAAACAGACAAAATGAAGCATTGTCACTAAGGAGTTAAAAAAAAGTCAATTACTTTGAATTGTTCCCACTGATGATTATTAAACACGTTTGGCACAGGAAGGGTTAATGTATAAATTTGTGGAACAAAGGATTTTTTATTTTTTTTTAGAACCTAAAAGCAGATGATTTTTGCAATTTGTTCCATTTCTGCTTAGTTCCCAAACTGATGTTGGCTAGATGAGAGGAGCGGGATTGAAATTTCCTTAATTAAGTCAAAGATAAAAATTTTTGGGGGGGGCTATGTTTTAATTAGTGTTTGTTATTTCCCACAGGGACCCTTAGAATACACTGTTTCTCAGTGCGAGATAGATGGAAAGATACTCATGAATTTGTATGTATACAGAATATTCATTTCCTGAGCTTTTTATATAAATATTATTTATTTTGGCTGTTTTTTGTTGTTTGTTTTTTCCCTGTAAGTGAGTTTGGTTTGGTTTTCAGCCCACCAGAAAGGCTGTTATTTTCATCATTTGAATATTTTGAAATAAAATCTTTGGAATGCTAGCTGCTACGGACTGTAACTCCCATCAAGACCTGCAGATCACCTGCCAGTGGATGCAGGCAGTCTGTGGCTCTATTACATGTACTCAATGAGTCCTGCAATTTGTGTTCCTGTTTACACACGTGCTATAAAAATTGGCATATTCATTTATTCTTCCATAGAAAGAAATAGAGAAATTGGATTGTCTGAATTATCCTTGGCCACTTAATGGTTACAACGAGGGTGGATTGGAGTCCAAAACAGGGTACTGTTTTTTTTAGGGGCATATAAAAATGTACACACCCTGGGACTGAGATAGGCAGAACAACACATGAGAATAGTAGGGAATAGTTATAGACAACAGACTTAGCGACAATGTGAAATATCCAGGGTAGCAGATGCAAATGCCAGGAAAATATTGACATATCTAAACAAGGGGGATAATTAAATGCACAAAAATATAACCTTGCCCTTTATAAACCAATGGTAAGATCCCATCTTGTATATACCGTTCAGTATTTTGCACTTTTGTTTTAAAGAAGAATGTTATAGATAAAGCAAGAGTGCAGAGACTAACTAAAAAAATGATTTAGGAAAATGGGAGATTTTAGTTAAAAGCTAAAAAAAAAACGGAATTTGTTTATTTTACAAAAAAAGAAAAACTGAGAGGGTATCTGACAACATGATACAAATATATACAGGGCCAGCACAAACAGCTCTCTGGTAATCTGTTGATTAACAGGACTGTGCAAAGGTCGAGTGGTCACCTATTTAGACTTGAACAGAGGAGATTTTACCTACGGCACAGGAAAGGGTTCTTTACAGTACGAACAATAACAATTATTGGCCCAAAGAGGTTGTTTTTATAAAACTCTGTCAGATTTGGATCTGGATTTTTTTTTAAACAGAATATTCAATGACATAATAGTTAATATGCAGGATGCCAGATTGTTGCTCTGATAAGAAATCTGACTGCCACTTTCGACAAAAGTGGAAATTGTTCTAATTTGTTTTTGGGTTTTTTAACCTCCTCGATCAACATCAATAATACAAGTGAGGCTGAATTTGACAGACTTGAGTCTTTTCTTAGCCTGTGTTATTATGTAACATTTTAATGGTTATTGTATGCTCATCTATTTCAAATTAATTAAAAATGAGTAATACAAATAATTTTACTGTATAAATCACAATATCGTTAAAGATGATTGTGACAGAACCATCTGTCTGCTGGATTTTTTGCCCGTTCGTCTGTTTGTCCCCGTTCGTATGAATGGCTGGTTTCTATAGCCCAGCCATTCGAATGACTCTTTTTCCCGAACAAAACCGCCGAACGAACGGCCACCCAAGTGAGGAGTGTGCTGCAGGTTAACGAAGTGATCACCATTATAACGTTGTGGTTAACCGCAGACACTTCTCAATTAAACCGAACTCAGGGTGGTCGTCGTTCGTATGTCGACCACGAGGCAGCGGCCATTTTAAATCATGCGAACGCTCAGCGGTGTTTGGCTCTATTTCTATGGAACGGAAAACGGACACTTTTTCTGTCGAACACCGCTGAAACAAGGGAACGCCTGGCTGCCTCCACGAAAGCATGCGAACATCGGCCGTTCGGGAGATTGAGAACACACAAAAGACTTAACCCAGATAGCCCACCCATGGAGTCATTCGTGTACCGAAGGACTGTAAGAACTTTGACTCCATGGCGATTGAACTATGTGTGTGGGATCTGAGCGCTATTCGCCAATAATATGCACTCAGATCCAGGCTATCTGGGGACATGTAATACGAATGGGAAATGTTCAGTCTTCATGTAGTTATGCATTTTTGTGTCTTTTATTATTTCATGTTTAAGATGGCGACTGTCCTTGTCCTGGAGTTAATTGAGTTACTTGGTAATTAACTCCAGGACAGAGGGGAGGGAATCAGAATGTACTGTGGGTAAAATATGTGACTGTGTGTCAGAAATGTCCTGCTATCTGTCTGTACTTTAAGTCTTCCATTTGGTCCCCTAGGGGAGTGTCCACCAGGTGGGAGACCTGCATAAATACGGGCAGGTAGCCCACAGTAAACCAGATCTTATTTGACCCTCAATGCGGAGCTTCTGTCTCGTTATTGGGGGGATTTCTTCTTCACGTTTAGAGACTGCTGGATGGAACGAAAGCCGCTTTGGGGATATTATTGTTCGACGGTTCCTAGCAGTTCGTATATTGCCGTTCGGGAGTTTGGAGCCGTTCGTGGATTTCGATCGGGAGATTGCCGCTTCCCCTGCATTTGGTTCGTGGGTTACAGAGTAAGCGAACAGAGACTGTACTGCAGCCGGGGAAGGTTTACTAAACGGCGGTTTGGCTTAAAGACACGGGAGGTGTCTTAACAATTGGTGGCAAGCGACGGGATGAATCCTACAGCACTGGAGGTCAGCTACAAGAGATGCAGTACGAGGAATTAAGGCGTGCTACACTTAAGGACATATTGGAACGCCGAGGAAGGTCAGCAAGCAATTTAAAGAAACGGGAGATTATTGCTTTGCTAATGGAGATGGATGCAGCAACGGGAATGGAAAGAGTCAACGTGCCCAGTACCTTGGATTTAACACCCGAGGAAATACAATTCAACCGGGCAGTACAAATAAGGCTGGCACATTTTGGCCCCAACCCCTCAGCTGACATCGTGGTTCGTGTGCAGGCAGCAGTTGCAACACAACAGGCAGCCCGGGAAAGAGGAGCTGCAGCAGCAGAGGTACCGTATGACAATAATGTGGTTGCTAGAAAAAAGGTACCTTTTGCTGCGTTTAAAAATTTTGTGGAAACAGAGGGAGAGATTGATGGATTTTTGGCAGACTTTGAGAGGCAGTGTGCGCTACATCAGGTACCTGCAGATGAATGGGTCACCATCCTCTCTGGGAAATTATCTGGCCGGGCTAGTGAAGCTTTTCGGGCCATCCCAGAGGAGGAGATCACCAGCTACCGGGCTGTGAAAGAGGCGCTCCTAGCCAGGTATGCAGTGACCCCAGAGGCGTACAGGCGGAGGTTTAGAGAAACCAACAAGCTGGTTGGGGACTCTTATGTGGAATGGGCCTGCAGAGTCCATCGTACCGCAGCCCACTGGATGGCTGGATGCCAAGCGGTAACTGGGGAGGAGGTGTTACAAGTGTTCCTGCTGGAGCACTGCTTTGATAGACTACCTGCTGGGGTCCGGGAATGGGTCAGAGACAGAAAACCCTCTACCCTACCCGAGGCTGCCCGTCTGGCAGACGAATACACGGATGCCCGCAAGTTGGATGGTACAGCTGCTAAAGCCCCTGCCAGACTGGAGTATCGACCAGCAGTAACACCCGCTCCTGCAGTCTACCAACCCCCAGTACACCGTACCCCAGCTGCACCACCAGCTAACAATTATATGCAACCAGCCCGATTTAATGCCCGGGAGTACTCCCAACCCATCCGGTGCTATGGATGCAAGCAGTTGGGGCACAAGCGTCCTGAGTGCCCCCTGAACAGTGCCAACCAGGCTCAGTCCTGGAGGAGACCAGTTAACGGAAACCAGCGCCCACCTCAGCCTGCTGCTCACTGCCTAGAGCAGGAGGAATTTTGGGGCATTCTGCACGAGGCAGACCCAGTGCAAGCGGCTCACCAGGATAATCGCCAGCAACATCGGCAAACTGTGAAGCTAAATGGCAGAGTGGTGAATGGGCTGAGAGACACAGGAGCCACGATGACACTGCTCCAAAAGAACTTGGTCTCAGAGCATCAACACACTGGAGACACTGTGGCAGTAAGGGTAGCAGGGGGTGCCGTGTTTCGCTTACCTGTTGCCCGAGTACATTTGGATTGGGGAGTGGGCGCTAGGCATGTGGATGTGGGGGTGATGAAGGACTTGCCCGCAGATGTTCTTTTGGGAAACGATTTGGCCCCTTTGGTTTCAGCCTATGCTCCGATGGGCCCTGCAGACGTGAACCCAGTGACCACCCGTGCCCAGACCCGTGCTGCCGGAACCAGCCCACTTGCTGACGAGACCCAGGTAAGATCTCCTTCCCCGACTGGTACCCCAGATCAGGTCCCCTTAAGCTGGGATTCCCCAGAGGAGTTTGGGAGGGAAACCCGGGCAGATCCGACCCTCCAAAGATACAAGGACAGGGCAGAGGCTGGGGAGGAAGGAATAGATGGGGAACGGTATGAGTGGGTGGGGGACAGGTTATATAGGATCCCTAAACCTTCCCAGAAGAGTGTTGCCTCTCCGCCGAATCGCCAGTTAGTGGTACCTGCAAAGTACCGGCAGGAGATTCTGCGGATAGGGCATGATGTTCCTTTAGCTGGACATCTAGGGTCCCGCCGCACAGCCTATAGGATTTCACAGAACTTCTTTTGGCCAAACTTTAACCAGGCTGTGCGGATGTACTGCAGCACGTGTGACACATGTCAACGGGTAGGAAAGCGGGGGGACCACCCTAAGGCTAGGCTATTATCGATGCCTATTATAGGGGAGCCCTTTGCCCGCATAGCCGTTGACATTGTGGGTCCACTGGCCAGGGCTAGTCCATCCGGTAAGAAGTATGTTCTTACCGTGGTGGACTATGCCACCCGCTATCCAGAGGCAGTAGCGCTGTCTAACATAGAGGCAGAGACGGTTGCTGATGCCCTGGTTAGAATTTTTACTAGGGTCGGGTTCCCTAAGGAGATCCTCTCCGACCAGGGAACCCAATTCACCGCTGTGCTCACCCAGCAACTGTGGAAGGTGTGCGGCATTAAGCCGTTACTTAGCTCACCCTACCACCCACAGACTAACGGTCTCTGCGAGCGCTTTAACGGTACCCTCAAACAGATGCTGAGGACCTTTACAGACACTTGCAGAGACTGGGAGAGATTCCTGCCTCATCTATTATTTTCTTATAGAGAGGTGCCCCAGGAATCTACTGGGTTCTCCCCCTTTGAGCTGCTGTATGGGAGAAGGGTCCGCGGACCCCTAGATCTCATTAGAGGCCACTGGGAGGGGGAGACGGAGCAGGAAGGGACCCCCATAGTGCCATATGTTCTGGAACTCCGGGACCGCATGGAGAAACTGTCCCTGATGGTAAGGGAGAATCTCCAGGCGGCCCAGGGGAGACAGAAGAGATGGTACGATCAGGGTGCCCGACAGCGGGTCTTCCAGATTGGGCAAAAGGTATTGGTGCTTAAACCTGTGAAGGCCAACAAGATGCAAGCATCTTGGCAGGGCCCGTACAAGGTAGTGGCGCAGATCTGCGACACTACTTACTTGATAGCCAGCTGTGCAGATGAGAGGATCCAGCGGTCCTTTCATGTGAACATGCTGAAAGAGTACCAGGAGAGACCTGAGAATATTGCAGCAGTGTGTGCCCCAGCTGCAGATGATTCTGAGAATTTACCCCTTCCAGATCTATTAGAAAGGGATTCCCAGACTGACCTTACTACCTTGGTACAGCTAGGGGACCGGTTGAACCCCACAGAAAGGGTACAGGCGCAGCAGTTGTTATGGGAGAAGCAGGCGACGTTCTCCCAGGAACCAGGTTATACCACCCTAGCTGTGCATAAGGTAGAGACCCCTGGACAGACCCCGTTACGACAGCCCCCCTACCGTATCCCTGAAGCAGTCCGTGAAGGAATGCGGAAGGAGATACAGGAGATGACCCAACTTGGGGTTATCGAGCACTCCGACAGCCCTTGGGCCTCGCCTGTAGTCCTGGTGCCAAAGAAAGATGGGACCACCCGGTTCTGTGTGGACTACAGGCGACTCAACGAGCGGACCACCACTGACGCCTACCCAATGCCCCGGGTAGACGAATTACTAGATCGTATTGCCAGGGGGCGATATCTGACCACCATAGACCTGTGTAAGGGCTACTGGCAGATCCCCCTGGCCGAGGATGCTATCCCCAAGTCGGCATTTGTCACCCCATTTGGCCTGTACCAATTTAAGGTCATGCCTTTTGGGATGAAAAATGCACCGGCTACCTTCCAACGGATGGTGGATAGACTCCTGGATGGCTTCCAAGAATTTGCCTGTGCATACTTGGACGACATTGCGATCTACAGTGGGTCCTGGGAGGAACACCTGGTACATGTAGGGGTAGTGCTGGATAAGATTAGGGCCGCTGGCCTGACGTTGAAGCCAGAAAAGTGTCATCTAGGTATGGCTGAAGTGCAGTACCTGGGTCACAGAGTGGGGTGTGGGAGCCAGAGACCAGAGCCAGCCAAGGTAGAAGCAGTGGCTAACTGGCCCACACCTACTACTAAGACCCAGGTATTGGCCTTCTTGGGGACGGCAGGGTACTACAGACGTTTTGTCCCTGACTACAGCGCTATTGCTAAGCCCCTGACAGACCTGACCAAGAAAAACTTGCCTAAGCAGGTCCTGTGGTCTCCGGCTTGTGAAGCTGCGTTCCAGGCACTGAAGCAGGCTCTTGTGAATGCCCTGTCTTGGCTGCCCCAGTCCCTAACAAACGCTTTCTCGTCCATACAGATGCTTCCATGTATGGACTGGGGGCTGTGCTGAGCCAAGTCGGGGAAGATGGAGGAGAGCACCCTGTCGCATATCTCAGCAGAAAGTTGTTACCCAGAGAAGTGAGTTATGCGGCAGTGGAGAAGGAGTGTTTGGCCTTGGTCTGGGCATTGAAAAAGTTAAGCCCCTATTTGTATGGGCAAGAGTTTTTCCTTGTGACTGATCACAACCCACTCGTTTGGCTTAACCGGGTCTCAGGAGACAATGGGAGACTGCTGAGATGGAGCTTGGCACTACAGCCCTACAATTTTACCATCAGCTACAGACCCGGTAAGCTAAACGGAAACGCAGATGGGTTGTCACGACAAACAGACGTTTCCATCACCTCGTAGTCCGGTCATCCCCAAGTTGACCCGCCACAGGGTCAAGCCGGGTCTGCCGGAGTGTCCCACAAGGAGGGAGCCGTGTGACAGAACCATCTGTCTGCTGGATTTTTGCCCGTTCGTCTGTTTGTCCCCGTTCGTATGAATGGCTGGTTTCTATAGCCCAGCCATTCGAATGACTCTTTTTCCCGAACAAATCTGCCGAACGAACGGCCACCCAAGTGAGGAGTGTGCTGCAGGTTAACGAAGTGATCACCATTATAACGTTGTGGTTAACCGCAGACACTTCTCAATTAAACCGAACTCAGGGTGGTCGTCGTTCGTATGTCGACCACGAGGCAGCGGCCATTTTAAATCATGCGAACGCTCAGCGGTGTTTGGCTCTATTTCTATGGAACGGAAAACGGACACTTTTTCTGTCGAACACCGCTGAAACAAGGGAACGCCTGGCTGCCTCCACGAAAGCATGCGAACATCGGCCGTTCGGGAGATTGAGAACATACAAAAGACTTAACCCAGATAGCCCACCCATGGAGTCATTCGTGTACCGAAGGACTGTAAGAACTTTGACTCCATGGCGATTGAACTATGTGTGTGGGATCTGAGCGCTATTCGCCAATAATATGCACTCAGATCCAGGCTATCTGGGGACATGTAATACGAATGGGAAATGTTCAGTTTTCATGTAGTTATGCATTTTTGTGTCTTTTATTATTTCATGTTTAAGATGGCGACTGTCCTTGTCCTGGAGTTAATTGAGTTACTTGGTAATTAACTCCAGGACAGAGGGGAGGGAATCAGAATGTACTGTGGGTAAAATATGTGACTGTGTGTCAGAAATGTCCTGCTATCTGTCTGTACTTTAAGTCTTCCATTTGGTCCCCTAGGGGAGTGTCCACCAGGTGGGAGACCTGCATAAATACGGGCAGGTAGCCCACAGTAAACCCAGATCTTATTTGACCCTCAATGCGGAGCTTCTGTCTCGTTATTGGGGGGATTTCTTCTTCACGTTTAGAGACTGCTGGATGGAACGAAAGCCGCTTTGGGGATATTATTGTTCGACGGTTCCTAGCAGTTCGTATATTGCCGTTCGGGAGTTTGGAGCCGTTCGTGGATTTCGATCGGGAGATTGCCGCTTCCCCTGCATTTGGTTCGTGGGTTACAGAGTAAGCGAACAGAGACTGTACTGCAGCCGGGGAAGGTTTACTAAACGGCGGTTTGGCTTAAAGACACGGGAGGTGTCTTAACAATGATGAATAGATAGATAGAGAGATAGACAGACAGACAGAAAATGCAACACATTCCATTCTAAACTAGCTTTAAACCATAAAGATTATAAAACTATCTATTTACCTGAGATTTATGCATTGCGTAAGTCTAGCATTGCTCTGAGCTATGTTTTTTTTGGCATCTTCTAACCTAACAATTGTTCTTCTGAGACGAATCCACTCTCCAGGACTATCTGCACATCAAGGTTTTAACAGGGCTCTGTAATGAGGCAGTGACACGGAGAGAGGCTATAATCTGGGCATTTGTCCAGTCTCTAATTAAAGCAAAGTCCCACTGTATATATACTATATGCTATCCATCCCATCACCATGGTGATCTCCAATAAACCACTGAAATTGTGTATTTTACTATAGCCATGTACCCCAGTTTAGTCTCACACAACGTTAGCAGTATTCCCTGAAAGCATTTTTATTGTGAGAAGCACCTCTGACTGCTAATAATGGTATCTTTCTTACAGCAACTCCTTTCAGTTTGTTCTGACAAAGACTTAGAATCCGATTTAGCAAGATAATGATTCCCTTTCCAACGGTTTCCATGCTGGGACTCTCACATGATTTACCGTCACTGCCATGATTCGCCGTCACTGCCATGATTCACCGCCACTATCATGATTCAACGTCACTACCATGATTCACCGCCGCTATCATGATTCACCGTCACTGCCATGATTCGCAGTCACTGTCATGATTTGCGGTCACTGCCATGATTCGCCGTCACTGCCATGATTCACTGCCACTATCATGATTCGCCATCACTACCATGATTCACCGCCACTATCATGATTCGCCGTCACTGCCATGATTCGCAGTCACTGTCATGATTTGCGGTCACTGCCATGATTCGCCGTCACTGCCATGAATCACCGCCACTATCATGATTCGCCGTCACTGCCATGATTCACCGCCACTATCATGATTCGCCGTCACTGTCATGATTCGCCGTCACTGCCATAATTCGCCGTCACTGCCATGATTCGCTGTCACTGCCATGATAGCATTCTACGTCGAGTTTACCTATAAATGCCATTCTGATAGTTTTAGCTACAAAAGGAACCATTCTATGATTGCTCCAATAGCCCCTAGAGAGATCATCACCATTCCGCTCATCTAGAACATAATTTAGAAAAAGAAACACACGCAGATATCACAGGAACCCAGATGTGCATTTGATTAAAACCCGTCCCAGACTGTCCTGTTAGTCATGCTTCTACTGTCTCCTTTTTTCACCTCACTGAATAGCCGCAGGTTTACTTCTCTGTGTTTGGCCGTAGAACACGTGTGTTTGTAAATAAATAAATAAATGCTTCTGAAATAGACAACAAAACCCTTT
Source organism: Pelobates cultripes (assembly GCA_933207985.1). NCBI lineage: Eukaryota > Metazoa > Chordata > Amphibia > Anura > Pelobatidae > Pelobates > Pelobates cultripes. The sequence goes on along the minus strand of OW240919.1, from coordinate 12,415,001 downwards.
TTCAGTGTATTGTGTGTTTTTCAAGGCATAAAAAGTCTAACTCCATTGTGATTATCCTCATTGGGATAACCCGATATTTTAACATTTTATAAATTTATTTCTTCATTTGATTGTTTCAAAATTGACTGCTAACATCTGGTACAGCCAATTAATCACTGTCGACCAGCAGAATTCTTTAAATGTCCCCTATTGTCCTGCTGTGACACACGTGACACAATAATAAGAACACACAAAAGCTTTCTGTCTGCCGTGTACATGGCGTGTTTTGTCAGGGGAGCGGACCCTGCTGACACGGTAAATCAAACTCACATTCGCTTGTTTAGTATCACCCCACACAGGAGAGAGGTCAGCCGACTCTTATACTGTACGTCCTGCTGGTAATACCTGGATTATATTCTTTAAAACCTCTTGTGGATTTCCAGGGTTATAAGGCCTGTGAGCCCGGTCTCTATACTAAAATCATATTAAGCGAGTTTGTCATGCTGTATTTACGTTTGCTTTTCCCCTCTTTGTACGTACGTGCCTTTATTGATATTTATTGAAATATTGAATGTATTTCTATTATATTATATTTTCTTCATTAAGCCATTTTGTCATTGAGTTCTCCTCTGTCCTTGATGACCTGTCCTGCAGTTTGCCATTGGTGAGATTCTCTTGACTATAGGATTGTGGATAAATTGGCTTAGCAACTGAAATAGAACTTTATTAAACTTTGACTCACGCGCACCATGAGAAAAGGTTTTCAATACTTTATTCCATGTATAACTAAAAAACAAGTAAATTAAAAAATAAATAAAAAACAAGGTGATAAGAGGGACATTAAAGAATGAATTTTAAAGCAAAACCTGCATTGTGTATCTGCTGAGTGCTCTCAGCCAATGAGATAAGCCCTGCACTGCAAGGCTTAGCTCAGTGCAGGTAGCCTCCGGACTGCTGAGGAGGAGGCAATCGGCACTGGATGGACGACAGGTAAGTTGTCAAACTGTTCTTAAATGGAAAGACGCAAGGGTAATCCTGGAACCATTACCACTGCAGCGGCCTGTAGTGGTTATGGTGCTTGGAATTTATCTTTAATGTTTTCACTATCTAAATTATCTTAAAATCACTACATGTCAAGTTTTATGAGGCAGCATGGAAAACACACAAATTGCTTTAATGTGTTTAACAGTAAACTTATGTATCACTTTAAAAGTGAAATAAACTCATCTTCTCAGCAGACGAAGAAGGGGCCAAGGATTGGGCGCCTGAAGAGGCCAATATGTTGCCAAGCTGTATTAAAATTGTTTGACAAAAAAGGTGGTCTGTACCCCAAAAGCCTTACACCATAACAACTACAATAAACTGACGTTTCCATTTTATATAATCTGGATTTTTTGTGAATAAACCCCAAATTCTCGGAGTAACACTATATCTTTACACAACCATCATAGGATTTTTATTTGCTTTTTAAAAATATACAAAACCGTTCTTGGTTGATATATTCCGCGAAATAATGGTTTTACAGTTACTTTAAAATTAACCTGGAGGGGCGAATTCACTAACATTCACTAAAATTCAAACTGTAGAGAATTAAAATCCAAATGGCAAAATGTAGATTAACATAGTAAAACATAAAAATATAAGTCTCCACTACTTTTGGCGTTTTTTCCATGTGAATCTCAGGATCTTCCCTGTCGGCTCATGCAGAGCTGGCGCTATCCGAGTGCCGGCTCTGCTCTAAGCCTCCCCTCACCGACCCACAGGCAGTGAGGGAGGCAGGAGAGCTCTTACCAGCAGCTCTGACGGGTTTCTCTCGCGAGATCTGAGCGTTGCCGCAGCAACGCTCAGATCTTGCGAGAGTGAACTCTAGCCCCGCAGGTTAGAGTTCACTTACCAGTGAACCACCATGGAAGGGAGAAAGGATCCCCCCTCCCTACATAAGGTAATATGTAGGGATATTAAGTCATCTGCCCCCACCTCCACTGGACCACCAGGGAAGGCAACAGCAGCAAGGTTCCCCCTCCCTACATAAGGTAAGAAGGGAGGGGGGATATTTACTAATCTGCCCCCACCTCCACCCCCACAAATCACCCAAACATACAGCACACACACACATACAGCACACATGCAGCACACACACAGCACACTAACAGTACCCTCACAAACACAAACAGCACCCTCACACAGCACACTAACAGGACCCTAACAAACATGCACACAGCACACTACCAGTACCCTCACACACAAACAGCATCCTCACACAGTACATTAACAGCAACCTCACACACAAACAGCACCCTCACACACACATCACACTAACAGCACCCTCACACAGCACACACACAGCAGTGTATGTGTGTGTGTATATATGTGTATATATATACATACATACATATATATACGCAGTGTGTGCTTGTGCTTTAGGGTGCACATCCTAATGCAATAGGCTGCGCACGCCTATGGTGGTGTCTGAATGTTGTGTGTGTTGGAGAGGAGATTGAGTTTGTGTGAGGAAGCCTCTCATACATATTTACTTAAATTTTTATTTGCCCCCCTCCTACTTACCTTTTGGCAAATTGAGAGTAGAGTGCAATCACTCGTGGTCCTGTGGAAGGCATGCAGTACTGATTCCTTTGTGGTCTGGTGGGGGAGCATTGCAGTCTGCACCTCTCCTTAGTGCAGATCACTTTATGAGCTCCCTCATGGTTTGACACTCAGTCAATGACTCACCTGATTCAGACCACAGTGGTCCCTCAATGTAGTAAAGGGAGACTCAATAAGTTAAAGCTTAAAAAGAAACTATAGGCACCAGACCACTTCATCTCATTGGAGTGGTCTGGGTGCAGTGTCCCTGCCCCCCTTTGCCCTGCAAAGTAAAACATAGCATGTTTAGAGACAGCCACCAGAGGCGCTTCCTAGATTGTCACTGCTTCACTTGATGACATCCAGCTTCTTCAAATGGCCTACAGGAAAGCCTAATTTAGTGTTGTTCTATACTATACGCTATAGTGCTACTTTAAGAGCACACACCATTAACAACACATTACAAACATTTATAAATCCCAGTGTGTTTCCTCCACCATAGCTCTGTGATACAGTCACACATCTGATGTTAGTAATACAATCTCTGCAGCAGACACAGGGTTAAAACATCTCCACTGGGAGCAGTCTGAAGATCGAGCTCATTGATATTCTAGGCATCTCATCATGTAATCGCTTGCAACAAACTGCTACTAAGTGTTATCCACAAGGCAGGGAGCCAGGAAACCACTGAATTATTACCCGTAATGTAAGAAGGAGCGATCCGCAGCCTGTAACTCAGGTGAATGGGTCCAGAAATATCACCTTGTAACTCGGAATTAGTAGTAAGTGTGCAATGACATGGCCAGATCTGCTCCGTATATCACAGGTCCCCGGCAGACTGCAGCCAGAAACAGCACGGAGACTAGCAGTAAATACACAGCACTAACGCAGTTCAAATACAGGCTGGTATCTGTGATAATGCTTTTAACGTAGAGAAAATAAAGTCTAATTGTAAATAAATAGCAATTAAGTTTATACAGCGATGTGATGCACCGCCTGGCACCCTGACTGGGTACCTCCGTCAATCATTGCTTCCTAGTAATCCTTGAGTACCATAAGCAACACACCAGACACCATAACCACCGTAAACCCCACAAACCACCGCAGCTTGGTTGGGGTCTCGTTGTCCTCCACCCACTCTGGACCCAAGACCAGGATTCAGCTTCCAGTGGGTAGACCTCTCATAGTTCAGAAAGCAAAGCAGGCTGCTCTTACAAGAGCAATCGTTGTAAGCCAAGGGAGTATAGTGATTATAGCAATCCCCAGAGTGAATATAGCTCTCCAATCCACCAAACATGAGACTAGACTTCATGAAGGGTAAAACAAATCTGTTTAATGGCAGCCACAACTGGCATTATATGCAGGTCCCCATGCAAGAGGCACTCTCCCCTGGACCTGAGAGTTGACTACAGTAAAAACATACACACGATTACGTTGGCTCTCAGATCCAGGACACTTCCATACAAAATAGGTCAATCCCTCCCCTGTGCCTGGGAGATAATTAAGTCAGCACTGTATTAAACTCAATTATCTCCAGGCACAGAAAACATAGATTTTTACAAAATCACAAAAATACTTTTAAAAACACAAAATCCCCACAAAAGTTACATCACCTGATAGCTCCAATCTGAGTGACCAACATACCAAAAATCACCTAGATTAGTTCAGGGTTTCAGGAATTTCCTGGAAGTCATAATTTGACCGACTGTACACATGGACCCATGCCCAAAACAGATCCAGAGAATCAGGGCTTGCAGTTGGTCTAGTTCAGTAGTTTAAAAACCGAACAAGTTACCAAACATAGTCAATGTTCTTACCCTGGAGCTTGTTCACCTTGTGGGAACTTTTCCACCGAACAGTGCCCTTCTAAGTAGTGTAGAACTGAACGCAGGTGATCCTGGAAGGTGTTCGGGAGTTTCAGTATCCGAAAACAGTTCCATGAATTCAACAACCAAACACCGCTGCCTGCGTTCATTGGAACAAGATGGCAGCCACCTCGTGGTCGTTCATGCGAGCAGTGGCCATCCAAATGAACACTTAGAATGCTGCGGTGGAAATTGTTACAAACTGTCAATTAGGCTTAACAAGCTCCCGGGTGGTCTTTGGTTCGTGCGGATGTTCAGGAACCAAACCATATAATCCCAATTGCATGAACAGAGCCCTTTTAAAGTATTTTTAGCCAGTTCTATTGCAGGGGTCCATAGTCCTGAGGCAGGAGGCTGGCAAACAGGCCCCTCCAAGAACTCGTGATGAGGTTCAGTTCATCACAAGCTCCAACATATTCTCCAGCAATGTAAAATAGGAAACAAAACATGTATGAAATACAGGGACAGTGGGTGAACTTACAAACTAATTCTAATCCAGAATCCGTAGCAGACTAGCACAAAGGAGTACAGGAGCCTTTGGCTGGTGTATTAATGTACCCAGTGGTGGAACTACCGCGGGCCCAGCCGCCCTTTAAACCCCTGCGACCGGGTGCCTGCTGGCCATGTGTTGTGCCCCCAGCCCACGCGGTATAACCGCCAGGGCCACACATTAAGTGGCCCATTGGGTGGCCCATGCTGTTAGGGCCACCCGATGGAAATGAAATTCCAGGGGGGCGCTAAGTGCTGCGGCGCTTTAACAGCCCTTTGATGACATCACAGTGCAGGGAGGAAGTGACTGCCCCTGTCAACTCCTCCCTTCAATCACAGAGCCCGCACGGGAGGAAGGGAGGAGGGAGTCAGAGTGGGAACTCTGACTCCCATCAGCCTGAGCCACTGGACCCCAGGGAAAGTCACCCTCCTGCACCTACAAGGTAGGAAACAGGAGGGTGACATTTTGCATGTGTCTCTGTGTGTGTGTGTATGTATGTATGTATGTGTCTCTGTGTGTGTGTGTATGTATGTATGTATGTGTCTCTGTGTGTGTGTGTATGTGTGTGTGTGTGTATGTATGAGTGTCTGCATGTATGAGTGTCTTTATGTATGTGTGCCTGTATGTGTGTGTGTCTGTATGTGTGGACGCATGGGGTGGGGTGTAGAGGTATGGGGAAGCAGGGCAATTTTCACACCGGGGCCCCGTGGTTTCTAGTTACGCCTCTGAATGTACTCACCACCATTTTTAACCTGTAACTCAATGGCATTACACAGAGGGCAGACAAAAGAAGACAACAGCAATACAGCTACACCTGGTCATTACAGTCCTTCACCTTTCCAAGTCATTCTTCATTCTAAGCATTGTTTTCTTCTCTTTCCACCATCAAGTTCCCCACTTCTTCAACAACTGTTACCATCACGGCTTGCACCTTTAATCTTAGTATCCCTTTCATCCCTGAACAGCTCTGTTTGATAGATACAGCAGGAATTTATGGGAGTTGTAGTTCAGTTGGAGGCCTTCTAGAGTATCTGTAATTATGGAGCACAAAGGGAAACACTGCGGGAAGGGAAGAATAGAAAAGGGTTGAATGTGTGCTTCTAATAATATAAACTAACTCAGTATAACAGAAAACTGTAACCTAACCTACACAGTGCACCTAACGTGTGTGGGAGCCTGGAGTGTCCTTTTAATGATATAAACCCACCCCCCCAGTATAACTAACTGTAACCTAACCTACACAATGCATCTAACGTGTGTGGGAGCCTGGAGTGACCCTTTAATAATATAAACCCACCCAGTATAACTAACTGTAACCTAACCTACACAGTGCATCTAACGTGTGTGGGAGCCTGGAGTGTCCCTTTAATAATATAAACCCACCCAGTATAACTAACTGTAACCTAACCTACCCAGTGCATCTAACGTGTGTGGGAGCCTGGAGTGTCCCTTTAATAATATAAACCCACCAAGTATAACTAACTGTAACCTAACCTACACAGTGCACCTAACGTGTGTGGGAGCCCGGAGTGTCCCTTTATTAATATAAACCCACCCAGTATAACTACCTGTAACCTAACCTACACAGTGCATCTAACGTGTGTGGGAGCCCGGAGTGTTCCTTTAATAATATAAACCCACCCAGTATAACTAACTGTAACCTAACCTACACAGTGCATCTAACGTGTGTGGGAGCCTGGAGTGTCCCTATAATAATATAAACCCACCTAGTATAACTAACTGTAACCTAACCTACACAGTGCATCTAACGTGTGTGGGAGCCTGGAGTGTTCCTTTAATAATATAAACCCATAACTAATACACAGTGCACGTGTGTGGGAGCCACCCAGTATAACTAACTGTAACCTAACCTACACAGTGCATCTAACGTGTGTGGGAGCCTGGAGTGTCCCTTTAATAATATAAACCCACCCAGTATAACTAACTGTAACCTAACCTACACAGTGCACCTAACGTGTGTGGGAGCCTGTAGTGTCCCTTTAACATCCTAAACCTAGCCAGTATAACTGTAACCTAACCTACACAGTGCATCTAACATGTGTGGGAGCCTGGAATGTCCCTTTAATAATATAAACCCACCCAGTATAACTACCTGTAACCTAACCTACACAGTGCATCTAACGTGTGTGGGAGCCTGTAGTGTCCCTTTAATAATATAAACCCACCCAGTATAACTAACTGTAACCTAACCTACACAGTGCATCTAACGTGTGTGGGAGCCTGGAGTGTCCCTATAATAATATAAACCCACCCAGTATAACTAACTGTAACCTAACCTACACAGTGCATCTAACGTGTGTGGGAGCCTGGAGTGTCCCTTTAATAATATAAACCCACCCAGTATAACTAACTGTAACCTAACCTGCACAGTGCATCTAACGTGTGTGGGAGCCTGGAGTGTCCCTTTAATAATATAAACCCACCCAGTATAACTAACTGTAACCTAACCTACACAGTGCACCTAACGTGTGTGGGAGCCTGTAGTGTCCCTTTAACATCCTAAACCTAGCCAGTATAACTGTAACATAACCTAAACAGTGCACCTAACGTGTGTGGGAGCCTGGAGTGTCCCTTTAATAATATAAACCCACCCAGTAAAACTAACTGTAACCTATCCTACACAGTGCATCTAACGTGTGTGGGAGCCTGGAATGTCCCTTTCATAATATAAACCCACCCAGTATAACTAACTGTAACCTAACCTACACAGTGCATCTAACGTATGTGGGAGCCTGGAGTGTCCCTTTGTTAATATAAACCCACCCAGTATAACTAACTGTAACCTAACCTACACAGTGCATCTAACGTGTGTGGGAGCCTGGAATGACCCTTTAATAATATAAACCCACCCAGTATAACTAACTGTAACCTAACCTACACAGTGCATCTGACGTGTGGAGGAGCCTGAAGTGTCCCTTTAATAATATAAACTCACCCAGTGTAACTAACTGTAACCTAACCTACACAGTGCACCTAACGTGTGTGGGAGCCTGTAGTGTCCCTTTAACATCCTAAACCTAGCCAGTATAACTGTAACCTAACCTACACAGTGCACCTAACGTGTGTGGGAGCCTGGAGTGTCCTTTTAATGATATAAACCCACCCAGTATAACTAACTGTAACCTAACCTACACAGTGCACCTAATGTGTGTGTGAGCCTGGAGTGTCCCTTTAATAATATAAACCCACCCAGTATAACTGTAACCTAACCTACACAGTGCATCTAACGTGTGTGGGAGCCTGGAGTGTCCCTTTATTAATATAAACCCACCCAGTATAACTGTAACCTAACCTACACAGTGCATCTAACATGTGTGTGAGCCCGGAGTGTCCCTTTAATAATATAAACCCACCCAGTATAACTGTAACCTAACCTACACAGTGCATCTAACGTGTGTGGGAGCCTGGAGTGTCCCTTTATTAATATAAACCCACCCAGTATAACTAACTGTAACTTACCCTACACAGTACATCTAACGTGTGTGGGAACCTGGAGTGTTCCTTTAATAATATAAACCCACCCAGTATAACTAACTGTAACCTAACCTACACAGTGCACCTAACGTGTGTGGGAGCCTGGAATGTCCCTTTAATAATATAAACCCACCCAGTATAACTAACTGTAACCTAACCTACACAGAGCATCTGACGTGTGGAGGAGCCTGAAGTGTCCCTTTAATAATATAAACTCACCCAGTGTAACTAACTGTAACCTAACCTACACAGTGCACCTAACGTGTGTGGGAGCCTGTAGTGTCCCTTTAACATCCTAAACCTAGCCAGTATAACTGTAACCTAACCTACACAGTGCACCTAACGTGTGTGGGAGCCTGGAGTGTCCTTTTAATGATATAAACCCACCCAGTATAACTAACTGTAACCTAACCTACACAGTGCACCTAATGTGTGTGTGAGCCTGGAGTGTCCCTTTAATAATATAAACCCACCCAGTATAACTGTAACCTAACCTACACAGTGCATCTAACATGTGTGGGAGCCTGGAGTGTCCCTTTATTAATATAAACCCACCCAGTATAACTAATGGTAACCTAACCTACACAGTGCATCTAACGTGTGTGGGAGCCTGGAGTGTCCCTTTAATAATATAAACCCACCCAGTATAACTAACTGTAACCTAACCTACACAGTGTATCTAACGTGTGTGGGAGCCTGGAGTGTCCCTTTAATAATATAAACCCACCCAGTAAAACTAACTGTAACCTAACCTACACAGTGCATCTAACGTGTGTGGGAGCCTGGAGTGTCCCTTTATTAATATAAACCCACCCAGTATAACTAACTGTAACTTAACCTACACAGTGCATCTAACGTGTGTGGGAACCTGGAGTGTCCTTTAATGATATAAACCCACCCAGTATAACTAACTGTAACCTAACCTACACAGTGCACCTAACGTGTGTGGGAGCCTGGAGTGTCCCTTTAATAATATAAACCCACCCAGTATAACTAAGTGTAACCTAACCTACACAGTGCATCTAACGTGTGTGGGAGCCTGGAGTGTCCCTTTAATAATATAAACCCACCCAGTATAACTAACTGTAACCTAACCTACACAGTACATCTAATGTGTGTGGGAGCCTGGAGTGTCCCTTTAATAATATAAACCCACCCAGTATAACTAACTGTAACCTAACCTACACAGTGCACCTAGCGTGTGTGGGAGCCTGGAGTGTCCCTTTAATAATATAAACCCACCCAGTATAACTAACTGTAACCTAACCTACACAGTGCATCTAACGTGTGTGAGAGCCTGGAGTGTCCCTTTAATAATATAAACCCACCCAGTATTACTAACTGTAACCTAACCTACACAGTGCATCTAATGTGTGTGGGAGCCTGGAGTGTCCCTTTAATAATATAAACCCACCCAGTATAACTGTAACCTAACCTACACAGTGCATCTAACGTGTGTGGGAGCCTGGAGTGTCCCTTTAATAATATAAGCCCACCCAGTATAACTAACTGTAACCTAACCTACACAGTGCATCTAACGTGTGTGGGAGCCTGGAGTGTCCCTTTAATAATATAAACCCACCCAGTATAACTAACTGTAACCTAACCTACACGGTGCATCTAACGTGTGTGGGAGCCTGGAGTGTCCCTTTAATAATATAAACCCACCCAGTATAACTAACTGTAACCTAACCTACACAGTGCATCTAGCGTGCGTAGGAGCCTGGAGTGTCCCTTTAATAATATAAACCCACCCAGTATAACTAACTGTAACCTAACCTACACAGTGCATCTAACATGTGTGGGAGCCTGGAGTGTCCCTTTAATAATATAAACCCACCCAGTATAACTAACTGTAACCTAACCTACACAGTGCATCTAACATGTGTGGGAGCCTGGAGTGTCCCTTTAATAATATAAACCCACCCAGTATAACTAACTGTAACCTAACCTACACAATGCATCTAACATGTGTGGGAGCCTGGAGTGTCCCTTTAATAATATAAACCCACCCAGTATAACTAACTGTAACCTAACCTACACAGTGCACCTAACGTGTGTGGGAGCCTGGAGTGTCCCTTTAATAATATAAACCCACCCAGTATAGCTAACTGTAACCTAACCTACACAGTGCACCTAACGTGTGTGGGAGCCTGGATTGTCCCTTTAATAATATAAACCCACCCGGTATAACTAACTGTAACCTAACATACACAATGCATTTTTCCTATTCACTGCCAAGTTCCTACGACTTAAAACTAAATTACAAAACATTTATATAAAAACACGTAATTCACAACTATAGAGTATCCTAGTAGCATTTTTGTTTTTAATCAATAAATAAATTAACTCATGTAATGGTTTTCTTTTAACCCTTTATGGACTACGTTACACTCAGCTTCTGCACAACCGATCCTGGATGTAAAGCAAAACATTTCTCAAATCACAGTTTGTGAATCCCAACTGTACCTATTCTACTTCCATTATCTTCATTGCTTATATATTTAGACGCGCTTCTTAGAAAACATATAATACATTTTCGGGTAACTTCCTACTTACCGAAGGCAGCCTTTTAAGTTCCCATGGAGGCATTACCTGCTTATCTCACATGTATTAAATGGGGATTATCCATCCAATCCTCAAATCAATTTCACGTGCTACACGTCCGAGTTGTATAGTTGAATTAAATTGAACTTGTCATGGTTCTATGAATCAGCAGATTTGAGTCCTTGTTCAGGTGCATGTGGCGTTGTGTGGATCTCTAAATACCTGAATCGCTCACGTTCGCTCAGTGAATAATCTTAAATAGGAATTTACGAGCCTTTTGTGTGAGACACAGAGAACATTTCAATGCAAGCTGTAAAAATTGTTTTTTTAACAATTGCAGTAATTAGCATAATTTATTGTAATGGACTTAAAATCTTGTCTTGCATATATTTCTGCCTAGGGCAGCACAAAACCAGGATACACCACTGCTGAGCAGGGGTACGCTTGCTCTAGGTGCGCACCTGGCCTTGTGTATTCGATTACAAATGAATCGTAATTCATCGGAACTTTGGATGATTGATGGTTTGTCTGAATTCCATAATGCCAAATCACTGTATAACCAAATCATGAAACAAATGAAGTACTCATTTTGTTCCACCTGTGTGTTGAGTTCCACCTGTGTACGTCCAAAAAGAAAAGAAGATTATTGATGGTAAGGGAACGGCCACTAACTGTTGATTTTATCCACAGATCAAGTGGAAAGACATGACCAATAGAGGGGAAGTTAAACAGCCTAGATTTATATGTAATAAATCAAAAATATATAAATATTGATTTTCTTACTTCTGCTTTTTTTCCCCTTGGTTACTTCTTCTAACTTGATCTGTGAACCATACGGCGTGAAAATATACCTATCAGTGTACTACGACATATATAAATAATATTTACATGTAATTTGCGGTATGCTCCCAGATATATGCCCCCCAAATGCCCTTGCGGCTAACTAACACTCTGAGGCGTGTGAGGGAGCTGAGCAGAGTGCTCAGGGGAAGTGTTCCTTCGCCAGCCGCCTGCCTGCCCACCGGCCCAACAGCCACTGGACCCCCAGTGAGATAGAAAACCCCTTCCCCCCCCCAGCATTCCCAAAGGTAAGGAAGGGGGGGGGGGGTTAAAAAATGTGTTAATGTGAGTGAGTGTGTGTGTATGTTTGTTAGTGTGTGTGAGTGTGTCTGTTAGTGTGTGTGTGTGCCTAGGGCAGCACAAAACCAGGATACACCACTGGTAATGCTTGCTTGCATACTGCACTCAGTGTTTTAGTAATTACAGCCATACAGCATGCAATTTCCCTAAGAACGTCTGAATAGTGTTTCAATGATCTAAATATTAAATTCATTAAATGGTGTTTTGCCAGCATCGTTAACTATTATTATTACATTTGTGCAGAAAGCTATAACATTAGAAAAGCAAAGAGGCTTGAATGACAGGATGGAGGTTAAGATGAGTTGAAAATATTTACTAATAACGTGCTAACCTACTGTCCTTCAGACGAACACAACAGCGAAGTTTTTCAAATCAGCTTTTTTGATGTACATTTTAAAAAAACAATTTTCAATTCTGCAATTAATTATTTGCCATAACGTGTCAACTTGCCATGATTTTTCACAATGAAAATATCGACATGTCAAATGTAGAACACAGCAGCCGAACTACCGACAGTACAGCCGCTACCGCAGCCCATGCACTTAGAACCACCCAATGGGTATGTGCATTCAGGGTCCAGGCATGCACTGCGGCCCTTTAACAGCACGACTAGGCCCCTGTAATATCGGCAGCCAGCACTGGGAGTGCAGGTCACTTCCTCCCAGCTAACATACACGGAGCCACGCGGAAGAGAGAGCACGAAGTTAACAAATAGGGGGTGGAGGGGCACACACTGACTTCCAACCAGCTAGCAGGAGCCACTCTCCTGCACCCAAAAGAGGGTGGATAAAAGATGACCAGCATGTTTGTCTGTATGTTTACCATTGTATGTTTCTGTGTATCTCTATGTGTGACACTGTGTGTGTCTGTATCTGCATGTGTGTCACTGTGTGGATCTGTGTATCTCTATGTGTGACACTGTGTGTATCTATAGGTGTGTCAGTGTGTGTGTCTGTATCTGCATGTGTGTCATTGTGTGTTTCTGTATATCTCTATGTGTGACACTGTGTGTATCTATAGGTGTGACAGTGTGTGTGTCTGTATCTGCATGTGTGTCATTGTGTGTTTCTGTATATCTGTATGTGTGACACTGTGTGTATCTATAGGTGTGTCAGTGTGTGTGTCTGTATCTGCATGTGTGTCACTGTGTGGATCTGTGTCTGTATCCATGTGTGTCATTGTGTGTTTCTGTGTATCTATGTATATGCATGTGTGCCAGTGTTTCCATCTGTCTGTCTGTATATCTGCATGTGTGTGGCACTGTATATGTACATACATCTCAGCATTCAAACACCAACACTACACACAAACACACCTCTGCATTAAAACGCTAACACTACATACAAACACATAACTACAATCAAAATCTAGTACTACATACAAGTGCTTCACTGCTTTTAAATGGCAACAGTACATAAAAATATATAACTGCATTTATATTTCAACACTACATACAAACACACCCCTACATTTACACATATTCCAAACAAAAATAAGCTTACATTTAAACAGACAAACACTGCTCAGTGCTTAATACAACCCTACAAGAATGGACAAATGCTAGATCCCCAGATGGCAAAGACTTGTACAACGATGGTGATCTACCTTTCCACCAGTTGTGGTATCTAAAAAGCTTTTTGCACCAGGGCCCTGTCTATGTTAGTTCTGCCACTGTAGGAACATAACTGTACTCTGCCATTCTCTTTGTAAGATAGTCATTAAATTCACAGACAGCATTTAAACATTTCTAATGAAAATATTTTAGCAAACTGAATGAAGGAAAATATAAATTGTTGAAGTGTTGCCTTAAATATGTGAAATATCTATATATAATACCTTCAATATGGTCACAGATGAGTTTTGCAACCGAGATAAGTAGACCTTTCGCTTTAAGGACAATGGAGCTGGGGGTCACATATCCAAAGAGTGAATAGCTTAAATGATTTGGCAGTGATTGTCACTACAGAGCTTCTGTTCACATCATTAGATAGCTAACTGTCACCTGAGTTTACAGCAGAATGTCACATTGTGTCACATTCCTGTATATTTGACTGTCACAGAACCATTGAGATACTTGTTACATTGGGAGTTTGTGAGACACAGACAGTTGCACACCATACAAACCTCGCTGTGTCAGTTTTGACTCCTGTCCAAAATTGGGCTTCCCGTCCCCTCTTTGAAGGATTATTGTCCTGCTGAAATGTCAAATTTCTCTACAGTTTTAGGATTTAAGTTACCATACAAGTAACTTTTCAGGCCTAGAGTTGTCTGATTTATTTATTGTACCAAACAATACGATAATATTACTGTGAACTTTGAGGAAGAATCTCTTCATGCAGCTTGTTGTGCTTCTTATATGTAAGAATTGTTATTGTCTTTTGAATAAATGTAAAGATTTTACTTTTAATTCTTGCTTATCATTCTTCACCATATGACCATTGGGGGAGAGCACAGAAGCTGAGGAACCTTATCTCTACATCCTACCTATGCTTGTATACTTGAGCCAGTTTTAATGCAGTCTCATTAAAAGTTGACTAGGATTCAAATATAACAAATATTCCTAAAGGGACACTGTCAGGGCCGGACTGGCCCACCGGGATACCGGGAAATTTCCCGGTGGGCCGGGGCACTTGTGGCCGCACAGTGCAGAGTCTTCTCCTCCCCCCACCCAGTACATACAGTCATGTCGGGGGCTTAATAAGCTGAAGAGTTAAGGTCTCCTCTCAGCTCTAGATCGGCACTCGCGAGCAGCAGGCACTCCAAAATAAACTTTGAATGCTGCTCGCGAGTGGAGCATAACGAGCAGGGGAGGGAGGTAGCCCTTTGCCTGCCTGACAGCCTTCACACACAGGAAGCATCAGGCAGAGAAGGGCAGCCCATGCGGGTCCTCTGACATTTTGCTTCCTGTGTGTAAAGTGCTGGCAGGCAGGGAGAGGAGCGAGCATGGGGCCAGACAGAGCTGCAGGCAGGCTGCTTTTCAGCCAGGAGCTGAGCACAGATCAAAGAGCAAGGTGGGCTCAGTGAGCAGTGGCACCCAGGTATTTTATGTTCATTTCCAAGAGTTCATTCTTAAGGTGTGTGTATATTTGAGTGTGTAATTGTGTGTGGGAGGTGTTTTTAAAGGTATTATGTGTGTGTCAGTATGGATTAGTGTGTGTGTGTGTGTCAGTATGGATCAATATATGTGTCAGTATGGATAAAGGTATGGATCAATGTATGTGTCAGTATGGATCAATATATGTGTCAGTATGGATAAATGTATGGATCAATGTATGTGTCAGTATGGATCAATGTATGTGTCAGTATGGATCAATGTATGTCTCAGGATGGATCAATGTATTGATCAATGTGTGTGTCAGTATGGATGAATGTATGTGTCGGTATGGATCAATGTATGTGTCGGTATGGATCAATGTGTGTGTCAGTATGGATCAATGTATGTGTCGGTATGGATCAATGTATGGATCAATGTATGTGTCAATATGGATCAATGTATGTGTCGGTATGGATCAATGTATGGATCAATGTATGGATC
>OW240919.1:12389367-12396867 GCA_933207985.1 Pelobates cultripes | reverse complement strand
TTGAAGTAAGATGTTGCACATCTGATTAGAATAAAACAGCGCTTTTGTTTATTTTAAGTCCTGTGAGTGCACTCCTTCTTGTTGGTTAAATAAATGTAACTGTATATCTGTCACAGCTGGCACAATTAATGATAGGGCTGGTATAACATTTTTCCAGGGCCGATTTTTATTCCCAGTCCAGCCCTGGACACTGTAGTCACCAAAACAACTACAGCTTATTGCATTCGTTCTGGTGAGTAGAATCATTCCCTTCAGGCTTTTTGCTGTAAACACTGTATTTTCAGAGAAAACGCAGTGTTTACATTACAGCCTAGTGATAACTTCACTGGCCACTCCTCAGATGGCTGTTAGAGATCCTTCCTGGGTCATGGCTGCCTAAAATGCATCCAAACATTCAGTATCTCCTCCCTCTGCATGAAGACACTGAACTTTCCTCATAGAGATTCATTGATTCAATTCATGAGGTGCTAATTGGCCATGGGCATTACCCCTCCCTCCCTCCCCTTAAAATAAATTGTGAAATTGCCCCACAATTGTGGGTAGGGCACCCCAACATACTAGTTACCCTTTTTAAAATTGGTAA
Organism: Pelobates cultripes; assembly: GCA_933207985.1. Lineage (NCBI taxonomy): Eukaryota > Metazoa > Chordata > Amphibia > Anura > Pelobatidae > Pelobates > Pelobates cultripes. The sequence goes on along the minus strand of OW240919.1, from coordinate 12,396,284 downwards.
CCCTACCTACTCTCCTCACACTAATAATAGTGTAGGGGAGACATGAAAACTAATAAGTGTAAAATGAAAAGTTAGATTTATCATTAAATGTCTTCTTCTTGTAATGGCTTCCCCCCCAGCTAGTTTTACACATTTAGGAGATATGCCCCCTGACAGCCACATGGCAGGCAGTCATAGTGAGGTTTAAAACCTCTCTTTTAACAAAATAAATAAAATAAAGATTTTTTTATACATTTTTAATGTCTTTGCTCTCTACCCTTTTATTGCCAATGCTTTTTAGCTATTTTCCCACGAGCGACGCTTCAAATTATTAATTCACTTGCAACAATGCAATTTGAGAATGTGAACGATAATTTGCAAATGTGTGACCTGCCAGATGCATCCAGTTTCTAATCTTATTAACATCGCTGCTTTGTGACTCTTGTGAATCCTATACTTTGCAAAAGCCCTAATTTTAATATGAACACAGAACGTATCCGAGTGATTGCTGCACATTTGCCTGGGCAGACCAAATTTCCATTATATTTGAGAAAATAGGAGAATTGCAATTACAGTTGTCATTTTCACTGGATTTTGTACATTGGACATAACATGGTGTTTAGTAAATAACTCTGTGGGTATCTCCTGCGTGTTTTTGAATTTGATATCATAGGCACAGCTGCACAGTTATTTCATACAGTATCTGGTTAATGCATTGATAAGCTAGTTTAACCTATTAGAACCTTCACAATACTAATACGTACAATACAATACGATATATATACTAATACATCTCTCCTAATCCAATGACAATTTCTCTTAGAATTGTTAGAATCCTGAAAAGAAGAGATCCCATTTTGGTGATTTATTTTAAACACACGTTTCTTAGTGTTAATGTGACAGACCAGTCTTGTACACTTATATCTGTAATTAGACATCCCCCTTTCAAACACGAAACGTTTTATAGGTCACACTATAATTTTTTTATAACACTAGGGCACTCAAAAGATTAACCTTCTTCTAAGCTGTGAAACTCACTCTCCCAAGACCAATGTCAAAATCCACATGTCCCCTAACACTAACCGCCAGTAAGGAAATCTCTGCATTACAGGTCTGATCCATTAATTGCTGCCCCACAGCCTTAGGTTTATGATGTGACACATACACTCTCGATCTATTCATTTCTGCAGCAGAGACGCCGTGCTGCCCTTACCCATGTATCCGGGAGACTGTATATTTTGCTTTATAGACAAACCCTTTGCCCTTCGTGTAATTTCCATGCAATGCGCTGAGCAAAGCCCCACTGACTGGAGTCAGAAGGTAAGGAATACTAAAGACACAGTTCATTTAAATAAAACAGCTCTAGACTCTTACAGAAGAAAATACTTGGAGAAGGATCTTGGAATTCTGAGAAAGCAGCTAACACCAGAATAATTGCTTTCTCTTTAGAAAGGAGGCCTGTTTGCTTAAAAGCAACCTGAGCTAATTAACTTTAGTGACTTTTAAAGAGCTTCACATTCCATCAATACATTGTGCTGTCTGTCAATTGCTCGGCAGGGGGCGAAGGAGAGCATTAAAAGTGTGAAATAGGTATTTGGGAGGCGGGACAGTGTGTTTATGAGGGTGTTGCAGAGGAAAGAGCCAGACTGTAGGGGCGTATAAATTCAGTGGTCAAGTTCTGGGGAATAAAGTGTGGGAACTCCACCCCCCCCCCCAAAAAAAATACTCTCGTATGCATATGTAAATGTGTGCACACACACACTGACAGGTGCACACATACACACACACGCACTCAGGTGCACACACACACACGCACACACAGACACACACTCACTCACACACACACAGACACACACATACCAACACACATACACACTCAGACACACACATATACACACACACATATACACTCACAGACACACACACACTCACACACACACATACACAGACACATACACACAGACACACACATACACTCACAGACACGCACACATACACTCCCAAGCATACACTCACACCTTCACAGACACACACTCACAGACACACACAGATACACACACAGACACACACATACACTCACAGACACACACACACACACATACACTCACAGACACACACATACATACACTCACAGACACACACACACTCACATACACACACATACACTCTCACAGACACACACACTTTCACAGACATACACACACTCTCACAGACACACACATACATACACTCACAGACACTCTCAAAGACATACACTCACAGACACACACACATACATTCACAGACACACACACAGACACACAGACAAATTATTCATATTTTTTAAAATTTTAAAAATGTCCACCCAGCCTCGCTACCTGGAGAGCTGGCGTGGACCTGTCCCTGGGGTCCAGTGGGGCTTCAGTGTTGTGGGTGCCTGCATGGGTGTCTGCGGGGGGGGGGGAGAGGCAGGAGGGGGCATTTGCCCAGCCCTGAATTTTTAAATTTTTTGGTTTGTGTGAGAATGTACTGCAATACGGTGCTGGCCAGTAGGTGGTGCTGTGAATGTTGAAGGCAGGGATAGGAAGCTACATCTTATCCCTGCCTCTCGCTCATGACTGAAACCGCAGGGGAGCAGCACAGAGGCAGCCTACAGATCAGGTAAGTGAGGGATGGGGGGAGGGAGACAGCATAGAGGAAGATAACTTTGAAGGAGCAGAACGGTTCGGCAAGGGGCAGGATGGGTCAGCAAGGAATAGAAAGGGACAGCAAGAAGCAGTAAGGGGTAGGAAAGGTTTGCAAGGAGCAGGAGGGTAAAGTATAAGGAGCAGGAAGGGGTCAGCAAGTAGTAGGAAGGGGCAGCAGGAAGGGGTAGGGACAGTCTGCAAGGAGCAGGAGGGATCACCAAGGAGTAGGAAGAGGCAGTAAGGAGCAGGAAGGGTCTGCAAGGAGCAGGAGGGGTCACCAAGGAGTAGGAAGGGTCTGCAAAGAGCAAGAGGGACAGCAAGGAGCAGGAAGGGTCTTCAAGGGGCAGGAAGGGTCAGCAAGGAGTAGGAAGGGGCAACAGGAAGGGGTAGGGACAGTCTGCAAGGAGCAGGAGGGGTCACCAAGGAGTAGGAAGGGTCTTCAAGGAGCAGGAGGGGTCACCAAGGAGTAGGAAGGGTCTGCAAGGAGCAAGAGGGGCAGCAAGAAGCAGGAAGGGTCTTCAAGGGGCAGGAAGGGTCAGCAAGGAGTAGGAAGGGGCAGCAGGAAGGGGTAGGGACAGTCTGCAAGGAGCAGGAGGGGTCAACAAGGAGTAGGAAGAGGCAGCAAGGAGCAGGAAGGGTCTGCAAGGAGCAGGAGGGGTCACCGAGGATTAGGAAGGGTCTGCAAGGAGCAAGAGGGGCAGCAAGGAGCAGGAAGGGTCTTCAAGGAGCAGGAAGGGTCAGCAAGAAGCAGGAACGGTCTGCAAGGAGCAGGAAGGGACAGCAAGGAGAAAGGAGGGGCAGTAAGGAGCAGGAAGTGGCAGAAAGGAGCAGGAGGGGTCAGCAAGGAGCAGGAAGGGTCAGCAAGATGCAGGAAGGGTCAGCAAGAAGCAGGAGGGGTCAGCAAGGAATAGAAAGGGTCTGCAAGGGGCAGGAGGAGTCAGCAAGGAGTAGGAAGGGGCAGCAGGAAGGGGTAGGGACGGTCTGCAAGGAGCAGGAGGAGTCACCAAGGAGTAGGAAGGGTCTGCAAGGAGCAAGAGGGGTCAGCAATGAGTAGGAAGAGCCAGCAAGGAGCAAGAAGGGTCTGCAAGGAGCAATAGGGGTCAGCAAGGAGCAGGTTGGGTCTGCAAAGAGTAGGAGGGGTCTGCAAGGAGCAGAAAGGGATCAGAAAGAGAAAGGAGCAGAAGAGCGCAAAATAAGCAGAAAGTAGCAGAAAGGTAAAGGAGCAGAAGGAGCCTCAGAAGAAAAAGAAGACTGTGTCAAATGAAGGAGAAGCAAATGAGATTGGAGCACTTCATTCTAGACACCACATCATAAGGTGTTGGTACCTGGGCCTGGCAGGGAAACTTTGGACCTTCCCATCAAGCCAGGTAAAAAAAAATATCAGTGTTAATGTGTTCACTTTTATTTAATGAGTGTCAGGAAACACAGAGGGCCGCTGGGTAGGGGTGCTGCTGATTGGCTAGAGGGTCAGCTGGCACTCTAAGCCAATCAGTAGCTCCCCATTCATAAAAACATAAAACATTTTTATGAATCGGGAACTAGCGATTGGCTTAGAGTGTCAGCTGACCCCTCTAGCCAATCAGCGGCACCCATGCCTGACGTCAATCTGCACTTCCTGACACTCCATTTAAGAAGCCGAATACCACTGAGCAAATTGGAGATCTGGAGGAAGCCTTTGAGAGCGGTTTCACTCCTTAAAGGAAAGAGAGCGCCCTGGGGCCTCCTTGCATCATAGCATTTTCATTTAGATGAAGTTGTTATGGTGACCAGAATGTTCCTTTAATTTGATTAAAGGAACACTATAGTTTCAGGAATACAAACAAATATTCCTGACACCATAGTTGTGAACATGCTATTCACCCTGGCTTTATGTGAAAATGACTATGTTCCTTCCCTTTCATGACAATGTCAAAAAAGGGCCAAGCATGGATGTGATTACAATTATGCCCCCCCCCTGGAAAAATTTCTGCAGACGCCCATGGGCGCCTGTCTCGCTGTCAGATGCAACGAGGGAGCTGTGTCCTCCGCCCTCCCGCCGGGGGGTCCATCAGGCGCCCCCGAGTGCCTGCAGGACCACAAATGGGAACGGCGTTCCTGCTCTAAGAAAAGTGTAGGAACGCAATTCCCACGCATTCCTGTAGGACTCGAGCCCTGCATAAATTTATAGCGGAGGAAGTCAGGTGAAGAGTGAGACTCTCTCCAACAGTGTTCAGCAGTTCTGGAACATTTTTGGAGGTATTGAGTCAGCTTGGTGTGTGTCAGGATTACTGTTTGATCCAGCACGTAGAACTGTACAGCACGGATGACAAATAAGTAACGTATTACCAGTCCTTAGAATGGCCGGATTTAACGTACAAAGAATAGTCAAAAATACTAGCCGAGGTCAGGGAACACAGAAAGGGACACAGCGATGAGGAAAGCCAGGAGTCAGGATACCAGAATGTAGAGAAGTCAATAAACAAAGCCAAAGTCAAAAACCAGGTAGAAAACTATAAACAGGAACGCGCTCTCAGACAACCACAAGGGAAACCACGACAGGGCACTGAGCAGGCTGAGAACTGGGCCTAAATACCCCTCCTTTAGTTCTGATAGGCTGTAACCGGCCTTTGACCCCAAAGTCAGTTACCAGGTTTCATTTGCATAATTGCTGCTCAGCATTAACCCTTCTGTGGATTAGGTTGCTGCTCGGCACAACTTTTCCTGTGTGGACAGTAAATGTCATTAACCACTTTTCTATAAGCAGATGAATACATGACACCAGGTTTTCATTTGCACAATTACTGCTCAGCATTAAACCTTCTGTGGATTAGGTTGTTGCTCGGCACAACTTTTCCTGTGTGGACAGTAAATGTCATTAACCACATTTCTATAAGCGGATGAATACGTGACAGTGTGCCAGGGTTGTTATTGTGAATGTTTTCTGAGTAAATGTAGGAGGTGCCATGCTGTCTAGTTGATAGGAGAGAGTGGAGGTTGCAGAGTTAGGGCAAGTGAAATTTGAGATGGGTAAAAGTAGAGTTTGGTGGAGAAATGCTGGAGATCAAGACAGTGGAGATCAAGACAGTGGAGGTTTCTGCGAGATTGAGGGTGGTGAAATTTGGGTACAGGGAATGCCGATGTCAAAGGTCAGCAGATGGTGGTCAGATAATTGAGAAATTAGAGGTGGTACAGAGATTGGTGAAGGTGAGGTCAAGAGTGTTTCCTGCTGTATGAGTTGCTAAGGTAGACCACTGTGTGAGGCCGAAGGAGGAGGTTACAGAGAGCAGATGGGAGGCCTCAGGGCAGTTGAGGTTGTTGATTGGCATGTTAGTCCCCAAGTATGTGGGAAGGAATGCTGGAGGAGAGAAAGTGGGGTAGCCAGGAAGAAAAGTGTTCAATGAGTAGCCTAGGATGACCGGAGCGGGTTGATAGATGATGGCAATTCTTAAAGGAGTGGGCTTAAATATGCGGACACTGTGAACCTCAAAGGAAGTAAAGGTTACAGAGAGCAGATGGGAGGCCTCAGGGCAGTTGAGGTTGTTGATTGGCATGTTAGTCCCCAAGTATGTGGGAAGGAATGCTGGAGGAGAGAAAGTGGGGTAGCCAGGAAGAAAAGTGTTCAATGAATAGCCTAGGATGACCGGAGCGGGTTGATAGATGATGGCAATTCTTAAAGGAGTGGGCTTAAATATGCGGACACTGTGAACCTCAAAGGTGGCAGGGAGGATAGGTTGAAAGGTGCATTGAGGGGAGAGAAGGATGCCTACACCTCCACCTTTACAGTTAAGTCTGGGAGTGTGGGAGAATTGTAGTCCACCGAAACATAAAGAAGCTGGAGTGGCGCTATCAGAGGGGGACAGCCAGGTCTCAGTGAGTGCCAGTAGTGTGAGGAAATTAGAGATGAAGAAGTCGTGTATGGCTGTTGATTTAATATTGCTACAGATGGAACAGGCGTTCCAGAGTGCAAACTGCAGGGTATTTGGATGAGGTTTGTGTGGTTTCTGGTTGTCTTAGTGTGGGCAGATGAGGTGAAGGGTCCTGGCTTGGGAGAGACGTCACCAGCTGCTAGAAGTAGGAGGAGAGATAGTAACAGGAGGTGTGAATGGGTTATATGGGCGGGATCTGGGATGAGATTGGGTAGGAGCAGGAGAGAAAGAATATAGAAATGAGTGCAGGGCATGGGATGAGAGAAGGGAGGAGTGAAGCAGAGAGGGATTGATGTTAATGTAATTGTGTTGTTGAGGGAAGTGGGTGTAAGAAAATATTTTGATGCTGAGGGAGAGGAGAGAAAGG
>OW240919.1:12327144-12375276 GCA_933207985.1 Pelobates cultripes | reverse complement strand
CATGAGGACAAGTTTGGGAACCACTGGGCTAAGTTAGGAATTGCAGTGACTAGCTCAGGAAAAGAGAGGCTCTCTAGAGCAGTGTGTGCCATCACAGTGTGTGAGATACGTCATATTGTTACAAGATGTTTGTGAGAGCCAAGTAGCCTCATTTGTTTGCAACATTTCTTGATATATTATTCAATGTATTATTTGTTATCTTTTTATCTGTAGAGTTTAGTTTTTTCTTCTCAATAGAATGAATTTGATTTTTTTTTCTTCTGACCTCTGCAACTGTGAATGTCAGAGGTCAAAAACCAGAACCAAATATGTTTATGTTTTCAGAGAGTTATAGAGTTAAATTGCCTGAGAAGTGGACAGTAGGAGTGTTGACTTAGGCATCCTGTTACAGCATCTGGGCTTAGCATGCTCTGAGTGCAGATACCAGATGGGAAAAGTTGCACAAAACTGATTTTACCATCCAGGAAGAGTATCTTGCAGCTGGCTGACTGACAGCCAAGGGAGGCGGTCTACACACAAGTTACATTTTTTTTAAAAGAAAGGCTAATGGTGCTTAGAGTGATCTTTAATAATTGATAAAGTAATTTTACTTGTTTGTTTCATAGTTCGAGTATCAGGCAGAGGAGATGTTTTTTGCAGAAAAAACGAGATGAGATTGTAGTGCTCTATTCAATATAAAAAAAGATACAAACTCTAAACACACTTATTGCAAGCATGTGCCATAGAAAAGGGGTAACCAATAAGAAGCAATCCCGTATTGTAGAACCGCTACTGTCTCACCGATTTAACCCCTTAAGGACACATGACATGTGTGACATGTCATGATTCCCTTTTATTCCAGAAGTTTGGTCCTTAAGGGGTTAAAGGTGTTCTACCATAGGCGGTTAGGTGGGGTGACACATAATTATGAATAATTAATATTGTTAGTCTGGTAGCACTAAATTATTTTACCTGTAGTACTGTATGTGGCTTCTAGGGTGTGTAGGATAACATTCAAATAGCTCATTACTTTCTACAGTCCTTCAGTGTGCCTATAATTATTATTATTATATTTATATAGCGCCAAAAAATTCCGTAGCGCTTTACATCCAATGCATATGATTAAAAGTCTGTGGTCTTTTCTAACGGGCAAACTATGTTTGTGTCATTGCACTAAGTTAGAGCCTTAGCATGTGAGTGGTGCCAGCATACTCTCTTTAGATGAACCAGGGAGGGTTAATGTTTAATATTTCTTCTGCCATACTCCCTTCACTGATATCCCACAGACTCACAATCTCACTCAAACCTTGATAACCAATTCTATTTATACTTCCAGCACATTATCTGTTCAATGTTATGGCCTTTCGTCTATGTCTCTCTGTGGTTTGTATTTCTGCAATTTTCATTTCTTAGAATGGCTACTAAATTTTTTTTTAACAAAACTCCCGGAGTCCTGCAATAATACTTTGTATGTCCCTCTTCTATCCCCTGTTTACGTTACTTATTATTAGGGCTATAATGAAACCCTGGGTAGCAGTGTAAATCAACCAATTATATGCATTGCTTTCTTAAAGGAACACTATGGTGTTAGAAATACAAGCATTTATTCCTTACACTGTAGTGTTGGCCTATCTTTTATGGTCCCCGGCCACCTCTGTGTGGAGAAATAAGATGATTAAACTTATATTTTGTCCTTCGCTGCATCTGTCTTTCCACACCTGGCCACGCCTCCATGGCTGAGATCATCAATCTTAATATAAGCAAAAAATAGTATATACACTACAAATGTGAAAATAGAAACGTATAACTGGAAGAATTCCCAGGTGTACCTCACAGACACCCAAGAGACAATATACAATAACAAAAAAAGGTAGAAAACACCCAGAATACGTATGAGTTAGTATATGAATTAAAAAACCACCTGATATAGGATATGGTCCATTAGTGAATTCTGTGTAAGAATCAAAAATGCTAACATAGCGTTATACAGTAAAAAAGGAAAAGATGTATAAATATAAGTGATTGTAGATACACTCACAAACGCACGTGAAATAAGGCTTTTCACCCTCTCAGGGGTAATATGTAGTATGATGAACGGACTGGAGAATCACCTCATAGGATATATGCAAATAAAGGAAATCAAAGATAGTGAAGTTTGTTATAAAAATACAAAATCACATTTATTGGTCACACTTACATGTGTGTATATGACAAAGAGCGTATCTCCCAATAACCTGGAACTCCATACAGTGTAGTCATCAGTCCAAAATAGGATCTAACAGGAGTGGTTATAGGTGAACAGCCAAAATACAAATAAATAAAAGTTAAAAAACAAAGTAAATTAACAATACAGAATATAAATCCATATAGAAAGAATCCAACGCGTTTCGTCCTGTAGGGGTGTAGGACTTCTTCAGGGATGTTTCTATACTCTTTTTCTCCGGTTTTAATACTGCTGCAAATCTTCATTTGATTTCGGCCATCTGTTGTACAGCGTGCGTTCCATCCGTGGAGCGCACAAAGGCGCGAAATGCTCCATAATTCAGGAAAACAGTTCCGTGTTGTACAGCGCATGCGTGCAATATACACACATGCACAAACTGAAAAAAGACCGAAACCTAGACGGGACATAAAACAAAAGGGCGAAAACATCGCCTAAGATACTGATAAATCAAAACCGATCAGTGTAGATTGCATTGGAGGATGTAGGTATGGGAATTAAAATTTAAAATTATATACATAGATAGATGAAATATAAAAATACCAATATTATAAGGAAACATAATAATACTGGAATCATAGTACTATTAAAGGTATACATATCCAAAAAATATGAACATACAAAATATACATATATGTATATACAAGATCTTATATGTATGGACATACATCCTGCAATGCAACACATCCAATGAATACAATTGAATAACATATCTAAATTATGCAGTGTATATATAGGTACATATCATCCTGATCCCAAGGTATATACAAAAATGAGAGGAAGGACATGCATATGTATATATATATATATATAGAGGAAATATATGATAATATATAATATATGTATACCTTTAATAGTACTATGATTCCAGTATTATTATGTTTCTTTATAATATTGGTATTTTTATATTTCATCTATCTATATATATAATTTTCAATTTTAATTCCCATACCTACATCCTCCAATGCAATCTACACTGATCGGTTTTGATTTATCAGTATCTTAGGCGATATTTTCGCCCTTTTGTTTTATGTCCCGTCTAGGTTTCGGTCTTTTTTCAGTTTGCGCATGTGTGTATATTACACGCATGCGCTGTACAACACGGAACTGTTTTCCTGAATTACGGAGCATTTCGCGCCTTTGTGCATTCCACGGATGGAACGCACGCTGTACAACAGATGGACGAAATCAAATGAAGATTTGCAGCAGTATTAAAACTGGAGAAAAAGAGTATAGAAACATCCCTGAAGAAGTCCTACACCCCTACAGGACGAAACGCGTTGGATTCTTTCTATATGGATTTATATTCTGTATTGTTATTTTACTTTGTTTTTTAACTTTTATTTATTTGTATTTTGGCTGTTCACCTATAACCACTCCTGTTAGATCCTATTTTGGACTGATGACTACACTGTATGGAGTTCCAGGTTATTGGGAGATACGCTCTTTGTGATATACACACATGTAAGTGTGACCAATAAATGTGATTTTGTATTTTTATAACAAACTTCACTATCTTTGATTTCCTTTATTTGCATATATCCTATGAGGTGATTCTCCAGTCCGTTCATCATACTACATATTATCCCTGAGAGGGTGAAAAGCCTTATTTCACGTGCGTTTGTGAGTGTATCTACAATCACTTATATTTATACATCTTTTCCTTTTTTACTGTATAACGCTATGTTAGCATTTTTGATTCTTACACAGAATTCACTAATGGACCATATCCTATATCAGGTTGTTTTTTAATTCATATACTAACTCATACGTATTCTGGGTGTTTTCCACCTTTTTTTGTTATTGTACATCAATCTTAATAATCTCGGATAATCCAAAATTTTCCCATGGGTAAGTATTGGGAGGCTATTGCGCATACGTGGCATAACTCCACGGTGAGCCAATCGGCATCTCCTCATAGAGAACCATTGAATAAATGCATCTCTAAGCGGAACATTCAGCATCTCCATGCACAGCATGGAGATGTTATATGTAGGTGCTGCACACTGTGCAGCACTGGACTAGGAAGTACTTCATTGGCCGTGTGAGTGACTGTCACTAGAGGTGTTACTAGTCATCAATGTAAACACTACCTTTTCTCTGAAAAGGCAGTGTTTACAGTGCTAACACTGCACGGACATGCTATAGACTCCAGAACATTAAGCTGTAGTGGTTCTGCTGACTATAGTGTCACATTGATGACCCATTTGTAATCATAAACTTAGATTATGCCATTGTTTATGTCAACACTGGAGCCCCCCTCTCTGAAAACCAAAAATGCATCATCACTACCCTCCATCTTTATTAAGTTATAGTCAGAGATTTATTCTGATGAAGGTGAGGAACGCTCTGATACAGGCTCAGACTACTGCCAATATCATAATCTGATAAATACCGCAAGATAGCTTAGCAATATGTTACCTCTTTATTGACCTCCAACCACAGTTTGGAGTAGTGCATGTGAAGATGAAGGATTATCAAACTATGTTCACTATCAGAGTTATTTACACAGGTACAATATTTTGTATCAATGTGTTGGAGGGTCACTGTGTTAATGGATTGAAAGCATGAAAGTGTGGCTTATAAAGGCGTATAACCTTAGCAGATCTGTTGTTAAAGAACCACTAGGGGCAACAGACCATTATGTGTCTGTTAGTCCACCCACTGTACAGCGCTATGGAATTTGCTGGCGCTATATAAATAATAAAATAATAATAATCTCCATGAAGTGGTGTGGGTGCAGTGTCCGTTAGTTTTAACCCTGCAATGTTAAACATTATATTTAGTAGAAACACCAATCCTTAAATCCTTAGGGTTAAAATACGCAACTAGTGGCCGTCTTCCTGACAGCTTTTGGGGACTTTTCGTCCCCTATTCTCCTCTAAGAAAGAGGGAAGAGTCCGCATGAGTTTGTGGGAGGCGGATTGAGCGTCTTCAAGAACTGGATTTCAGCGCTGGAAAAAAGTTAAATAAACTCTTTTTTCCCTCCAATTTTTTTTTTTTTGGGGGTGGGGGGTGGGGAGGTGGAGGCAGTTGGGCTTTAACTAAATGCTAAATGTATAACTAATGCTATAGTGTTCCTTTAATGAATTGCTGTTAACACTCATTTTTATAAAACTATTATTACTTATAATTGATATTATCGATAAAGCACCAACATATTCCAAAGCATTGTACAATGGGTGTACATATAAACATGTAATGGTAATAGAATGGAACATAGTTGGGCATATCAGAAGAAGGATGTGAGCACCCTGCCCAAACCATTACCAAGTTTATATTGGGCCTGACTGTGGTCTGAATGCCGACAATGGTAATTGGGTCATATTCTTTCCATCCTATTAAATGGGATTTGCTTCGTCTGTGCAGCTCACTAACCTGATAAATCGTGTTGGCGTTGCATAATTTGGGGTTGTATTACATAGCTTTTTGAGACATTGGGAACACCTGCTACGCAACAGCACTGTCAAAGCAGACTAATAATGAGCACGACCCGTTCTGGAAACTGAAAGAAATAAAACGTCGGTGAATTCTTAAATATATCGATCCCAAGGGACGGTATTCAGAGGAAAGGTATTTAAGACCAAATCTGATCTCTTATTCTCACATTTTGTTTTGCAAGATGAGGCGAGTAATGGCAAGAGAATGTACGACTAAGTCAAACAAGTCAGAAACCAGCAAGAAGGGCTTCTTCTTTTTCATTTTCTTGTTTTTTTTCCCCCTTTCTTTCTTTTGAGGATGATGTCATTGTTCTAAATTTAAAAGTCACCAGATTGTTACCGTCAAAATTGTTTCGTGAGCTTCCTCTAGTGGCAAAAGTTGAAGTGTGCAGGTCCAGTGTTCTGCAATTCTTCAAACAGAACTCAGACTTCTTCTTTGTTCTATCTATCTATCTATCTATCTATCTATCGTTTCTATTTATCTTTCTGTGTGTCATTTAGTTTTCGGTCAGTCAGTTAGTCTCTCTGTCAGTCAGTCTGTCGGCCAGTCTGTCTGTCTGTGTGATAATTTGTTATTTCATCTGGTCTCTACCCTCATTGACGCATTATTATGGCACAACTGATGACTTTGTTGTAATAATGCTAACGGCAGATCGGATCACGTTCCACGCTGTTACACTGTAGCAGGTGATATTTCCTTCAGCACCTGGAACTGCAATAAACACGTCTATCAGTGTTTCATTCATACGTGACCCTGCAGGGCTACAAGCAAAAAGATACTTTCATATCAAGTTAAAAAGAACATCCTCCCAACCTATAGACACCCACAAAGTGTCCCATTACTTGGTGAAGGCTGGGACACTGTGTAAGGAAAGGGTTTCCGAAGCGTAGATTGGTATGATGCTTAAGACTGCTGAAAATGCCATACAGTCATATAATAGGAAGGTTGTGCTGCATACAGATGATCACATGCCTGCATTAATACCACTCTGTCATATGTATTCAGCCAGAAGATGTGCTCCAGTGCTGAGAAGATTTGATTTATTTCGGCTACGGGTAACTGCAGCTAGAGGGCATATAATGGATCTTGATTGAGTAACCCCGTGCACTGCAAAGTTTCACTTGTTTATTTGTCAAGAGAGAGGTTAATTCAATATTGCAGATATGTGGACTACCCAGAAATGGCGCATTATAAAGACTAAGAATAAATGATTGTAGTTCAAATTCACAGACAGAAGAGGACGTTGGACACTCGATACTTGCAATATCAGTGTTCGCATTATTAGAATTGTACTGACTTGCTCCCAACATCTGCCTCTAACGCTGCAAAATGTGGAGCAAGTGTCCAATATGATGGATTTTCTTTTAACTTAATTAGCTTTTAGTTTGTTTGAAAATGATAAATGTTCTGATGGGGTTGGGTTAAATGTTGTGTCTCAAAAAGGCTGCAATTACCAGCAAAAGACAAGACGATTCCAGGAATCGTACAGTTTACTCCTTTATCAAAACCATAAAGCAATGGTCTGGCCAAAATGATGTCATTGTATCTTCATGAATGTAACTGCATGACCACATGACGTTACCAAGGAAGCCATGCTGGATTCCCTTTGTCAGATATGCATGTTACGGTGTGTTATTGAAGTTGTCCTTACTAACGTTAAATAAATGTAAAAAAGTTACAAAAACCATGTTCTCAGGATATCAGGGTGACTGTGCAGATTCTCCGGGTATCATAGTGAATGGACAGATTCTCAGGGTATCAGCTTGGATGAACAAAACAAAAGAGGAGTTTAGGTTGGATACATGATAAGGTTGGATGCTATGATACCCTGAGAATCTGTCCATCTACCATGATACCTGAGAATCTGTCGATCAACTCTGATACCCTGAGAATCTGTCCATCTACAGTGATAGTCTAAGAATCTGTGCATCCACCATGATACCTTGAGAATCTGTCCATCCACCGTGATACCCGAGAATCTCTTCATCAACCATGATACCTGAGAATCTGTCCATCAACTCTGATACCCTGAGAATCTGTCCGTCCACCATTATGTATTGGATAAAAAATCCAATATATAAAAAAAAATCCAATATAAAAATTAATAAGTCCCAATAAAACTTGCTAGAAGATATAGCCTCAAATATGTCCAGAATAATTATTCTGAAACAGTGTCAGATCAGGGTATTCATCCGTATGTAAAAACAAAAGGAAAAACTAGTAGTGCAATATATCCCAGAGATAGATAATACCAGTATAAAAAAGTCTAATATAGTCTTACTCACGTTTTTAAGAGTTTATAACCAGCTCTAGTATGGATAGCATGCTGTGGTACAGTCCCCACTTAGGGATACGTGATGATATGTTGTTAGGTAGATGTTTCATCAATATGTAGACCTTAAAAAAAAAGTTAAAAGAGACAAAAATAGTGTTCAATGTGTAAAAAAATGCCAGGCCTATAAAATAATAAATGGTCACTCACATTCAGTAGAGCACAACAACTTTATTTTATGGTCTGCATCTTGATGAAACATATTCTGTTTTGGTGCAACCTTATCTCCTCTTTTGTTTAGTTTTTACTTACTTGTGGGGCTTAGAAGGAGCCCCACAATTTTAGGTGTGCTGCCTCATTTACATATATTCTACATTTTGTTTTTGGTTTTTAGAGCACTGATCCTTTTCCATTTAGTTCCTGTATCAGTTTGGATGGACAGATTCTCAGGGTATCATAGTGAATGGACAGATTCTCAGGATATCACGGTGGATGCACAGTTTCTTAGAGTATCACAGTGGATGGACAGATTTTTAGGGTATCAGAGTTGATGGACAGATTCTCAGATATCATGGTGGATGGACAGATTCTCAGGGTATCACGGTGGATGGACAGATTCTCAGGGTATCATGGTGGATGCACAAATTCTTAAAGTATCACGGTCGATGGACAGCTTCTCAGGGTATCAAGTTAACTGATCCTCAGGATCACACTCTTGGATGAATCTTCTGTTGTTTTGTTATTAAACTGACAGTTGTACCTCTGAAGAGACTCTTTTTGTACTGTTGCACCATAATTGCATTATTACAAATGCCTTCTGAGTATCGTTACTACAAGTTAAGAGTTTCATGAGGATCATATTATGAGTACTTGCATAGGCGTGCGCAGCCTATTGCATTAGGGTGTGCACCCTAAAGCACAAACACACGCCACGCGCGTATGTATGTATGTATATGTGTGTGTATATATATATATATATATATATATATATATATACACACACACACACACACTGCTGTGTGTGCTGTTAGTGTGCTGTGTGCTGTTAGTGTGATGTGTGTGTGAGGGTGCGTGTTTGTGACTGTGCTGTTTGTGTGTGAGGGTGTTTGTGTGTGTATGTTTGTCCTGTGAGGGTGCTGTTTGTGAGGGTGCTGCTGTTAGTGTGCTGTGTGTGAGGGTGTTGTGTTTTTTTTAAAGGTGCTGTGTGTGTTTGTGAGGGTGCGGTTAGTGTACTGTGTGTGTGTGAGCTGTATGTGTGTAGGTGCTGTATGTGTGTGTGCTGTATGTTTGGAGGGATTTGGCAGATTAGTAAATCCTTGCTGCCATGTGCCATCCCTGGTGGTCCAGTGGAGAGTGAACTCTAGCCTGCGGGGCTAGAGTTAACTCTCGCGAGATCTGAGCGTTGCCGCAGCAACGCTCAGATATCGCGAGAGGAACCTGGCGGAGCTTCTGTCTAGAGCTCCCTGGGTCCTCTACTGCCTCCCTCCATGCTGCTGTGGGCCGGTGAGGTAGATCTTTGGTCTCCCCGCCGGCCCATGAAGGCTTAGAGCAGAGCCGGCACTCAGATAGCGCCGGGTGTGTGTGTGTGTGTGTGTGTGTGTGTGTGTGTATATATATATATATATGTACACACACACTGACAGACACACACACACATACATACTCACAGACACACACATACACTCACAGACACACTCACACACTCACAGAAACACACACATACTCACAGACACACACTCACAGAAACACACACACACTCACAGACACACACACACACACACATACTCATAGACACACACACATACCATAGACACACACACATACTCATAGACACACACACATACTCATAGACACACACACACACACATAGACACACACACACACACACCCATAGACACACACACACACACACACACTCATAGACACACACACTGACAGACACACACACACATACATACCACAGACACACACACACACACACTGACACAGACACACACTCACAGAAACACACACACACACATACTCACAGAAACACACACACACACACACTCACAGACACACACACACACAGACACACACACACACTCACAGACACACACACACACATACTCACAGACACACACACACACACTCATAGACACACACACACACACACACACTCATAGACACACACACACACACATACTCATAGACACACACACACTGACACACACATACTCACACACACACACATACTCACACACACACACACATACTCACACACACACACAAATTATTATATTTTAATTTTAAAAAACAATGTCCACCCAGCCTCCTACCTGGAGTGCTGGTGGACTTTTCCCTGGGGTCCAGTGGGGGCGGGCGCCTCTCTGCAGGTCAGCGCGCGGCGAGGGAGCTCTCTGCTGTCTGCTGTCTGCTCCCTCTCGCCGCGCGGGCTGTCTGCTGGAGCTGGGAGCCGGAATATGACGTCATATTCCGGCTCCCGGCATCAGCGCGCGGCGAGAGGGAGCAGAGAGCCGACAGCAGAGAGCTCCCACGCCGCGCGCTGAGTGGGGCGTGGGAATCCATCACCTCTTGCCCTCCCCATGACAGGGGCAAGAGGTGAAACAGGGGGCACTGAGTGCCTGCAGGAACAGCGTTCCTGCTCAAAAAAAGTGCAGGAACGCTGTTCCTGCAGGACTCAAACCATAGGCGTGCCACGGGGATTAGGGTGTGCCCAGGCACACTCGGCACACCCCGTGCGCACGCCTATGAGTACTTGGCTTCTGCATCCGGTGAACCACTTAAAGAAAGGATTGTGATGTTTGACTATTAGAGAGGTTTATATTTTGAGGAGGCCCTGGGTCAGTTATTGAGAAATTAGATCTGTATATATTTATGAGTCCAGCTGAGTACGTCCAATTTCAAAGAACAATATGCGTAAGGCCACCATTACCATTCTACTGACTCTTTTTTTTGTCTGGCAGTTATGTGAAATTTTCTTTTCATATTTTGTCTCAGGTTTGGGAATAGAAATTTAATTTTAACTTTTTGGCAAGGACACATAGTGACGATAATCCCTCGGGAATTTGCAATCTTTAAACCACAAATACTATTTTCAAGATTCCTTTGTTAATTTTAATATAAAGAAAAAAAAAGCTGCTTGGGGCAAACTCTGCCGTTATCTTACACAGAACACAACCGCCCTAAGAGAGTCTCTCTGGGGAGACTTAACATAGTCACGTCCCTGTGGAGGCTTTTTCAGTGACTTGGCACCAGATCTTGTATGTTACATCACCTATTCTTTCAGACTTCTCAATTTCTCTGAGTGTTTCCCGTGTGTGTTGTATTTTAAACATAAGTAGCACTGATATATCATTGTACTGACTTTCTAAACCAAGGCTGGCAGAGGACGTACCTTCCATTTACTCCTGCATTATGTGAAGGACTGATGCTGACATCTAGCAGGGATTTCTCCAGCCCTTCCAAACCAAGCTGGTCAAGACTTGCTCCATTGAAGAAGATGAATTTCCTGCCTAGAGGAGCCCTTCAAATAGAGAGACTCTACTTGAATAAAGTATCAGTATTACGCAAGCCTACAGCACTGCTCTCCCACACTCATGAAGATAGTTTGGGAGGATGCCACCAAAGCCAGGATTCCTGCAGAAATACTAGACATCCTGCATAAACTCTACTGAGAGAAATCAATATGAAGATGCTTCTCTAAGTATCTTCCACATACCCCAGACACCTCCATCCTCTAATGAGTGGACTCCTGGTATAATGATCGCTGCTTCCAAGGAGCACAGATATTTATATCTGGTAAAGAGTGTGTTTACAGCTCCATGTATCCAATACAGTTGGTTTTAGAGTGAGTATCATTTTCAGGCTGTCCTCTGTGTGCTTTATTTTGTTTTTCAGTTTAACTCATGGATGGCATTGTGTCTCAGGGCTCTTTTGATCACTGAAAACAATCTCGGACACCTGTGATAATTAGATTGCCAGGTGAGCCCAATTTAAGGAAAAACTACTAAAGGAGGGTGTTCCACATTATTAAGCAGAGCACCATTTTCATGCAATATGGGGAAGAAAAAGGATCTCTCTGCTGCCGAAAAGAGTGATATAGTTCAATGCCTTGGACAAGGTATGAAAACATTAGATATTTCACAAAAGCTTAAGCGTGATCATCGTACTATTAAGAGATTTGTGGCTATTTCAGAGCACAGACGATGCAGATAAAGGCACATTGAGGAAGATTTCTGCAAGATCCATGCATCGGATCAAGAGAGCAGCTGCTAAAATACCATTACATAGCAGCAAACAGATATTGAGTCCTCCAGAGGCTTGCAACTGTGCATAAACCTTCTATTCGGCCACCACTAACCAATGTTCACAAGCAGAAACGGCTGCACTGGGCAAAAAAATACATGAAGACTAATTTTCAAACAGTCCTGTTCACTGATGAGTGCTGTGCAACCCTGGATGGTCCAGATGGATGGACCTTGTTCCAACAAGGCTGCGACGTCAGCAAGGCAGTGGTGGAGTCATATTTTGGGCCGGAATCATGGGAAGAGAGCTGGTCAGCCCTTTTAGGGTCCCCGAATGTGTAAAGATGACCTCTGCAAAGTATGTGGAGTTTCTGACCGACCACTTTCTTCCCTGGTACAGAAGGAAGAACTATGCTTTCCGTAATAAAATCATCTTCATGCATGACAATGCACCATCTCATGCTGCAAAGAATACCTCTGCATCACTGGCTGCTATGGGGATAAAAGGAGAGAAAGTCATGGTGTGGCCTCCATCCTCCCCTGACCTCAATCCTATTGAGAACCTTTGGAGCATCCTCAAGCAAAAGATCTATGAGAGTGGGAGGCAGTTTACATCCAAACTGCAGCTCTGGGAGGCTATTCTGACATGTTGCAAACAAATTCAAGCAGAAACTGTCCAAAAACTCACAAGTTCAATGGATGCAAGACTTGTGAAGCTGCTATCAAATAAGGGGTCCTATGTTAAAATGTAACGTGACCTGTTAAAATGTTTAAAAAGTTAAAATGTTGTTACAAACAACAAATTACAATTTTCAGTTCTTTACAACCTATAAAGTGTTTTGAAACTTACTGTGCGTAATAATTTGGAACAGTGCATTGTAAGTTTTTTATGTTTAAAAAAAATACTGTTATCATTAAGAGGTTTGTTCAATAAAATTTGAATTGTACTCTTAATAGTTGATAACATGAGAATTATACTGACTGTTATTTACATCAATTATTTAGGTAAATGAGAAAAATATAATTTGCATAATAATGTAGATTTTTTACTGCACCTCCTATTTTCTCTCTGTTGCTCACTTCCTACTTGATCTGTGAATAAAATTAACATTTAGTGACTGTGCCCTAGCCAGCAATCATATTTCTTCTCCTACCCCCTGAACATGTCTGGCATTGCGTATTTCAGTTAATCTGTAACTCGGGTATATTTCGGCTCACAATTCACAAATTCAGCAAAAACACTTGTTCGGCCTAAATTGACATAATATTTATAATAAGGCCAGTCCCAGAGTAGAGAAAGCATGATAAAACACAGAAGGGGGATTTGGGGGTTTCAGTTATTTGTTAAGGCAGTGAACTTTCCAAATGCTTTCAGTTTTCATAATATTCATAAATTGTAAGTTTTATCTATTGCCATATGTTAATTACTTGTCAAATATCCCTATTTTATAATTGCAAATCACGGTGGAATATGTAGGCACTCTATAAATGTTAATAATAATAATATTCAACTTTTAAAACTCTATAAAGCATTTACAGAGTGCCTGGCTGTTGCTGGTAATTATTAGCGCTTTACAGTGGGTGGACTAACAAACATGTAATTGTAACCAGACAAGTTGGACACACAGGAACAGAGGGGTTGAGGGCCCTGCTCAATGAGCTTACATGCTAGAGAGAGTGGGGTAAAATGACACTGTATAGATGCAGAACAACAAGGACTGAACCTTGGAGGACACCAACAGAGAGGAGCTGGGGAGAAGAAGCAGAGCCATAGAAAGAAACACTGAAAGGGCACTGGAAGAGGTAGGATGAGCACCAGGAGAGAACAATATCTTGTAGACCGATTTTATTGCGGAGGATGAGAAGACGTTGTTGATGATCAACAGTGTCAAAAGCCGCAGAAAGTTCAATGAGAATTAGGATAGAGTAGTGACCACGAGATTTTGCAGCGAGTAGATCATTGGATACTTTGGTCAGTGCCGTTTCCACAGAGTGCTTAGCGCGGAAACCAGACTGAAGCGAGTCTAGCAGAGAGTTGGAAGTGAGGAAGTCTCTCAATCTCACATACAAAACTCTTTCAAGGATCTTGGATGCAAAAAGCAGTATCGAGATAGGACGGTAGTTGGACAGGAAGTTAGGGTTAAGGTTGGGCTTCTTTAGAATTGGGGTTGTAGTGGCATGTTTGAAGGGCGATGGAAATATGCCAGATTAGAGAGAGAAATTGAGAATTTTATTGAGAGGTAGAAAAAAAAGAAGAATACAGAGTACGGATCTAGGGAGCAGGTGATGGGGCGGGAGTACTGGAGCAGAGCAAAAATCTCTTCCGTTGTACGAATGACTCGGACCAGGGAACCCAATTCACCGCTGTGCTCACCCAGCAACTGTGGAAGGTGTGCGGCATTAAACCGCTGCTTAGCTCACCTTACCATCCACAGACTAACGGTCTCTGCGAGCGATTTAACGGTACCCTCAAACAGATGCTGAGGACCTTTTCTGACACTTGCAGAGACTGGGAGCGATTCCTGCCTCATCTGTTGTTTTCCTACAGAGAGGTGCCTCAGGAATCTACTGGGTTCTCCCCCTTTGAGTTGCTATATGGGAGAAGGGTCCGCGGACCCCTAGATCTCATTAGAGGCCACTGGGAGGGGGAGACAGAGCAGGAAGGGACCCCCATAGTACCGTATGTTCTGGAACTCCGGGACCGCATGGAGAAACTGTCCCTAATGGTAAGGGAGAATCTCCAGGTGGCTCAGGGGAGACAGAAGAGGTGGTACGATCGGGGTGCCCGACAGCGAGTCTTCCAGGTTGGGCAGAAAGTGCTAGTATTCAAACCTGTGAAGGCGAACAAGATGCAGGCGTCTTGGCAGGGCCCGTATAAGGTGTTAGCGCAGATATGTGATACTACCTACCTTATAGCCAGCTGTTCGGATGAAAGGATCCAGCGATCCTTCCATGTGAACATGCTAAAGGAGTATCAGGAGAGACCAGAGAATGTCGCTGCAGTATGTGCCCCTGCTGCAGATGATACAGAGAGCTTACCCTTACCAGATTTGTTAGAGAGGGACCCCCAGACGGATCTTACTAGCCTGGTGCAGCTAGGGGACAGATTGAGCCCCACCGAGAAGGGCCAGGCAAGACAGCTTCTGTGGGAGAAGCAGGCGACATTCTCCCAAGAACCCGGCTACACTACCCTAGCTGTACACAAGGTAGAAACCCCTGGACAGAACCCTTTGAGACAACCCCCTTACCGTATCCCTGAAGCAGTCCGGGAAGGAATGCGGAGGGAGATACAGGAGATGACCCAGCTGGGGGTCATCGAACACTCCGATAGCCCTTGTGCTTCCCCTGTAGTCCTGGTGCCCAAAAAGGATGGGACCACCCAGTTCTGTGTGGACTACAGGCGGCTCAATGAGCGGACCACCACTGACGCCTACCCGATTCCCCGGGTAGACGAATTGTTAGATCGCATTGCCAGGGGACGCTATATGACCACCATAGACCTGTGCAAAGGCTACTGGCAGATTCCCCTGGTCGAGGATGCTATCCCCAAGTCGGCCTTCGTCACCCCATTTGGCCTGTACCAATTCAAGGTCATGCCATTTGGGATGAAGAATGCGCCGGCTACCTTCCAACGTATGGTGGATAGACTTCTTGATGGATTCCAGGAATTTGCTTGTGCATACCTGGATGACATTGCGATCTACAGTGAGTCCTGGGAGGAACACCTGGTACATGTAGGGGTAGTACTGGACAAAATTCGGGCCGCTGGCCTGACATTGAAGCCAGAGAAGTGCCATTTAGGCATGGCTGAAGTGCAGTACCTGGGTCACAGAGTAGGGTGTGGGAGCCAGAGACCAGAGCCAGCCAAGATAGAGGCAGTTGCTAACTGGCCCACACCCATCACTAAGACCCAGGTGTTAGCATTCCTAGGGACAGCAGGGTACTATAGACGCTTTGTCCCCGACTACAGCACTATTGCTAAACCCCTGACTGACCTGACAAAGAAAAACCTCCCTAAACAGGTCCTGTGGTCTCCAGCTTGTGAAGCTGCGTTTCAAGTGCTCAAACAGGCTCTTGTGAAGGCCCCTGTCCTGGCTGCCCCAGTCCCTAACAAACGTTTTCTCGTTCATACAAATGCTTCCATGTATGGACTGGGGGCTGTGCTGAGCCAGGTCGGGGAAGATGGAGGAGAGCACCCTGTCGCATATCTCAGTAGAAAGCTGTTACCCAGAGAAGTGAGTAATGCAGCAGTGGAGAAGGAGTGTTTGGCCCTGGTGTGGGCATTGAAAAAGTTAAGCCCATATCTATATGGACAGGAATTTTCCCTTGTGACGGACCACAATCCCCTTGTCTGGCTTAACCGGGTCTCTGGAGACAATGGCAGACTGCTGAGGTGGAGTTTAGCCCTACAGCCGTATAACTTCACCATCAGTTATCGACCCGGTAAGCAGAATGGGAATGCAGATGGATTGTCCAGGCAAACCGACATCCTCACCCCATCTTAGTCCGGTCATCCCCACGTTGACCCGCCAAAGGGTCAAGCCGGGTCTGCCGGAGTGTCCCACAAGGGGGGAGCCGTGTGACAGATTCATCTGTATTGCTGGTTCGTCTGTTTCCCTTTGTTCGCTGGATTCCCTGTTCGTATACCCCCGTTCGTGTAATTTGCAAACTACCGATTGAAACTACCGAACGAACGACCACCCAGGAGAGGAGTGTGCTGCTGGTTAACCTCTTGGCCCCAATTAGAACGTTGTGGTTAACCGCAGACACCTCTCCATTCCATTCGTACGGGTGGTCGTCGTTCGCATGTCGACCACGAGGCAGCGGCCATTTTGGGACACACGAACGCATAGCGGTGTTCGGTACAAACTGTATGGAACTAAAAACGGACACTTAAACTACCGAACACCGCTGGAAGCTGATGCCCACCTTCTATTTCGACAAGGCATGCGAACGTCGGTCGTTCGGGAGTTTTTATTGCATTCATATGGACTTTTACCCAGACAGCCGTCCCATGGAGTCATTCGTATACCTAAGGGCTGGTGCAAGACTTTGACTCCATGGCGATTCGACTAGATACATCGGATCTGAGCGCTATTCGGTGAAAATGTGCACTCAGATCCAGGCTGTCTGGGGATGCGTTACACGAACTATATTCATTCGGTATTTCTTCAGTTATGTATTTTAATGTATTTTTATTACTGTAATTTAAAATGGCGATTGTCTCTACCTTGGGAGATAATTAGGTTTCTTCCTAATTATCTCCGGGGTAGAGAAGACGGATTTATGGGTAAGATGGGGAGGGCTTATATTGAAGCCACTGCGATTGGCTACTGTCCAATATGTTTTACAGTCTTCCACAAGGTCCCCTCGGGGAGTGTCCACCTTGTGGAGACCTGCATAAATACCGGGCAGGTAGCCCCCATTAAACAGATCTTTATTTGACCCTCAAGACGGAGCTTAGTCTCGTTTGTGGGGGGAATTATTACTGGGACAGCTTTTCGTTATTTTTAGCTGTGGAAGGCGTTCGACTGTTTGCTGATCGGGAGTTGCCGTGTTCGTGGACTTCGTTCGGGAGTTGGCGGTCGGCTGGATTTAAACTGCATTTCTGGAGAAGGGGATTATTTACTAAACGGCGGCTTCATCTACCTGGCGTTTCGTGTCTTAACACTATACATGGATAGACTTCAACAACAAACATGGCATGTTACACATGGATAGACTTAAACAACACACACGGCATGTTACACATGGATAGACTTACACACACACACGGCATGTAATACATGGATAGACTTACACAACACACACGGCATGCTATACATGGATAGACTTACACACACACACGGCATGTTATACATGGATAGACTTACACAACACACATGGCATGTAATACATGGATATACTTACACACACACACGGCATGTTATACATGGATATACTTACACAACACACACGGCATGTTATGCATGGATAGACTTACAAACACACAGCATGTTATACATGGATAGACTTACAAACACACGGCATGCTATACATGGATAGACTTACACACACACATGGCATGTTATACATGGATAGACTTACACACACACACGGCATGTTACACATGGATAGACTTACACACACACACGGCATGTAATACATGGATAGACTTACACAACACACACGGCATGCTATACATGGATAGACTTACACACACACACGGCATGTTATACATGGATAGACTTACACAACACACATGGCATGTAATACATGGATATACTTACACACACACACGGCATGTTATACATGGATATACTTACACAACACACACGGCATGTTATGCATGGATAGACTTACAAACACACAGCATGTTATACATGGATAGACTTACAAACACACGGCATGCTATACATGGATAGACTTACACACACACATGGCATGTTATACATGGATAGACTTACACACACACACGGCATGTTATACATGGATAGACTTACACACACACACGGCATGCTATACATGGCTAGACTTACACACACAATCTATGGTCTATATGATTAGAGCTATACCTAACGCACGGCCAGAGTAGTTCAGGTGATTTTGGTTAACAGAGATTTAACACAGAACAGTTTTGTTATGTTTTCAGTAAAAATAAAAAATGCAGAAATATGGTGCCGGGCTGCATTTTTATGCTTGTTAAGTGGAATATAGAAATGCATCCAAAAACTGAGTCATTGTTGAGTAATCATACATTGCGTAATAACACCTACGGTATAAGCACAATCTCCAAACATAAGAAGTATTTAAAAATCTTTCTGGTGATGATTAAAAGTTAATCTGTTAGTGTAAGGGTGTTTCGAGAGGGTCCTGTTATATAGATTTTGTTAAAATTTGTATGTTCTGGGGGCAGATTCTCAGGATCCTACTAATTCCTTCAGAATGTTGACCAAGACAATGTCGATTATAGTTCCTCATGATGTAGGCACCAATGTGATTGTTGATGAAACTCAGCTCTAAAGGGAAGTCCATTTATTTAGTACTAAGAGGAGGGGTAGAGAGTGTTTGAGATTAGGAGGAATTAAGGTGAGGGGGGCATGGGTTACGTGAACTTAGAGTTAAGGGGAGACCTTTAGCTCCAATCACTCTCAGTCAAACTGAACAACAGATGTTGGTCAAAGAATGGACAGCCCTGCTTAACCCCTTAAGGACGGAGCCAAATGTACATGTTGTGAACAAAACAAAATGTAAACAAAACCTGGCATTTGCGCTACATGTCTGTCCAACCGTAATACACCTCTTTCATAGTAAATGCACCCACCCTTATTATATATCATCTTATTCAGGGGAAACAGGGCTTTCATTTAATATCAAATATTTAGCTATGAAACATAATTTAATATGAAAAAAATGGGAGAAAATACGATTTTTTTGGATTTTTTTAGTTCTACATGACATTTTAACGGTCAGTGTCATAATCCTGTTTGCTTTTACTGCAAAAAATACACATATTTGTATTCAGCAAAGTCTCACGTGTAAAACAGTACCCCCTATGTACAGGTTTTATGGCGTTTTGGGAAGTTACAGGGTCAAATATAGCACGTTACATTTGAAATTGAAATTCGCCAGATTGGTTACGTTGCCTTTGAGATTGTATAGTAGCCCGGGAATGAAATTTACACCCATAATGGCATACCATTTGCAATAGTAGACAACCCAAGGTATTGCAAATGGGGTATGTCCAGTCTTTTTTAGTAGCCATTTGGTCACAAACACTGGCCAAAGCTAGCGTTAGTATTTGTTTGTGTGAAAATGCAAAAACCGCCAATTTTGGCCAGTGTTTGTGACTAAGTGGCTACTAAAAAAGACTGGACATACCCCGTTTGCAATACCTTGGGTTGTCTACTATTGCAAATGGTATGCCATCATAGGGGTAATTTTCATTCTTGGGCTACCATAGGGTCTCAAAGGCAACGTAACCAATCTGGCGAATTTTAATGTGAAAAAAAGCTGTAACTTTTGAAAACACTATAAAACCTGTACATGAGGGGTACTGTTGTACTCGGGAGACTTCACTGAACACAAATATTTGTGTTTCAAAACAGTAAAAAGTATCATAGCAATAATATTGTCCGTTTAATGCTGTTTGTGCGTGAAAAATGCAAAAAACGTAACTTTTACTGGCGATATCATCGTTGTAATACATTTTAATGTTTTGAAACACTAATATTTGTGTTCAGCGAAGTCTCCTGAGTAGAACAGTACCCCCCATGTACAGGTTTTATGGTGTCTCGGAAAGCTATAGGGTTAAATATAGTGCTAGCAAATTAAATTCCCTTTACTTTCGGCATGGGTTGTCATGCAGGTCCTGCTAATTGTAATTAATTAAGATACCTAATTATGTAAAATATTACATAAATATATATGTAGAATCAATATATGTATATATATACGTATGTGTATATATATGTATATATCTATATAATTTTTTTAAAATATTTTTATTTATATATAGGTATATATATAGTGATATATACGTATATATTTATGTGTATAAATATATATATTATTTCGCTCTATGTGTATTTTGATATATATATATATATATTAATTTCACAATACAGTTAGAACGAAATAACACACATCTATATATTTTTTAATTATTTATTTTTAATTATTTTTGTAATTTTATTTTTTAACGTATTTACATTTTAATTTTTTTTATAATATATATAAATATATATATAACAATTATATATATATTTAATCAGTATCAGTCTACGTGTAATTTGATATTAATATATATATATATAATTATATATATATTAATAGTAAAATACACCTAGACGGTGTACATGTGTGTATGTATATGTGTATATATATACTTTGATCATATATATATAATATATATATATGATCTAAGTATATATAATTTTATTTTTTTACACTTTTAACTTATTTTATTTTTATTTTCAGCCAGCAGGGGGACCCCCTGTAATTACAGGCAGCCCCCCTGCTGGCAATACAGAAGCCAGCTATACCCGGCCATGTGATTGTGGGGTCCTCGCTAAGACCCCACTCTCACACGGCCGGGGGGCTTCCTGGAGGACGGTCGTGCCGCGGGGGGCTCCCTGGGAGTCCCCCCCACCGCGATCGCCGGCGTGGGACCGCTGGCGACCGGGTAAGTACAGAAAGACCGGAGGGCGTACTATTACGCCCGGCGGCGTTTAGAGCCGCCTATTAGAGGACGTAATAGTACGCCCTGCGGTCTTAAGGGGTTAACAACCTACCGAGGCCACATTATTTTATTTATAAAATATTTTACCAGGACGGATACATTGAGATTTCTCTTGTTTTCAAGTATGTCCTGGGTCCACAAATCATTGCATTGTTACATTATGGTACAATAAAACACAAAAACAATATTAATACACAATATATACAAAATTTAACATAGAACAGGTAGGAAATATATAATCAACTATGACAGGTGCATTCTGTTTTGTGATATGTAGAGAGGGATCTCTTACAGGGTTTTAGGCTTGGGGAAGATTTTAAAGTGTGCGGGAGGTCGTTTCACAATTGCGGCGCATTCTGCTCAGGTAGGGTGGGAGCTTCCGAGAAAAGCTCTTAAACACAAGGCTGGAAAGATGAAGGGTGCGTCTGGATTCCAGCGACAGCCAGTTTAGTTCTTTTAGCATGTCGCAATGGTGGGTCCTGTAATTACATTTTAGCACAAATCGGCAGAACGAGTTATACAATGTATTGAGTTTATTAAGGTGGGATTGCGGTGCAGATGCATTTACTACATCCCCATAATCAATGATTGGCATCAGCATTTGCTGTACAATCTTTTCCTTCACTGTAGGGCTTAGGCGGGAATTGTTTCTGTACAGGGCACCTAGTTTTGGATAAAGTTTAGATGCAAGTTTTTATATGTGGAGGCCAAAAGATAGATTTGGATTTAAAAACATGCCCAAGTATTTGAAAGAGTGAACTGCGTGCAGTCAGTGTGCTATTTGATTTTGTTTTGATGCAATAATGAGAATTTTGTAATTTGTGTAATTTAGGTACTGTTCCAAAGAGCATTGTGACCGTTTTGTAAGTGTTTAGGAAGAGTTTATTTTTTGTGATCCACTTTTCTACCTCTGTGAACGGGTCTTGGAGCCCAGCTTCAAGCTGCGGTAGATCGGATTTGCTCGCATAGACTACTAGTGTCATCTGCATATTTGTGTACATTTGAGGATTTGCAGACATTAGGCAAATCGTTTATAAATAATGTGAATAGTAGGGGGCCAAGAATAAAACCTTGGGAGGGGGAGAGGAAAGAGGTACTGTCAGAAATGAACACATATTGTGATCGATCAGATACTGTAGCGGATGGCACTGGGCTGTCCTGAGAATTGCATATGTTTTGACTGCATTCGTGTAAATGGCAAAATTATATGTGTTAAATGTATTGTATTCGTCTGATTGTTCGGAAGTTTCATTCCCTTAGTTTGTTCGAATGTAACTACCGAACAGTCAGACCTCCCCTGTGTGAAGTGTGCCTTCAATTACCCGTTGCAACATTGTAGCGAACAGGTAATTGACAAGCTGAGTAGCCGTCCTTTGTTCTTGGGGGTGGCCGCCATTCGGGAAACGAACACGTGGCGGCGGCCATTTTAAAACTCACGAACAGCGGTGTTTTGCCGTCGAGTGTCTGGAACTCAAATCGGACACTCGACTAGGCGAACACCGCTGAGACCTCCACAAGCCCGGTCCGTTCGGTTCCAAACTACCGAATGGCCCCTCGTTCGGTAGATAGAAACAACCGAACGAGGGGATTCAAGCGAACCCTCCCTAGTCTCTGTAACTGGAGGCTTTCGTGTAGTTTGTTCCCTTACTCCAGGACCGACCGCAGGGCCCCATCGCATGGAACCCCATTCGGCTGTTGTTTCCAGCGCGGTCGGTCATTTTATTCCCTCCATAAATTTCCCGAACCCCTGGTCTGATCTGGGTGATTTTTGGATATGTTGTTCACCCAGATCAGGGCTACCAGGGGATGTATAATTTAAAGAGGTACCCCTAGGTTTAGGGGTACATCCAGAAACGGGGGGAATTGGTGTCCTGGATAAGGGGATTATGATGCAGTCTGAGAGGAGGAGATGTGTGGGAGGTTACTAAAACAGGATTGGCTACTGTACTGATTAATGGAAATCCCTCCCTTGCATGGGAGCAGGCTTTATAAGGCCACTGTCTGAATAAATCTTTAGTTCTACTCCTGATAGAAACATAGAAACATAGAAACATAGAATGTGACGGCAGATAAGAACCATTCGGCCCATCTAGTCTGCCCAATTTTCTAAATACTTTCATTAGTCCCTAGCCTTATCTTATAGTTAGATAGCCTTATGCCTATCCCATGCATGCTTAAACTCCTTCACTGTGTTAACCTCTACCACTTCAGCTGGAAGGCTATTCCATGCATCCACTACCCTCTCAGTAAAGTAATACTTCCTGATATTATTTTAAACCTTTGTCCCTCTAATTTAAGACTATGTCCTCTTGTTGTGGTAGTTTTTCTTCTTTTAAATATAGTCTCCTCCTTTACTGTGTTGATTCCTTTATATATTTAAATGTTTCTATCATATCCCCCCTGTCTCGTCTTTCCTCCAAGCTATACATGTTAAGATCCTTTAACCTTTCCTGGTAAGTTTTATCCCGCAATCCATGAACCAGTTTAAGTAGCCCTTCTCTGAACCCTCTCTAAGGTATCAATATCCTTCTGAAGATACGGTCTCCAGTACTGTGTACAATACTCCAAGTGAGGTCTCACCAGTGTTCTGTATAATGGCATGAGCACTTCCTCTTTCTACTGCTAATACCTCTCCCTATACAACCAAGCATTCTGCTAGCATTTCCTGCTGCTCTATTACATTGTCTGCCTACCTTTAAGTCATCAGAAATAATCACCCCTAAATCCCTTTCCTCATATGTTGAGGTTAGAACTCTATCAAATATTCTGTACTCTGCCCTTGGGTTTTTACGATACTGTGTGTCGTCCGGTTATTGGGATTGCTGTTGGGATACTGCTGTGATACTTTGCCTGCTGGATACTCTGCCCTATGGATTTATAATTGCTTGTTCCTGAGCCTCCCTGGGATCCAAAGTGGAGATAGGCTGTGTAATACCAGCTCTCCGCTACAGATACATGTGATCAAAACCAGTTTAGCGGACAATCCCCAATATCCGAGTTTTTTAGTTTGTGCAGTAAAATGTTGTGGTCTGCTGTGTCAAAGGCCTTTGCAAAATCAAGGAAAATAGCTCCAGTTAGGTCTCCTTGTTCCATGCCAGTTTGGATGTCATTGCAAACTTTTAAGAGGGCAGTTGTAGTGGAGTGATTCGGGTGAAAACCTGATTGATCATGGGTCAGATAGTTAGATTGTTGGTAATACTCACATAGTTGTGCATGGATGCATTTTTTCTGACAAGACTGGGAGAAATTATATTGGGCGATAGTTAGAAACCAAAGTAGTGTCACCACTTTTATGGATAGGCACTACTCTCGCAGTCTTCCAAAGTTTGGGTATGTATCCAGACCTTATAACAGCTATTACTATTAAAGTTAATCTGTCACTTCCAGGAATGTTACTTGTTCCTTCACGCCAGTAAATGCTACATCACTTTTGCCTGTGGAGGTAAGTAAAAAAACATACTTACCTCCAGAGTGCTTCCATATGTGGACTGTCACTTAATGGAGATATACCATACACAAGGATACACTGTCAATATTTTCTTAAATCAGCGTGATATGAGCACATGCACCATGTGTACAACACTTTGCAGAGCCTTGCCTGGCAAAGCATGTCAATGAAAGTAAAAGAAAATATAACTATATTTGATTAAGTTTGGACCAACCAATAGTGACTTTTTAGTTAGATATTAGATTATGCTAAAATTCAAGAATAGACAATTCCTCTTAAAAGCAGCACTGTTACCAAAAATAAACTTTATCTAATATGTTTCTATATTGCTCCGTATGTCTGAATAACTTTATTTTTTACTCAGAGCTGTAATTTACACAAAATACTTTTCCTAATGTGTAGCAGTCACGTTGATGAAGCATGTCAATGGGTGGAGCTTAAAGCAAGACTCTGTTTAAGTTTTCAATCAAATTTACCCACAATCCATAAGTAAAATCAATCCCACAGAAGGGGAAACCGCAGACATTATGGCAGAGGAGAACAAAACGTCGGCACCCAGCTACTGAATTCCAACCCAAAAAAGAAATGGTAATACATTTAAAGGAAAGTTGCAAGGAGAGGGTATAAGCATTTAAGTACAAGGGGCATTAGGAAGGCAAAACCAAAAGGAAAAAAATAAAACATGATAGGGTTCCTTTAAGTATTGTTCAGTAAATGTTGCAGTATAAATATGGTGACTCTCATTGACCATCGATGGATGGAAAGGAAAGACAGATGGACTAGATGTACTGATAACTTATCTGTCTTGCAACAAATGTTAAAGTTATGAAAAACCCTATTGAAGCCATTTCTAGCTCCTGCTTGTAACAATGTGAATGGTGACCTTGAGCCACAGAGGAGTAAAATGGAATCGCTTTGGCTCATTTCAGTGTCCTCGTCATACATAATCCAGAATCTCTTGATTACAGTACTATTACAGGAAGGATAATGAAAGAAATGTGTTTCTTTTTATAGCAGGAGCCTCTCAGACGACTCAGTGCTCGTCCTTCCCATTAAACTGTGTCTTTTGTGGCTACGGCCCAAAATGTTAACAATATCGGTTTGTCTGTCTATCTTTCAAAACACTTTGTAAGGCTCCAGTTGCAGTCAAAGACCCGGATTATCTCTATTATTTGCCTAGCTAAGATCCTTGTTCTTTCCGACTTATAGAAATTACAATGTTACTCTTCTGCACACTTTGTAGGCCATTGACATCGAGAGGCTTTGTACAGGACAGGCCCAGAGGACCACTGATTCTTTGTCTGCCCGGACTGTAAACCAGCCAAGAAGAGAAAAGATAATGAGAAGTGCTCTGCATTCTCCCATGTAGACACAGCCCTCCTCGGAGCCTGTAACAGGACTTCATAGAATAGTCTGGATGCCAACAGCCGTGGTCTATTTTTATGCCATTATAAAAGTGTTTGGAGGAAACTCTCCGAAATAAAGCTGTAAACGTCAACGCAAGGAAAAGAAAAACATGGTGGTAAAAGCAAGTGATATGAAGTGTTGTCTGTGACTGTGAAATTTAATTTCTAATTCATTGTTTACAGGAGAACTCTGAGGACCTTCTGTCTTCTAGCAGGCCCACACTTTAACTTCACTACGTGCAACAAATAGGTTACGATTCATGCTGCATATGTTACAACTCGCTCGTAACACTTTTATTATTATTATTAATAGGATGTTGTGTGTAACATGACAAAGATAGGACAAAGACGTTGTCTAATCATTCTTGTGGTGAAGTACACAAGAAATGTTAAATCAACAGCGTTTAGATTTTGTCTGTTTATTACTTGGGAGCTGGAGGTGGAGGTCTTTACAAGTCCTGTTGGGAACTGTCACTTTGTACAATACAATTCAAATTTCCATAACAGCAAAAATACGAAACAAAAAATGAAAGAGAGAATGCTACGTTTTCATTTATCTTTACACGTAGTCACCCATCGGCTAATTTTCTGTGCAAATCCTGCAGTCTCATCACCTGTCTTGAGCGGAAAATTGAATTAAATCATGTCGCTGGAGACTTTTACCAACTCAGCAATATTCACCTATGGCTCACCTAAACTCACTGTTTAGTGTATAAACCCCTATTCAGTGGTGTATCCTGGTTTTGTGCTGCCCTAGGCAGGACAAAACTCAGGCACCCCTCTGCCCCCGCGCCACCCCCACCCAACCCTTCCCCCTTGCCCCACCTTCTAAATACACACACACACAAACAGTCAGACACACACAGTCAGACACAAACACACACACAGTCAGACACAAACACACACAGTCAGACACAAACACACACACAGTCAGACACACACACACACACAGTCAGACCCGAACATACACAGTCAGAAACACACACACACACAGTCAGACACACACACACAAAGTCAGACACACAAACACACACACAGTCAGACACAAACACACACACAGTCACACACACACACACACACACACACACACACACAAACAGTCAGACACACACATACACACAGTCAGACACACACACACAGTCAGACACACACACACACACAGTCAGACACAAACACACAGTCAGACACAAACACACACAGTCAGACACACACACACACACACAGTCAGACACACACACACACACACACACAATCACTCACATCCAAAAATGTTTTTCTTTTTATTTAACCCCCCCGCCTCCTTACCTTTGGAAGTGCTGGGGGGGGGGGTTCCTCTTTCTCCCTGGTGGTCCAGTGGCTGCTGGGCTGGCTGCTGTGCGGGCGGCTGGCGAGGGAGCACTTCCTCTGAGCTGACTGCTCAGAGGAAGTTCTCCCTCGCCAGCTCATGATCTTCCAGCTCCCAGCCTCACTGTGCGGCGTGTGAGGGAGCTGAGCAGTCAGCTCAGAGGAAGTGCTCCCTCGCAAGCCGCCCATCTGACCATCAGCCAGCGCGTTTTTTGCCACCCCCTGAAAAATGCCGCCCAAGACAAATGCCTTGTTTGCCTCGCGGCTAATATGCCCCTGCCCCTATTCCTCATTAGTAGGGAGTGCATTCTAAGTTAACAGACGGCTGTTTAGTTCACACCTAGATCATACACAAATAAAAATCCAGGTAAATTTCATTAAAGCTCATCACATATTGGGAAAAGTGTGGCCCATTAGGTATGTGGGTCAAGTGGCAGTGAGATCATTAGTTAATTCGCTTCAATAAACACTGTAAACCAGCATGAAAACGAGAAAAATCTCAATGTATCCATCCTGGTAAAATATTTTATAAATAAATAAATAAAATAGATATAACTCGAGGCAGGTCTCAGCTGGAATGAGACCGTTGTGCAACCATTCTCATACCTACGACTCATTGCAATAAGGTTGTAACGGCTAATCGTGGCACTGCACTTGAGTGTGAACCGCATCTCCCATGAAGCCTAGCCAGCCTAGCTCAGAAATAACTGCAGCACCGAGTTTAGTCATCAGTGCAGTCTTATAATCTAAGCATCAGAAAGGCAGTCGGAAGATCCCATCTATAAACCTTACCATTTTCACAGCTCGCACAAAACAAGTGCATTAAACCTTTGACAAATGTGTCTGTCCGTTTCAAGACTGGCACAGTAAATTATTGTAATAAAAATCAGCTTAACTGGCAGTGTACAATTCCCCCCCTTTAAGTGTAAAATCTATGGCTTTAATTGCTTATCGACTACCCTGTATAGTGACATCACCGTCAGCCAATCAGCACAGCAAAATCAAAACACAAAGGGATGAGATTTTTTTTCCTAGCAAAGAGCTGAATGGCAGTCACTGAAGGAATGAATGGGAAATAAAAAAAGGCATGTGATGGAAATTGGGATAGCACCTAATTGAGGTTAGCTTGGGGTCATTAAAGATAGCCAGGGGACATGTAAAGCCAAACAGAAAGAGGTCTTTAAAGTTTCTCACCAACTCTGAATTATCACTCTGAGCTATCATCCCTCATATTGCCGAATATTCACTGTGAATAGATAACCCGGGGAAGTCGCCAAATTTGGAAGCATAAATAAGAATAATCGATTTCTTTTACTAGAAAGGATACAGTGAGATTTTCTCTTCTCCCAGGTTATAGATTGTCCCTCTCAACAATACTTTTCTATTGTCCTTAAAAAAGCTGAAAGTTTTAGCTGACCCTGTTTGTTAAACTGTTTCTGTTCAGTTGGCGTATTAATTAACTGAAGCATCTCACCGGCTGAAAAGAAACATATTAAAGGTTTTTTATATGTCATTTCTGCAGATTGTCTCAATCTTAGTACTTTTTTCCAGAATTGCTAATTTTATAGCCATTTTATCATATAGCCAAATGGTTGCGAGTGATTTAAGTCAAATTGTTCTATTAGCGAGCGTGTAGAACAATTCCTACCAATGGAAAAGTCACAACGCAAAAGTCTTAATGTTAAACACCACTGTTACCTCTGAGTTTTATGGAATGAAAGTCACATCTTTTGTGTTGGATTATGACAAAATATGGCAAAGGGTGCAGCTTTAAGTAGCTTCCGCTTATCAAACCATGTCGAATAGCATCCGTTATGGGAACAAGCTACTTTTTGCGAGATGTGCAATAGATTTCAAAAGAGAAAATCTATGTATGTTCCTCTGGTCTTGCAGGATCCTCTATAGAACAGTAGTTTAAAGACACATTACTGGGAGTAACTTATTGCTGTGGAGCTCTGATATTCACTCGGACACATTACTGGGAGTATTATTGCTGTGGAGCTCTGTTATACACTCAGACACATTACTGGCAGTATTATTTCTGTGGAGCTCTGTTATACACTCAGACACATTACTGGGAGTATTATTGCCGTGGAGCTCTGTTATACACTCAGACACATTACTGGCAGTATTATTTCTGTGGAGCTCTGTTATACCCTCAGACACATCACTGGGAGTATTATTACTGTGGAGCTCTGTTATACACTCAGACACATTACTTAGAGTACTATTTCTGCGGAGCTCTGTTATACACTCAGACACTTTACTGGGAGTATTATTGCTGTGGCGCTCTGTTATACACTCAGACACATTACTGGGAGTATTATTGCTGCTGAGCTCTGTTATACACTCAGACACATTACTGGGAGTGTTATTGCTGCTGAGCTCTGTTATACACTCAGACACATTACTGGGAGTGTTATTGCTGTGGAGCTCTGTTATACACTCAGACACATTACTGGGAGTATTATTGCTGCTGAGCTCTGTTATACACTCAGACACATTACTGGGAGTGTTATTGCTGTGGAGCTCTGTTATACACGCAGACACATTACTGGGAGTATTATTGCTGTGGAGCTCTGTTATACACTCAGACACATTACTGGGAGTATTATTGCTGCGGAGCTCTGTTATACACTCAAACACATTACTGAGAGTATTATTGCTGTTGAGCTCTGTTATACACTCAGACACATTATTGGGAGTATTATTGCTGTGGAGCTCTGTTATACACTCAGACACATTACTGGGAGTATTATTGCTGTGGAGCTCTGTTTATACACTCAGACACATTACTGGGAGTATTATTGCTGTGGAGCTCTGTTATACACTCAGACACATTACTGGGAGTATTATTGCTGTGGAGCTCTGTTATACACTCAGACACATTACTGGGAGTATTATTGCTGTGGAGCTCTGTTATACAGACACATTACTGGGAGTATTATTGCTGTGGAGCTCTGTTATACACTCAGACACATTACTGGGAGTATTATTGCTGTGGAGCTCTGTTATACACTCAGACACATTACTGGGAGTATTATTGCTGTGGAGCTCTGTTATACACTCAGACACATTACTGAGAGTATTATTGCTGTGGAGCTCTGTTATACACTCAGACACATTACTGGGAGTATTATTGCTGTGGAGCTCTGTTATACAGACACATTACTGGGAGTATTATCGCTGTGGAGCTCTGTTATACACTCAGACACATTACTGGGACTATTATTGCAGTGGGGCTCTGTTATACACTCAGGCACATTACTGGGAGTATTATTGCTGTGGAGCTCTGTTATACACTCAGGCACACCAACAATGTAGAGCTCATAGAAAAGAGAGAGGGACATTAGGAGAAAACAGAGGGACAGAAGGATTTGGGCATACAACAGTGACTATCCTATATATACCTATTTAGGTTCCCCCTGTAAAAATATTACATATTCTATGTTCTTATTCATATTCATATTAGGAATGCAGACCTCCCAACCCTATATATGGATGTACACCAAGAGGATTGAGGGTGTTCCTATGTGACCTTATCTGGCCAGAATTTTAGCTAAAAGTTCTGATGTCTATATAGTCACTATAACTATATAGAACAATGCACACATGATCTGACCTCTCTCCCTGTAACATCAAGCTATACCATGTGTTAAGCATCTGTCATGCTTTTTCACTGCTGTTTGCATTGTGAGTAGAATAAACATACAGAACTGTAAAGAAAGTCAGATTGAGTATTCATATTGTGGGTGATATAGAAAAAGATTATGGTGAGTCACTTAAAGAAGAAACTATATACATGTATACATACAAAGGCATTTTCCAATCACCCATGATATATACATATTTATTACTCCTATCTCCCAGAGCCTGTGAGTTTTACTTACAAGCCCTCGTCACGCCGGTCTACGTCTTGCCGCTCCCTCTCCATGACTTTAGTTTTAACCACTCAATGTAAAACATTGCAATTTTACAATAACGACAATGCTTCTATTGCAGGGAAAGCACACCTCTCCCCTGTCTCAGACTTTAGTTCTCAATCAAATACTGCCCTTAGAGAGCATTTGATTGGCACAGCGAAGTGCCGCGCATGTGCACTTGCCTCCCAATGCTTCCCTATGGGAGAGCATTGAGTTGGCTAAAATGATCAATTTTGACCAAAGCTGCGAGGCTGTGAAAGCAAGTAAATCTCACCTTTTAAATCCTCCGGGGTGAGACAGGCACTATTTTATTCCTAACGTTATAGTGTTCCTTTAAGACCTCGAGATTGGAAACAGGTATTGGAAGGGACATAGCTAGAGTGAGAGGGTGACAGGAGACACAGCAAATATCAATGGTGACACTGAGACCTAGCTAGGGTCTCCTCTGTCCATATCATTTGCAATTAAGGATCTTCCACCATGACAAATGTAGAGTGATCGCCAATGACCAGATTGTATTTCAGGATTTATATGAAAACACGAAAACTTTCAGCAGCGTCAAAAATCTCACAAATTCGGGTAAGGAAGTGCCATTTCCCCTCAACCAGGTAATATCAGTTTTTAAATTATACAGATAGTAAAGAAGCAAATGTGAAACATTATGAAACAATATAATACAAGACAAAAAGCTACCCATGTTTTATCTGTGCCCTAACCAAGTATACCTTCCAACCTTACCAGATATAAGATGAGTAAATCTTTCTTTTTTAATCCTTGCAAGGGGAGACAATAATTAATATAACCTTAGGGATAAATGTTTAAGGTTTGGTCGAGCAATTGAATATCTTTTTAAGTTATATAACAGAATATAAAGGACAACATGCTGTTTGTATTTCGCAGAAATTACAGAGTAGCGGCTGAGCATGCTGAGAGTTTCAGATATTATCCAGTAATGGGCCCTTCCGTTGGTCTTGGCTGTCTGGTGGCATACCCTTTCTCCAATACAAATTTAATACGTCCCAATGCTGCTATGTCCTTCCCAGATAGCGGTACGATAACTACACACAACTGCATTTTACTAAAAAATGGAATGACAGCAAATAAATTCAAACAGCTACTATGATTACTAATTTCAGCCCACTCGAGATATCCTTACAGTCACTAAGTCAATGTATCTTCTACCATAACCATTATCAGCTAAACATGGGATCCAGCCATTGTAAAGCAAATGATTAATAAGAATGAAAGACAGAGAGAGAGAGAGAGAGAGAGAGACAGAAAGAGAGAAAGAAAGAGAGAGAGAGAAAAAAAGAAAGAGAAAAGAGAGAGAGAGAGGAGAGAGAGAGGGAGAGATAAGAAAGGAGTAAAGAGTGAAAGAAAGAGAAAAAGAAAAAGAGAGAGAGAGAGAGAGAAAAAAAGAATGAGAGAAAGATATAATAGGTTCCAGATGCCAGGAAAATTAGAAAAGACACAATATGTAACGCTGGATCTCAGCCAAATGAGAATTGCTTGTCATCTTCAATGTTTCCCAATCTCAGTAAAGCCACAGGAGGCAGAATTTATAGTGTTTTAAGGTAGTTCATGGAATACATAAACAGACCTTGTGCAAGGGAGCAGCTCCTGCCCAATCTCCTGTCTATAATATCCAGATAACCGCTTACTATAGAATGGAGTCAGCATTCAGCTTCCGCTGAATTGCAATCTGTCCAAATTTAGACCGTTTGGGGGTTTGGCCGAATTCCGTATCTCCGAAGTGCCATACGGAGGAACAACTAGCGCAACGGTGAGCAAGTTCATTTACCTTTTCAGAGTCCCACGTAGAGAGATGATTCATGGGAGAAAGAGACAGACAATAAATATTTACTTCATTTACAGATCAAGTGAGAAGTGACCAAGAGAGGGAAAAGGGATTAGCAGTAAAAACACCTGTGTCTATATATTTATATATTATATATTTATTAAATATATACATATATAATATATAAATATAGATATTTTTTACAGCTCCTCCTCTTTTCGCTCTATTGGGTAATTGTTCTCATTTGATTGGTGAACCAAATGGTCAGGTATAAGATATTATGTATATATTTTGCAGTACACTGATTGGCCCATTTTCTCACCTTCTTGGTTTGTCTGAATCACTTTCCAAAATAGTTTTCATGGACAATATAGGGACGAGTAAATGACCGAGGGCCAGAGGTTTGGCTGAACTGAATTGTTCCACCGTGCGCAAGTCTACTCTGGAGTAAAACCAGTATAGATGGTCCAGCATCAGTAGTTTCAACCATGTCCTCTTGGCATCGCAGGCCACATATATAAAGAAAAAGTCACATTCTACAAAGAAGTCATTTCGAATTCTCACCATCATTGCTTTTCACCCATTTGGCTACACCTGTGATAAGATATTTTTTTAGTTTGCTTGATTTTCTTGAAATCTCAGTCTGGATATTTAGGTCTAAAATTTTACATTTGCTTTGAATTTCTGATTATTTGCATTTTAGTAAATAACCCTGTTTGTCACTGTGGCGGTCCGCCAAGGTATCACTGCCACAGATTCCTTTTTCCCCGAATAAAGTAACGCCAATAATCTTGAAGTAAAATAGCCCAGTATCGCATAACCCCCCACACATGACTCAAGGCTTAATGCTGGGAGAAGACTGTTTAATGCAGGGCCACACACAGCCTTTTATGACAAAACCCATGCAAGGGGTTTCTTACACAAAACAGCAGGGTAATCCCTCTCCTATACCTGAAAGATACTTGAGTCAGGAACTGTACAAACTTAATTATCTCCAGGTACAGAAAAACATCTAATTTACAGACACCACAGAAGTAACCCCAAAATACATGTAAACCCCACAAAAGTCACATCCCTGGATAGCCCAGATCTGGGGAACCAACATATTCAAAAATCACCCAGATCGGTTTGGTAGTTTTTAATCAGCATCACGGGGAGGGTTTGACTCGTCTGCCAGGAGGTTGAAGCCCTAAAATAGTTCCAGGGAAATTGTGGCAACGATTGGTCTCCATTCATTGGGTTTTGTATGAAAACCACATAAGATACACGAAAGACTTCACTGTGAGAATGCTCCCCTATGTTCGGTATTTGCTGACTCCTGAACGCCGTTCGTGTAGATGGTCAGGAACTTGAATGGGCAGCAGGTTTATCTTTACCAGCGTTCGCGGAAGTGCCTGGCCAAAAACAGTTCCAGGCTGTCGACGACCATGTCCTGCTGCCTGTATTCGGGAGACAAGATGACCACCATCCATTTTCTCACCACGTGCGTTCGGTTGCCCGAAATTGCGGCCACCCAGTGGAGCATTCTATTAATTGTTTCCTTTGCGGTTTTCGTACAGGTTACTCACCTTTCCAAGTTTTAATTAGGGTCTGGGGTGGTCCTTGTTTGGGAACCAAACCAAGTGAAACGAATAACATAAAAGGGAATATAAATTCACAAAATCAACCTAAAACAAGTGATGGGGCTATTCCTTCACAGTCACAGTTTTTATTCAGGGCACAGCTTGATTATTGTACTAAAATTACAATTACTTACGTATATAGGGCCCACATACACTGCAGCAATATACAACAGGTACACAAGACAGACATTTAATTCTAAGAAAACATATTTGACGTACAGGAACAGTAGGTGACTAGGACCCTGGCCAAACCATAAAGTATGCCTTTATGGCATGATTAACTCATAGAAGAAGTCTGGTATGGGACACAGGGCCATGCTATGTTCAAAATGACGACTGTGTTGGTAATGGGGCACAATGCCAAAATATAGGATCATTTCCATGAGTCGGTGGAGATACGATTTCTAAACTCTATTGTTCAGGTGGCTTACTGCTGGAAAAAACAGCTATACTGCAAATGGACTTTGCTAAAAATCTAAGGGGAACTCACCCCAGCTGTTCACAGCAGTCTATTACAGAGTGTGCCAGCTGACAGTCTCGTATTGACCACTCTTTGTGCACTGTCAGCTGGGGATTCCCATTCATGTGCAGCTGTAACCCTTCAAGACACTGGCTAAGAATTTCACTTGCTCGGCTTGTTCTGTGCCAAATGAGACAGCCATGTAACAAATCTTGCAGAATATCACAGCACACTGTTAGACTTCAGGACGAGCCAAGTGCTGAAATGTTGCCGGCGTTCACTTACTCTGATGGGGTTTGTCAACTAAAACAAAAATTGCAGAAAATTCGTAAATATTTTAGGCTTATATTTCTGAGTAGGAAAAAAGTCAATAAAAAACCATTATTGATTTTTCTTTTAGTTTTTAAGCAAATAGCGCATTATCATTACATGATTGAAAATACAGGGTTTCTGATGTATATATAGACAGCCAAGTACACATTGCAGGCTCAGTGTCTGAGCAAATCACTCTGAATGTTCATATTTTTTGGTTATAGAGGGCATGTTAGACCGATCGAAGATGGCAAAGCAAATATTAATCCCATAGAATTTCTAGAAGACAGTTATTGGCCAAAGTTAGAAAACGAGATCAATCTAAAAGGCTTAAAAATAATTTCAGGAAGTATAGTACAGCTGAAGTAGTAGAGGTTAACACAGTGAAGGAGTTTAAGCATGCATGGGATAGGCATAAGGCTATATTAGCTATAAGATAAGGCCGGGGACTAATGAAAGTATTTAGAACATTGGGCAGACTAGAATGGTTCTTATCATTCTATGTTTCTATGCTTCTATTTTTCCAGGTGTATAATTTGCAGGCAGCACACTGA
Source organism: Pelobates cultripes (assembly GCA_933207985.1). Lineage (NCBI taxonomy): Eukaryota > Metazoa > Chordata > Amphibia > Anura > Pelobatidae > Pelobates > Pelobates cultripes. Next base: position 12,339,029 of record OW240919.1, on the reverse strand, counting down.
TTGGTCCATATTCACAGTTTTTTTTCCTTCTGATTCAGTTTCCAAATTGGAATTTCGGTTTGGAAATTCTGTTTTGCCGAACTGACTTCTGTCCAAAATCCGGTTGTCCCAAAAAATGTTCGACTTTTGGAGCCTAATTTTCTCGCCATGCACAGAGCACCACATAAACAAAGAGATGTAATAAGTTCTAGGAGGATGCAGTTTGTATTCACGCCGTGTAGTCATTGGCAGAAGAGAGAAGAAAGAGTGCTGTATAGAATCGCATTCTAAATATGATTAATTAGCACATCAGTCCATAGCATGTTTTTTTTTTTTAATTTAATCTATTACAGGCAAGCTTTTGGTGAATGTGATAATCTCTTCAAACATTACTTCCAAGTGCCCTCAGCGTCTCTCTGTACAATTAGAGATGCAGAGCTGTCAGGGTTCAGTGGTCCAAGGGAGTTAGATATAGGGAAGGTTGAATGAGAAAATAAAATGGAATACATTTTAATAGGATCATTTTAATATCAAAGCATAAGATTTCACTGAAGTCTTTAGGCCAATAAGCCCCAGCTATGCAGTAGATTCCCCAGTGGCTTGCTTGAAATGCATGATAACATCTATATTTGACAGTCGTCTGTCAGTAGTGCGTAAGCTCACGTTGGGTCATGAGCAAGGTGTGCTGGGAATGCACGCTGCGTGAGACCAGTTCAGTGGATTGGAGACCACTGTGCGTGGGGGTATATAATCAACTTATTAAAACATTACTGTAAGTTATTCACATAACCAGCAATTGTGCAGAACTGACATGGGATTAGCAAATTATAGATCATTATATCCAGAAAGGAAAAATGTGGCTAATTTGAGTATTTTGTCCTAAATGTTTGAGGTTCTCTCCTTGATTCTCCCTAATTCCCAGTTTAGTGAATAAACCACGGAGCCAACCACTGAGCTGGAAATATGAAGGGGAGGGGGGGGTTGTGGGGGGCTGTGAGCACCCGCAGTGATAAGGACTGTCAACAGCTGTTAAATCTGTAGGGGAGCTATTAACTGTTAATGGGAAAGTGTAGGTTGTGAATGATATGACTTCCCATAGTGTGCACAGGATTGATTTAATTCAGTCGACAGTGAGCTGGCTTCAAGTAAATGAACGCAAGGATAATGCAACCATTTCATCCCTTTCAGTGGACACAGACAATTGCTGAGGAAGGAAGAATGAAAGGCCCCATTACTAGAAAAAAGACATTTAAACCTTTTGAAAAATAATAAATTGTAACAGAAATGGTAGGAACATTCTTAATTCCTTAATTGGGTGGTAACGATGGTCCTGGTGCCGACAATTACGATGGACCTAATTACAGAATCTTATGGACAGAAACCACTAAAACAGTCATACCTCCATTATCTGGTGGAGGTGGTGCTGGTGGGAAATTCCCAGGACACACACATACACTATGCTAATCTCTTGCATTCACCCCTCAAACAAATATATAACCCCTAACATCAACATCCAGTGAAGTAGGATGTCGATGGGCAGGGTAAAAGGGTGGTCCACGGACCTTCATCATGCAATCGGCATCACCCAAAGAGGCGGACATGCCCAGAAATTGAGTGGATCTGCTTGAAGAATTGGAAGGTCAGCCTGGCGTGAATGCATGTCATGCTGCCTGCCAATCATGTAGTCTGGCCAACTAAAGGCTGTACTATGCAAACAGCGCCCTGAGCTTATTGCAAATGCATCTAATGAAGTGCTCACTTTAGGTTTTCGGGGGATGTCCCCATGCACTGATTTATCCACTCCCCTCCTTACCTTCTTAATAGCTCAGAGGAAAAGGTGGATTTAGTGAGTGAACAAGGGTCCTGGAACAATTAATTTTCTTAAACCTTATTTAAGGACATACATTGCCATTCCAAAAATTGGCACAAAATCCTGAGAACAATGAGAATATTAGTCAGTCAAAAAGGTTGACAATTATTCCTAGAACTTATCCACCCCAGATTTGCCTAAATATACTGGAAAAGTGTGAACATGTGGCTGGGAGTGATGGGAAGGGAAGCTGGCATCTGCACTGCCCCAGTTTGCTTACTCCTGCAGTGCCAAATGTAAAAAGCTTGGCTGAGCTAATGGGAGTTGAAGTTAAAAACAACTCAAATGCAGAATGTCATTTGTCTGTCTCTTAGCTATCCATCCGAAGGATTACATATCATTACAGGTGCCAAATAAATGGCTAAGTGGGGGCCGCCTTCACAGAAAGCTTTTCCCTGGGGGTAGTGAGTCACTTGGCAGACCAGGCTCCACTTTTATCTACAGGTTATTACCCTCCCCTTCCTTCAGTGATTGCGTACAGAAATTGGAGATTGCATCAGTTATTGCTAGTTTGCTGGACACCCTGCTATAAGAAGGAGCCGTGTTACTATGGCCAGTTCCTGCCACACATACTATATATAGATAATAAATACATAGAAGCGAGGCAGCCTCTGCTCTCCCTGCAGTTTTCGTAGGAGGCACTTGGAGATGGGATCGTATTGATTCTACAAAACGCCTTGTAACTCTGTATCTCTGGAGAGATACTCAGCCAATGACATCACACAGAGACAGAACGATAACAATATTCACAAATGGAACTATCGGAAAGAAATTCTGCATTTACTTTATACATCGTTGCATTTTTCTTGTTTTTAATAAGATGGTTATTTCCATGAATTAGAAGAAACATTTAAAACATTAATAAATAGTTACTAACTAGCCAATAATTAACACAACCAACAAAACGGAATCAAATATTACTAAATAACGAATGATTATATAACTAATCATAACAACCGGAATGATGAGAAAGTTTAATTAACAGTATAATTAATAAATGGCAACATTTCACGAGTAAATCACATAGAACACACGCATTGTGTAATCAATGTAATAGTGAGAGAATTTAATTAATCATCGTATTCCAAGGATCATTCTAGTAAATACAATCAGAAGGTGATAGAAAAATTAAACAAAGAATTGAAAAAACAGAAAGTTCATGAGTATAATGGCGCAGAGGAAAAACAAAATAATAATAATAATAATCTAACCGTAATGTGCATCATGTATTGTAGCTTCTGTTGGAGAGACTGCGTAGATTTATTTATTAAATTCTGACGCCTGACGCCTAACTTACAAAACGCAAGCAAGAAAATTTGCAAACTCAGCCATAGTCACAGATATTATAGCCTAAGGATTGCAATTAAATGCACAATTCAGTAAATAAAGGTCTACATGCAAAGGGAGCAGAACTATATGCAACAAGTTCTGGGTTGGAGTGACAAATACAAAATCGCAGGAGTGGAGATTATTCCTTACTAGACATTTTATTAAAAGGGATTTGATTTATTTTATAAAGATATTCAGATAGATCTTAACTGGCCGTTTCGCTAGCAGGGCCCATCCATCACTGTTCTTATGTCAATACCGGAAAAACAGGGCTATGCACTAAAGTTAGAATTCTAGGTGAATTCCAAATTCAAGGTCAAAAAAAGCCGACCTGGAAACATTCTCTAAGCCAAGTCTTCTTCCAATTAGGCTACTTTGGACTTCAATTTAAAATTCACTTTGAACTCTAACTAGTGAATAACTCTGATAATTTGACATGAGATAACAATCCGGTCATTCGTTTTAGAAAATCCATCACAAATAGTAAAACCATTAATAATATCTGCAAGGCATGACTTTCATACTATCCTATTTTATTAGTAGATCAACATGTGGACCAATTAAAAATGCTGTGAGAATGCTCCATATCTGAGGGTAATTGAATATCTATGAATGATCTTCCTCTATGCTGTGAATGATCTACTTCCAGAAATTGTAGCAAAAGTATTGAACACCAGCCAGACCGTTTGAGATCAACGTTTGGAAAGCAGGAACAGACACATAACACAGACTGACAGAGAAGCTACAGAGAGGAACGCGTGGGGCACCTCAGGGTCTGTATCACTGGGGACTTTCAGATTTTGTAGAAACACTCAAATATAAAACATGAAAACAACATAACAAATAAAACAAAATATGTTATGGCATTGGCAGCACATACCACAGAGAAAGTTCTAATGTGGGTTGTCTTTGCTAACTGAGAAAATAAGGGTTTGGCTGCACTCACCTACACATGCTAAATTAGGGTGCTGCTGGGGGCCAATAAGTGCAGTATAAGTATTGTCTTTGCTATCTAAAATACTGGTCTATAGTTACAAATATTATTTTTTTAATAGTGAAAGAGTTTTTGGAAGTTTCCATATCAAAAGCTAAGGCTAATTTCTCTTTACAAAGGGGGCTATTAGGAAATAACTGATTTTTATCTAGAAAAGTTGTATTTAGTGACCCCCTTATCACGGTTGTGTAAAAACCCAACAAGCAATATGTAAACCCACAGAAAACCTAAGAACTTATTACCGAACCGTAGAATTGTCTGGTTTAACATGGGCAGAAAAGAGTAGTCAGGGAATGGCCAAAAGTCAGGCTACCAGAGATCAGTAGAGCGATACAGGAATAGCCGAGTCAGGCTACCAGAGATCAGTAGAGCGATACAGGAATAGCAGAGTCAGGATACCAGAAAGGAGAACAGGAATAGCCGAGTCAGGCTACCAGAGATCAGTAGAGCGATACAGGAATAGCCGAGTCAGGATACCAGAGATCAGTAGAGCGATACAGGAATAGCAGAGTCAGGATACCAGAGATCAGTAGAGCGATACAAGAATAGCAGAGTCAGGATACCAGAGATCAGTAGAGCGATACATGAATAGCAGAGTCAGGATACCAGAGATCAGTAGAGCGATACAGGAATAGCAGAGTCAGGATACCAGAGATCAGTAGAGCGATACAGGAATAGCAGAGTCAGGATACCAGAGATCAGTAGAGCGATACATGAATAGCAGAGTCAGGATACCAGAGATCAGTAGAGCGATACAGGAATAGCAGAGTCAGGATACCAGAGATCAGTAGAGCGATACAGGAATAGCAGAGTCAGGATACCAGAGATCAGTAGAGCGATACAGGAATAGCCGAGTCAGGCTACCAGAGATCAGTAGAGCGATACAGGAATAGCAGAGTCAGGATACCAGAGATCAGTAGAGCGATACAAGAATAGCAGAGTCAGGATACCAGAGATCAGTAGAGCGATACATGAATAGCAGAGTCAGGATACCAGAGATCAGTAGAGCGATACAGGAATAGCAGAGTCAGGATACCAGAGATCAGTAGAGCGATACAGGAATAGCCGAGTCAGGCTACCAGAGATCAGTAGAGCGATACAGGAATAGCCGAGTCAGGATACCAGAGATCAGTAGAGCGATACAGGAATAGCCGAGTCAGGAAACTAGATAACAGAAGAGTCAATAGCTAAGCTGAGTCAAAATATACCAAGTAACCACTGAGAAATATCAAATAGCACTACAGGGAACACCAGGAACCATAGTGGAGCAAAGAAAATAACAAAAGGCGCCTTTTTAATAAGGGAGCATATTTTGCTTTAAGGCCACGCCCTCAAAATGTTCTGGGGCGGTACAGATGAGGCGGGACTGCGTCATCGACGTAATGATGTTGGCGCGGATGCGTAACGTCATCAAAAGGGGCGTGATTCTAGCGTCCGGCGTGGGACATGCTGATCTGGCTCAGAGAAGTCAGCGTTGAGTGCCCCACCACGTGGGCCCGCTGGAGAGAGGTAAGAAATCATGACACCCTCCCCCCCCCCACCATAAACAGCTGCCGGTATCATCTGATAGCCATCTTATCAGAATCAATATTTTTAAATTTTTTGTGGAGTTTCTTGGATTTTTATGTGCCGAATTCACAGATTGAAGGAAGTCATCAAACATTAGTTCGGAGACTGTAACGACTGTAATGTGTATGTGCAAATTATTGAAAATTGATTACCTGCTGACTGCGCTTTCACATATCAATCTGTAGCATAAGAACCTGATAGAAAATGCATAAATACATAGAGACATTCATTTAAGGCCAAAATGTAAAATTGTTTGAAAATGTCTGCATAGTTCTTCACGTTTATATCTCTGAGCACATTCATGTGGTCGGGAGATTTACAAAAGAATTAAGCTCCTTTGTAAGTCTTCTTTCAATGACTCGGTTCTTAGAAATTACTATTTCAATAAATACTGATAATTCCTAAGTTAAATACAAGACATGAAAGAAATTCTCCCAACTGTCACAGGTTTAGCAAAACTGTCCCGATTCCGGATTAGTATCCTGCTGCACAGATTCATTTCCCTGGGGTTTATTCACTGAACTCCAAATTGTAGGAAATTGAAAATCCAAAATTGTAAAATTGGTGGTAATTTTTCCAGATCAGCCATTTAAGCATCGGTTTCGCCATTTGGATTTTATTTTTCCGTCGTCTAGAATTTTGTGAATATTTCTGCTCATGTTCTGCTTCAGATAACTGGGAAACCCCCTAACGCTTGGAAGTCCCCTGCCAAAGTGAATTAGTAATGTGTCATAGAAGGGCCAGACTTTTTAAGTGCACTTGCTGGCAAGACATCAGTCAGCACTTGCCTCTTGTACCAGTCAAACTGCAGTAAAATTGTTTGTAAGTGGTTTGGTGTAACTAAAATGAAAATGACAAACTATCCTTTATAAAACATCACATAATATGGGCATGAAGAATATTATGGATCACTGTAGAATATGCAAATACTTTATAAGACTTGCATATAAGAAGAATTGATTTTTAAAGCAGACATGACTGGTTTCTGGTTTAGGGTAATCTAGGCTCGGTCAAGTCATTATAATAACAGCAGTGAATAAACAGCCTTATTATTATTACTTTATTATTTATATAGCGCCAGCAATATTCCGTATCACTGTACAATGGGTGGACTAACAGACACGTCTCCAGTACAGTGCGCAGGCGTACATATCGGGGAAAAAAGCTTATCACATCAAGCGCTCACACAGGACTTCAAAATAAATTAAATGAAATAAGTGTTTTACTTTAAGCAGCACATAAAGTCAACTTTTTACGTAAACTCTACAAACAAATATAAAAAAATAATACTGTATTACATATATATATATATATGTTCCAAAGTTTAACAGAATTACACTATTTGCATTTTTTCTTGTTTTTACATCCTTATGGGATTCTGGAGTCAAGTCATCTACTTAGTATTTTATTTTGCTCTCCACTTTTTTATATTTATTTCTATTTATCTTGGTACGTGCTGGGGGTTTGTCTCGTTGGGTGTAGACACTGAGGTGTGTAGCAGCATATCAATATTTATTTACTATTTTGTTTTTTTTAAAAGGATTACTATCTTTATTGAAAAGTATTTTTTTCTCATTTTTGTTTTTTTAAATGTCACTCTTTAAGTGCTTTTATTATTACTGAAACTTTTAGTTCATTTAAACTCTACAAACGTTTATTTTTGTTTGTAAATATGTTTTTTATTTGAAGAAGTAATGAGGAGGTACATGTAAACAATGAAAGACATATGTGAATGTTGATATACATGAATGCATAAGAAGCCTCGCAGGACTTTGCATTAGAGCTTTTTCTTTGTGGGCGTATGTCCTACTTCTGAGCAAGGTTATTCCAGTGCCTTAGATTAGATTCCTCAGTCCCTAGGGTTCCGCTCGTGGTGGGTTCTTGTGATGGTGGGTACGGTACTTAGTGTGTATAGGCGGTAAGTGGTGGCTTGTCCGCTTAATCACCCCTCGCTTGTGCCGTTGTTTGTCTGAAATAGCATAAGGGGCTGTGCTGTTGTGGGGAATGTATTGTGTTCCTTATTAAAAGGGAGAGGTACAAACCTAGCTGTGAAATGAGGTGCTCAATAGACATTGCGATTTTGTAGGACGGTTTTCCGTCATGCTATTGTGATTGTTTGTCTGGTTGTCCAATTCTAGTGTTGTGGGGACAGATAGCTATACGTTTTGTTGCAGTGTTCTGGTATATCCTGGTTATGATGTTGTGGGGGCGTTGTAGGTATACTGGTTTAGTCTGTTATGTATATGCGTGTGATTTTGGTGGTAGGTATAATGGTTTAGTCTGTTATGTATATGCGTGTGATTTTGGTGGTAGGTATAATGGTTTAGTCTGTTATGTATATGCGTGTGATTTTGGTTGTAGGTATACTGGTTTAGTCTGTTATGTATATGCGTGTGATTTTGGTGGTAGGTATAATGGTTTAGTCTTTTATGTATATGCGTGTGATTTTGGTTGTAGGTATACTGGTTTAGTCTGTTATGTATATGCGTGTGATTTTGGTGGTAGGTATAATGGTTTAGTCTGTTATGTATATGCGTGTGATTTTGGTTGTAGGTATACTGGTTTAGTCTGTTATGTATATGCGTGTGATTTTGGTGGTAGGTATACTGGTTTAGTCTGTTATGTATATGCGTGTGATTTTGGTGGTAGGTATAATGGTTTAGTCTGTTATGTATATGCGTGTGATTTTGGTTGTAGGTATACTGGTTTAGTCTGTTATGTATATGCGTGTGATTTTGGTGGTAGGTATAATGGTTTAGTCTTTTATGTATATGCGTGTGATTTTGGTTGTAGGTATACTGGTTTAGTCTGTTATGTATATGCGTGTGATTTTGGTGGTAGGTATAATGGTTTAGTCTGTTATGTATATGCGTGTGATTTTGGTTGTAGGTATACTGGTTTAGTCTGTTAAGTATATGCGGGTAATTTTGGTGGTAGGTATAATGGTTTAGTCTGTTATGTATATGCGTGTGATTTTGGTGGTAGGTATACTGGTTTAGTCTGTTATGTATATGCGGGTGATTTTGGTGGGAGGTATACTGGTTTAGTCTGTTATGTATATGCGGGTGATTTTGGTGGGAGGTATACTGGTTTAGTCTGTTATGTATATGCGTGTGATTTTGGTGGGAGGTATACTGGTCTAGTCTGTTATGTATATGCGTGTGATTTTGGTGGTAGGTATACTGGTTTAGTCTGTTATGTATATGCGGGTGATTTTGGTGGGAGGTATACTGGTTTAGTCTGTTATGTATATGCGTGTCATTTTGGTGGTAGGTATAATGGTTTAGTCTGTTATGTATATGCGTGTGATTTTGGTGTTAGGTATAATGGTTTAGTCTGTTATGTATATGCGTGTGATTTTGGTTGTAGGTATACTGGTTTAGTCTGTTATGTATATGCGTGTGATTTTGGTGGTAGGTATAATGGTTTAGTCTGTTATGTATATGCGTGTGATTTTGGTGGGAGGTATACTGGTTTAGTCTGTTATGTATATGTGTGTGATTTTGGTGGTAGGTATACTGGTTTAGTCTGTTATGTATATGCGGGTGATTTTGGTGGGAGGTATACTGGTTTAGTCTGTTATGTATATGCGGGTGATTTTGGTGGGAGGTATACTGGTTTAGTCTGTTATGTATATGCATGTGATTTTGGTGGGAGGTATACTGGTCTAGTCTGTTATGTATATGCGTGTGATTTTGGTGGGAGGTATACTGGTTTAGTCTGGTATGTATATGCGGGTGATTTTGGTGGGAGGTATACTGGTTTAGTCTGTTATGTATATGCATGTGATTTTGGTGGGAGGTATACTGGTTTAGTCTGTTATGTATATGTGTGTGATTTTGGTGGTAGGTATGTGTGGGAGTGTGAAGAGGTGTGGGGACAAGGCTCCATTTTTAAGGTCTGTCTGATATCTCAAACCAGCCCTTGCATGACGTATTCACGTTCAGGGTCGTCTCCTTGCTGGAGCTGTGTTTAGTAGGAATGTGCTTTGTAGGGATTCTTTGCGTCACACCTCTCTCTGGGGTCGTGGAAAAAAAAAACTATTTCTCATCTCCCCCCCCCCCACCTATGGTTCATCCCCAGGTGGGGGAAAGGGGTTCCCCTACAGGGAGATGCCTGTATTAGAGTGGGTTTATTGCACTACAGGGGTTGTAATCTTATACAAACATTTTTAACCCTTTCACCTCTGACATCAGTTTTCCATAATCCTTACACACTCTATATATATATAGCTGTGACTCCCAAGTTGGGGGAGGGTCTTCAACAGATTCCAAGTGGAACACCTGAGATCACTGTCCAGAAGAGTGCAGTTCTAGGAACAGCTAAGATACTGCGCTGAACCTTCAGACTCCCCGACCACTGATAGAGGACCTGAGAATGAGGAATAAAAAATATACCATCCAAACGATGAAAACAAAATCAATGTATTGGGATAAAGTGAAGGCAGAGAGGCATAGGACATTTAACCCCAGGGGGAGTATGTGCTGTATGCAACACAAACTAATGTTTAGTTATGGGCCTCTGGGGTGGAGCATTTGGAGAGTAGGGCGGGCAGGTGCTCCACTCCTCAGTTTATATGCAACTGGGAGAAATAAGGTCCAGGCCATGGTTTTGGACTGTCTCCAACCTACTGCTCAGCTGCAGATAATCAGCTGCAGCAGTGGGAATAAACCCGTCCCTACTAGGCAGGTAAAGGGGGATTGCTGGCTTCCTCCCTTGAAGCAGGTAGGAGAGACGCTGTTCTCTCCTGTGAGAGAGACAAGGTTTAAGGTGACTGAGCACTGGGAGTCGAGAAGGATAACAGTCAAGGTGACTGAGCACTGGGAGTCGAGAAGGATAACAGTCAAGATGACTGAGCACTGGGAGTCCAGAAGGATAACAGTCAAGGTGACTGAGCACTGGGAGTCCAGAAGGATAACAGTCAAGGTGACTGAGCACTGGGAGTCCAGAAGGATAACAGTCAACGTAACTGAGTGCTGAAGTACAGAGTGTTGTTATTTAACAAGGTTGGTGAAACCTATAATAGGTTTAAGTTTATCCCTTTGATAGAGAGGGAAATTGAAAGTCAGTCAATGCTCAGACGAGCTAGGTTTTTGTTTAAAAGGAAACCTGTTACATTATTGTATCTTTGGTTGAGTTGCTGTCTCCTGTGTGGAATTACCAATAAAGTGCCTGGATTATGTCAAAATCAAAGGACTGTGCATGTTGTTTACCCAAGAGGACCGTGCTAACTGCAAACAAGGATTACAGTATATACACAGTGTTAAACTGTTAATGAATGGTTTAACTCCAAAGATGGCGCCTGTCCACTCTGCCCAGGAGCTTCCTATGAAGGCCCACAGTTTCAACCAGGAAGCCTCAGAATGAAAGTAAATGATTTTTTCCATTTTTTACTCAAGGAATATTTCAACTGCAACTTGACAACCAATTGCCCCAGGCTACAGCAGGCCACCAGCAAATCTTTGGGTTTTCTGGCCGGCCTAGCAGAACTCAACCAGTAAGGACTGCTTATAGTCACGACCATAGTTACCCTGGTAGTTCCGCTAGGGCCTTGCTCCCACCTGAATGGGTTAATTTGGGTTAATGCCTTTTTGGTGAATAGCGTTTCTTCTACAAGTATTTTTATGTTTTTAAACAAAGCAGCTGGTTTCCTCCATGTGTGGAAGAAAGTGTTTAAGATGTGTATACTGATTCCAAATGGCAGGCTGACAATTGAATTTCTTGCCCTGCACACAGAAATAGAAAGGGTGCTGCAGATGTGACTCACGGACGATCCTAATTATATACGTGTCTGAAAGATGTGGCAGTAGCAACACGATAACTAAACTTCAAGGCCTTCCAACTCTTAAAATACAGTTAGTGCGTAAACAGGCTCTGATCCACCTCATTGCTAGAAAAAGACGCAGTGAGCCATGCCGGACGTGGGCCACGCATTTCTTGTGTGACTCGGATGAGTAGCTTGAGTTGGGGATCGGGATTGGATGACAGGTATTTGTCTAAAATAAGATACTGTGGCTATTTTTACACTTACTCAGGGCCCATTCACAGAGTTTAGCAGCCACAGGGTCATAGTCCATTGTGACTCACTGAATTAAAACTAAGATGAAACTAAATCTAAAGAAAAGTATTGGGTAAAGCTGAATG